>JAPMUY010003000.1:192500-247476 GCA_026901105.3 Galaxias olidus | reverse complement strand
GGAGCGGAACAGGCTCAAACGCAGACTGAACACAAAGCTACAGAACAAAAGGCTACTAAAAGAAACACTGAGACAACTCTCTCAAAGGAAATCGCTCCAATGGGAGACTTAAAGATTTAATGGACCAAAACACAGTATACATGCCACTAAATACAAAAACAATGAACCAACACAGGACTAAGGTGGGGAGAAACTTAAATAGCAGACAAAACAGGTGCAAACAATAATCATTAAGGGCCACCCAAGTGAGACTAATAAACAGTGATTAGGCACGCGGAAACATGCAGGGAGCTGTCCACTGGCCGGTGCTGAAACTAGGACGATCCCTGGCGGCCCTGACAGGACCCCCTCCCCGAGGAGCGGCTCCGGACGTGATCCCCAGGTGGCCCAGACCTGCGAAGCAGAAAATCAGAAATCAAGGATTTATCCAGGATCTGGGCCGCCGGTTCCCAGGAGCGTTCTTCAGGCCCGTATCCCTCCCAATCCACCAGATACTGCCGGCGACCTCGGACCAGGCGGGAGTCCAGGATGCGCCGCACGGTGTAGGCAGGACGCCCGTCAATTACGCGGGGCGCAGGCACAGGATCTGGAGGGGGACACAAAGGGCTCACGAAGACAGGCCTCAGGCATGAGACGTGGAACACTGGGTGGATCCTGAGTGAGCTGGGAAGCCTCAGCCTGACGGCCACCCGGTTGATCCTCTTCTCAATGGTGCAGGGCCCGATGTACCGCTGGTTCAGCTTTGCCGTACCCCCTCGGAGATGCAGGTCCTGGTGGGCAGCCACACCCGCTGTCCCACTCGATAAGATGGACCCGCTCTGCGCCGGCGGTTAGCCTGCCTCTCCGTTGCCTGCTCGGAGCGCAAGAGGGCGAGACGAGCCTTCCTCCAAGCGCGCCGACATCTCCCGACAAACGCCTTGGCGGAGGGAACCCCCACCTCCTCTTCGTCGTCGGGAAACAGCGGAGCAGGGTACCCGTATTGGCACTCAAACGGAGACATGCCCAGGCCCGCGTGCTGGAGGGTGTTGTGGGCATACTCAGCCCACAGCAGCTGCTGGCTCCAGGTGGAGGGGTTTTTAGAAGCCAGACAGCGGAGGCTGGTCTCCAGGTCCTGGTTGGACCCTCTCTGTCTGCCCGTTGGTCTGTGGATGGTAACCGGAGGACAGACTCACCGTAGAGCCGAGCAGACGGCAGAAGGCCTTCCAGAACCTGGATGTGAACTGAGGCCCTCGGTCACTGACCACGTCCGTTGGAAGCCCATGAAGCCGGAAGACATGGGTGAGAACCAGGCGAGCCGTGTCCACAGCAGAGGGAAGCTTGGGGAGAGGCACAAAGTGGGCCGCCTTAGAGAAGCGGTCAACAACCACAAGAATAACAGTATTCCCTTGAGACACAGGCAGACCGGTGATGAAATCCAGGGAGACGTGAGACCAGGGTCTACGGGGGATGGGCAGAGGCAAAAGCAGTCCTACTTGTTTGTTGGTGGGGCGTTTGTTGCAGGCACAGACAGCGCAGGCCGCCACATACTCCTCCACGCTCCGTCGGATGTTGGGCCACCAGAAATGGCGTTGAAGGAAGTCCAAAGTTCTGTTCCGGCCCGGGTGACAGGTCAGACGAGAGGCATGGCCTCAGGTGAGTACCTTAGAACGTAGGTGAGGTGGCACATACAGCTTACCCGGTGGGCCCCTGGAGGCACCTGGATGTTCTGGGTGGCTAGTCGGACCTCCTCCAGCACACACCACTCGACGGCTGCCACAATCCTGGTGGGAGGCACGATGACGTCGCTGGTCGGAGAGGACTCCACAGGGGCCGGGAGACGGGACAGGGCATCGGGTTTCCCATTCTTTGAACCTGGTCGGAAAGTGATTAACAAATCAAAACGGTCAAAGAAGAGAGCCCAGCGGGCCTGTCTCGCATTCAGTCGTTTGGAGGACCGAATGAACTCGAGGTTCTTGTGGTCCGTCCAGACGACGACCGGATGACTCGCCCCCTCAAGCCAGTGTCTCCACTCCTCTAAGGCCAAGTTGACCGCTAGCAACTCCCTGTCCCCAATGCTGTAGTTACGTTCTGCCGGAGTGAGGCGACGGGAGAAGAAAGCACAGGGATGGAGTTTGTCCTTAGGGGAGCTACGTTGCGACAGAACCGCCCCTGCCCCTACCTCAGAAGGGTCCACCTCCACCACAAATGGTAAGTCAGGGTCCGGTAGACGCAACACAGGCGCAGTGGAGAAACGGTGCTTGAGTTCCTCGAAGGCACCTCGGGCAGCAGCCGACAGGGTGGACCGTAGAGAGGTCTTCCGCATGAGCTCTGTAAGGGGCCGGTAACCCTTTGTGGAAAGCTGGCACCAGGGCTTCGGCCGTCCACCCGCTCTCGATGGCCAATGAGCGGAATTCCACGGCGTAGTCAGCCACACACCGGTTTCCCTGGCGTAGCCTCGTGACCACTAACCTTGTGGTCGAAGGTCAGCCGGAACTGTTCCATGAAGACGGCAGAGTCAAAGAGGGCTGGGGCCCGACGTTCTGCCACGGCAGTAGCCCAAGCGAGGGCCCTCCCTGTGAGTAGGGCAATCATGTAGGACACCCGGGTGGGCTCCTCTCGGAAGGACCAGGGCTGGCAATGGAAAACGTTGGAGCATTGCAGGAGAAAACTGCGACACCCTCCTGGGTGCCCGTCGTATCTCTCCGGGGCCGGAAGGGAGACCTCCTTCGGAGGTGAAGACCCGCCAGCGCCCGCAGTGGACAGCTGGGGATCCGTGGGTAGCCCATCCGATGACGTGGCGGGAGCAGCGTTGGTGACTAAACACGAGGCTTGTAGCTCGGACTGTGCTATTGTCAGGCGCTCCAGCGCCAAGGAGACTGCCTGTAGCTGGGTGGCGATGGACACCATGTCTCGCATCTGCAACCCCATGGCAGCTTCCTGCTGTTGCACAGCCCTTTGGAGCTCCCTGAGGTCTGCTGAGCCCTCGGTTGGTTGGTTCATTCTGTCACGGCACCCAGGAGCGGAACAGGCTCAAACGCAGACTGAACACAAAGCTACAGAACAAAAGGCTACTAAAAGAAATACTGAGACAACTCTCTCAAAGGAAATCGCTCCAATAGGAGACTTAAAGGTTTAATGGACCAAAACACAGTATACATGCCACTGCAAAAACAATGAACCAACACAGGACTAAGGTGGGGAGAAACTTAAATAGCAGACAAAACAGGTGCAAACAATAATCATTAAGGGCCACCCAAGTGAGACTAATAAACAGTGATAAGGCACGTGGAAACATGCAGGGAGCTGTCCACTGGCTGGTGCTGAAACTAGGACGATCCCTGGCGGCCCTGACAATTATGTAGATTTGTCAAGGCTTGAAATTATCATCATCATCATCATCTTCATCCGCTTTGTCCGGGGTCGGGTCGCGGAGGTAGCAGGTAGGTATAGGTAGCCAAATCTTGCAAGCCTAACACTTTTTATATAATATAGTAGGAGTTGTTAAGCTGTGCCTCCTCTAAATAATTGGCTGCATGATACCTCTGCCTAGCACCACCATCTTGTTTTACTGACGATTTTATTTGTAGTTTGTAAGAAAGACAAACTCTCTTCCTCCCTATATAGGGTTGAACACATAATTGATAAATGAATTACCATGAAAGGAGAATTTGTTAAATGAACGTCAGACAATTTCTACAGTATGTGTAAAGCTACTGTAACAAATTAACCCTCTATGTTTTAGCTTTCATATGATTCGACTAGGCTCTTCTCCCTATAGGGGGGAAATCGCCATAAACTCACTCATCTCTGCATCATCAAAATAGCTTACAAAGAAAAGAAAAGAAATGCAATTAATGTTATTTCACATGACAGCGTAAAAGTGGTTTCTTAACATGCTTTACCATACTAATTAAAGTCAGATACTTTCCATAGTATGTGGGGAACTATGTGTAAACATTCTGTAGACTATGACATCACCATATCCCAGTGGTCCAGTGATCCCAGTGGACAGAGTGACATTCCCTCCTGCTCTCCATTGTAACTTCTTCACTTCAGTCTGAGCAGCTACCAGAAAATCTTTTAAGCACAAATACTCTGTTAAACTCTCTCATACATTTACAGGCATGCACACACACACAAGGGCACTAGTTAGGTGTTGTAAATTGATCGGGCAGAGCAACATTGGATTGATTCATGCACATAAACTTTGTTCATTCAAATAAACATGTTTGCGGTACCATGTAAAGCGTCTTTCTTTGTTTTTTTTAGAAAGGTGCTAAGGTGAATTCAGGTAACGTGGGACATCAGTTGAAGTGGGCCAGATACACTTTTTAATGTTGTGCTCATGATAATTGAACAGCCAACCACAACAACTGTTATTGAATTATAACTACAACACATGTTGTCATGAAACGATGGTTTTGACTGGTCGGACATCACAGAGGGTGTGGTCTTTTTTTTTTAAAGAAGACACATACTATTTCCTTCCCGAAATAGTTTACACTCTAGTGCACAGAGGCATCATGCACCCAATGTTTTTGAAGGGGCACATCTTAATAATAATAGATGTAATCTATTATTATTAGTGGTCTATTAGTGCTGCTCAAACACGCTTTACAAGACAGAGTAAAACAAAACAAAAACAAAACAGAAAAGAACAAGATAAATAAATAGAACAAATTATATATCAAAAGCAAGGGTGGAAAGGTGGGATTTGAGGGCTGTTTTGAAAGATGTCAGGGTGTTTGCTTTACGGATGTGGATGATGGATAATTATGATGGATAATTTCAAGCCCTGACAAATATACATAATAGTCCTGTCTTTGTGCTAAATCAACTTTCTCAGCATGTTGTCTCAGAGAGGGTTTTCCCTGAAATAATCGGACGTGAAAAAAATACCCTTTGGCTTTGCAAATGTGAATGATATTCAAGGCTTTTCACATGCAAAAAAAGAGGCAGAACTGAACATATTACATTGTTAAATTGAAATACATTGATGTTCATTGTTTAATGAAATGTTTTACATTTGCACTACAATGTAGCACAGAAGCCTGTAGGCCTATTAATCTAACATTGCTGTTGCACTTTACCAAACCGCAGTAAACAAAACAAATCAATTAAACAAATCAGTAAAAGAGAGGTCATGATATTGCTGTTAATATGGTCTAATCTTGTTTCTAGAAACATAATTGTAATAACTTTTTACAAAAAAATAAGAACGACTTACCAATATTGAGCAAAATTAGAACTGCGAAATAGCACACAATAATCATTATTTACAACATTGTTTCCTTCATTATTGGGAGTGACGCCTGGCTCTTTTTGTGGCGCTGTTAATGGCCAGAGAAACCAGTGGCAAACCAGCCTCAATATTGCCCCCTGCTGGTGGCAAGCCACTGTCTTGCCAGAGAAACCAGTGGAAAACCAGCCTCAATACTGCCCCCTGCTGGTTGCAAGCCACTGGCTTTTTGCAATTACCAGAGAAATCAGCGACAAACCAGCCTCAATACTGCAAGACACTGGCGTTTGGCAATTGCCAGAGACACCAGCCTAAATTCCGCTCCCTGGTGCTGGCAGGCCACTGACTGTTGGCACTTGCCAGCCGCGGCTCACCGTCAAATTTGGCTCAAACCAGTGACACCACCACATGACTGTGTAAGCTAACACAATGGGTAACGTTTATCAGACTCTTATGATTGTTGACGCAAACGTGATATTTTCTGACTGATTAAATAGTCCTATGAAAATAATGCGTCTTGTTAATAAGTTAGTTTGAATTAGTTCGTTTTATTAGTTGAATTAAAAATGTTGTTAAATCTCTCGCTATGGCTTCTGTGTTTACCCATTCAGCCGTAAAAAGGTGTTCAACATGTCGTCCTAGATGCTCTATTGTAAACATGCTGTATTAGCTTGTCTGTGTTATCAACTTACGTCTTTCTCGCCCTATAGACCGAGAACTATGAAATAATGATACACGGGCCATGAATACAGCACATATGCCTACATTCATTGTTATTTATATAGCCAACAAAGATACATGTTTGTTCAATGCTTTGATCTGATATACATTTAATACAATTCATTATGAATTCATAATTACTATTAGTAAACCAAAAAAATGTATGTGAAATACATTTCCTCTTAATAATGGAAAATAAACGCGAAGGGGCGAGTAGCCTACCGAAAACCAATGTGTCATGAGACTTCTCTATCCTTCCTGAAAGCATATTAGGTCAGTTTAGTGAAAGTTTAACTCACGGATGAAAAGCGTTATGCCTTATTATTCCGCGTTGGATAACGTTATGCTGACTCCTTGCTCCGTTTGATAGATTATGTGTTTCGCTAGATTTTTCTGTTTCGTCGATTGATAGCTAACGTGATTTCGGAAGACTTAGTCCTAGTCCCATATAGGAATACCTGTTGTACAGAGTAGAGTGGCAATACATTACATTACGAGTAACGGAATCTCATTATCGCATGCATCTCTACAGACATTGAATTTGCCTTAATCGCTGCGCTGTCCTTGGTCCTGAAACTCCCACGCGCATCCTTGTCCTGGCCGGAGATCCTCATGAACTGTTGGCACGTGGCGCTGTCCAGTTTCCTCTCCCATCTGGGTTCAGTAATGTGGCTTAAGGTCGCATTTCTACATTTAACACTTTAGGAACAGTACCCTTGAAACTGGTACCTAACCCTAGATGTGTTTTGCGTTAACATCAGGTACCCGTGGTGTTCATAGCCACGCAATTAAAAAAAAAAGAATAATAATTTGCAATCATCTAGAGGTGCTCATACCGGTAGTCTCAGTCGCAATCGATGGGATATAGCGGGTTTGTTTGCATTTGTACATTGAATTTAATAGTTACCTTGCGTGCACTTATCAGTACTATACCACACTGTAAAAAAAAAAAAGTTGGCTCAACTTATAATTATGAGTAACCTGGCTGCCTTAAGATTTTGAGTGAGATGAGCAAAGAATATAGGTTCTGGCAACTTCGATATTTTAGTTTGATGCACTTCAATTTAAGTTCATGCCACTTACTATGAAAAGTCAATTTGACAAAATTGACATACAGCAAACCGATTATTTAATGATATTAAGATGTATTTCTAAGTTGAATGAATACATTTTCTCGATACAGCACCTTAACGAAAACACGTAAAGTCAACATAATACTTAATCTTCACAATAGATTACAGGAGGGAAACACACAACTGAGTTGCACCCTGCGGTCATTGCTCACCGTTAAGCCTTCTGGAGGTGTCGTGGGCTCAAATTAAAGAAACATCCGGGATGGATGGTGCCCACTTGAAAACCCCATGACATGGCTGCTCTCATCCCACAAATCCACTTTAAACTATTGGCTTTTTAAGTGCTCATCTTGGAGCATGGCATAATGGATATTATAACATCCTATCCTGTGCATATTGAAATGACAACTTTCGTCATAGAGAATAACTATTCCGATACGACATGATCAATAAACCAATACTGCTGTACAGTCTGTGTTATTGTGTTTAGTTTGCTGTGGCTACACAATAGACCATGCAGTGGTATTGGACTCGTCTCATTCTGTGACAATGGAGCCTCGCCTCATTTCTTCCCCCACTAGAGGGAGGTGTTGAATAACTTTCTGATCACAAGCCATTGCATTGCTTTCTGAACACGTTCTCTTTGATTTTTTTTTCTTTTAATACCAGTTTTCAATGGAATTCCAGCTGTTAATGTATTCTCAATCTGTCAACAACAACACCATCACAAATAATTACACGAAGTACCACTGAGTACCATTTTGTTTTGATGTCATGATTGAAACACTAATAACTAACAACTGAATTGTATATGTGCATATGTCTAGCCCAAATTCCATCAGCTTATTGTGACTACTGTAACATGGTCCCCAGCCTCTGGTAGATATTTTATCTCAAACACAGCGATCGAAAGTGAAAGTATCTCAAAATACAATCTAATGGTTTCAACTACAGAGCAAACTTCACCTACCACTCAGGGCATGTTCAGACCTGTTAAAAATATTCCAGTTTTCAAAGCTATGCAGTAGAAGCTGGCATGGATTTTAAATTCAGCCTATTATCCACGATATGGACGATTCCACGCATCAATCTATTTGAGATAAAAATTTTAAATAAGATATTACCATGCAAGCCCATTTTAAATATACACACCATACATGTAGATTTTGACCCCTTTACCAATTCAATACATTCTCTCACAAAAGGAGAAGTGGCAGTAGCCACCAGTGCATGCTCCGCTGTAACCACTGTTGACGTTTTAATTGATGATCTTTTAAATTATCCACTGGGCTCCTTTAAGATAGCTAAGTGAGGTTGCTTCCCCTTCATTTTGTATAGTCAGGCTGTGATATCTGCATGATTTCATAACAAGCTGCAACATGCTTAACATCATATCCATGTCAACGTACAGGTTTGTGTAATACAACCTCAAGCCAAACCGTTCATGTCCCAGTTTACACCCTGAGTCACTTGTTGGCTTTTGGAATTCCACTGCCAATTGCAAACAGCAGATAATCTGACCAGGAGTTTTATTATTGGCATAAACATACTATATAATATAGTACAAACAAAGAAAGAGTCAATTCGATTTTTTTTCTTTTAAAAAAACTGCAATTTTCAAACTTTTTTCTAGAAGTTGATTTGTCATATTTTCACTATTTACTAAACAATGAGGCAAATAGCAAAACAATAATGTTTTATTGTTTTGTAAAGGTGAAATCTCAACTCAGCACTCAACATGTATTTGACCACCAGAACTTCAGTCAAATTCCGAGGACAAAGGCACTGGGGTCGTTCTGACCAATCAGGTCATTGCATCCTCCAACAGTCTTTACTCTATTAACTCTCTTGCAAAATATATATATTTTTCCTAAACACAAGACATTGTTTCAGCCGCTTGTACTCGCGATGTTATTCTTTCGGTCACTACCCAAAGCTCATGACCATAGGTGAGGGTTGGAACGTAGACCGACCAGTTAATTGACGAGTTTTGCCTTTCGGCTCAGCTTCTTCTTCACCACGACGGTCCGGTACAACGCCCGCATTACTGCTGATGCTGCACCAATCCGCCTGTCAATCTTGCGCTCCATTTTTCCCTCACTCGTGAACAAGAACCCGAGATACTTGAAGATCTCAAGATACAGATACAAGATACAAGATACAGCCACTAGGGTGGCTGGGCTCAGCCTTAGGGATAGGGTAAAGAGCTCGGTCATCCGGAGGGAGCTCGGAGTAGAGCCGCTGCTCCTTCGCGTCGAAAGGAGCCAGATGAGTTGGTACGGGCATCTGATCAGGATGCCTCCTGGGCGCCTCCCGTTGGAGGTTTTCCGGGCACGCCCTACTGGTAGGAGACCCCGGGGTAGACCCAGAACATGCTGGCGGGATTATATATCTCGCCTGGCCTGGGAACGCCTCGGGATCCTCCAGGAGGATCTGGAAAACGTTGCTGGGGATAGGGACAGCTGGAATTCCCTGCTGAGCCTGCTGCCACCGCGACCCGGCCCCGGAAAAGCGGCGGAAAATGTATGGATGGACAAGACATTGTGAAATGTTGACCATGTGAGTATGACTACTGAGAGAGGAAGGACTGTCCAATGAAATGCCAAACATCTCCCGCCTGGGATGGGAAGGTCTCATTACAAAAGGGTTCATTGATAAGCAGACGTAGATGGCCACCACAAAAATAAAAGTATTTAGCAGTCTTAGCTTTGAACGAAGGACAGATTGGTCTTTAAAGCTGCCCCAAATAAGGATTGGTATGGGGGGTCTTAGCTTTAAGCACAGCTTTCACCATCAAGAGATCAGAAGGTTCACTCAGTGAGAGATCTCAGAACAAGCTGTTCTCATCTGTAGCGTTGGTGTTCTCTGTGGAGGTGGTGTCCTCATCTCTCTGGCGTTGGTGTTCTCTGTGGAGGTGGTGTCCTCATCTCTCTGGCGTTGGTGTTCTCTGTGGAGGTGGTGTCCTCATCTCTCTGGCGTTGGTGTTCTCTGTGGAGGTGGTGTCCTCATCTCTCTGGCGTTGGTGTTCTCTGTGGAGGTGGTGTCCTCATCTCTCTGGCGTTGGTGTCCTCTGTGGAGGTGGTGTTCTCTTCTCTAGCGTTGGTGTTGGTCGTGCGAGAGTTGAGTAAACCACAGAAATCTCTGCCACAGGGCTCTCGTCTGCATCCTAAAACAGGAACACAATAAGAGGAAAAAGAACAAAGTAACACAAAGATCACTTCTGTAATTCATACTGAAGATTCACAACTGGACTATATTATCACAGTTACTACTGGGGAATTCACAACTGGACTATATTATCACAGTTACTACTGGAGAATTCACAACTGGACTATATTATCACAGTTACTACTGGAGAATTCACAAATGGACTATATTATCACAGTTACTACTGGAGAATTCACAACTGGACTATATTATCCTATATGATATTGCTATAGATAATCTTATTCTTAACGTTCATGTTCACACGCACGCACGCACGCACGCACGCACACACACACACACACACACACACGCAGGCGAATCAAACCTCTCCTTACCGCACGCAGAGCCCTCACAGAGGCATAAGTCACATCGATTGTTTGTGTAAAAACTGCTTTTAGGTCAACTAAAACGGAGCAAAAAATTACACTCATATTATATCCTGGATTGGACTATTGGACTACAAAATAATCAAAGGGTCGAATACATACCTTTTCCCTTGTGTTTCCTTGTGAAAACTATAAAAATAAAACCAAGAGGTAGCAACAATCCAATCACTATGCACAATATTTTGAAGGAAGGGTCTGAACCGGAACCTGTGGACACAGGAAACATGAAACAGTTTGAGTAATAATAATTCATTTTATTTAGTTTTTAGTGCTTATCTCGAGACTCAAAGCGCTTTACACACATTGGTCGCCAATTAATTACACAAAACGAACAACGAATGGACCGACAGCTATCAAGCACTACTCTCAGTCTGAGTGATACCACGGCAGCCAATTTGCGCCAGACTTGCTCACCCAACATATGACGATGGACTTGCTCACACACATAGGACACACAGACCGACTCCAGGTGAATTGGAAGTGACTGGTCAGGGCACTGGCAGGAGAATAGAGCATGTTTTTTGATGGTGGTTTTATTAAGTAATAAAGGACCAACTAGACACCAATATCAGGCTGATTAACTGTGTGTTTGGAATGTATTAAGTGCAAATCAACTTTCCATCTTAAAATATATATATATACAGAACTGTGCAAAGGTTTAAGGCAGGTGTGATGTCTTTAAAGTTAGAAGAAAAAAATACATAAAAGGATAAATGTTAATTGTTTATTTTTTTTATCAATTCATAAATTACAAAGTGAGGGAAAAGCAAATCTGTATCATATCAAAATTTGGTGTGACCACCCTTCGCCTTCTAAACAGCATCCCCTGCCTAAATCTTATGCACAGTACTGTATATTTCAAGGAAAGGTTTGTAGGGTTTGTATTTCTATACCAAATACAACTCCTGTGGCTACCCAATGGCTGTAAGATAGCCTATTTAGAACCCACACATTTGACAAAAAGTACAATTTCCCCTCACCTTGGTGTAGATGCCTTTAGTTGTGATATCAGTAACAGTAACTTGATGTAATTTTGGTAGTATTATAAATCACTAAGTAATTTACTATACTGTACTGTACTATACTATACTATACTATACTATACTATACTACACTATACTACCAGAGTGTAGTACTACAACTGGCCAGTCTCAGTTCCGTAGGTAACAGGTAGAAAAAGAGGACTCGATAGCCTCTACTAAGAAGGTTGGGTCCATACAGATGACTGTGAACCTATTGATTTATGACATCATACACAGAAATAATAGTATTGTAGAATTATTATTACAAGCAGAACAGACTTAAAATGAAATGCGTGTCGCAGTGGCACATTGACACACTACAAAAAAGCTAAAAGCAAAAAAGTGTCTGCACTGGTGGTTAACAAGCTATGAGACAATGAGTCAGCCATTTTACGTTATAACCCAAATTACCATGAAACCAAGTTTCCTGTTCCCATCACCCCTTTTCAATTCCTCTTTCTAGTGTAGTCAGTCCAATACTTTAACTCCTGCCCTTTGTTGGGAGTATGTTTATATAGTATATAGTATGTTTATACTATATACTATATGCCGTGTACTGCACACACACACACACACACACACACACACACACACACACACACACACACACACACACACACACACACACACACCCTTCCACCCTCCCTCCCTCTGATCTTAACAGCACAAGCACTCACTCCATCCAAGTCTCTAGAGGTAATTAACAATGAACCAGAAGCTTCCTCAGGATGAAGTGGGTGTACTGAGAAAGACGTTTTAGTTTCAACAAGGCTCTGGAAAACACTACAACTGTGCACTGTTTAAAAAGCCAGGCCTCTTCTGTGTGTACGACTAGCCTCTTCAGCACAGCACAGCTTCTTCAACAGAGCAAAGCTACACTAAAACAATGATACAAAGACTCAGTAGTCTGATGGACAAAGACAACCTGAGTGTAAAGCACAGTCACCTGTGAGGTGGGGACAGAGCTGCTGGAGGTCCAGAAACTGGGTCTGATTGCTGACAGGGTTCTCAGACACACAACTGTAACGGTTGTTGCAGTTCTCTGTGGTCACCACTAGGGGCAGTGTGAGGTGCGCTGAGTGGAGGCTGCTGGTCTGGCTCAGTCTCTCCTCTCCTCTGTACCAGGACAGGGTCACCGCTCCGTTGTTCTCCACAGAACACTCCAGGGAACAGCGCTGTTCATCTGATTGGCCAACGCTACGACTCTCGCTGGCTGGTCGGATGTGAGGAGCAGACACAGAATCTGGAAACAGGAACACAAAATATTTAGAGGAAAAAACTGATTAAAATGTTTACTGTACAATTTGCACAAACCCACTAAATCACAATAATCCCTTGTTTTGAGCATAATCTGAGAGCAGTAACTAGATATTTACACTCCAAAAAATATTGAACCAAACGTTGCAACTGAAATGCATTTAGCATATGAACAATGTCTTGTCAAAGGATAGAGATATGGTAATTTTACAATGAAATATAAATCCAAAAGTCTAACTTTACAGAATCTATATAGTAGCCTTTAAACTGAAAAATAGAACGCGGAATATCAATCAATATTACAATGTGATTAGTTACAGAGTAGACTTACCATAGACAGATAGATTAAATTTAAGGTTGATGTGTAGTAGACTTACCATAGACAGATAGATTAAATTTAAGGTTGATGGGTAGTAGACTTACCATAGACAGATAGATTAAACTTAAGGTTGATGTGTAGTAGACTTACCATAGACAGATAGATTAAATTTAAGGTTGATGGGTTGTTGACTGATGATATTTAGCTGGTGGAGTCCAGAGTCTCCAGTGTTGAGGTGTGTGATGGTCAGAGATCCAGTCTGTGAGTCCAGCTGCAGTCTGTCTCTGAATCTCTCACTGTAGTCTGTCTTTGTTACCCTATTATTGTGGAAAGCTATCCTCATTGGACTGTTACCAAACAACCAGACTATGGCATCACCATATACCAGTGGTTCAGTGATCCCAGTAGGCAGAGTGACAGTCCCTCCCACTCTACATGGTGGTAAGGTCTTCACCTCCGCCCGAACACCTACCAGAAAACACAAACCAACATTCATGTATTGTTTCAACTGTTCTTATATATTCACCTCAGAGAGTGATATCAAGTGGCAAAATAATAACCATAGAAAGAACAGTGCAGCAACATGAAAAGCTGACTAAATGTGTAGCCTCTCAGTATGCTCACTTATAAATGGCCTACTATTATCTGACCTGTTGTGACTGGAGTAAGCATGTTATTATATTCAACCTCATGGTGACAACTCGACACAAAAACGTGTTATAGAAATGTTATACAATAATTAAATAAGAGCAGAAAGCTTCTTCTTGGTTGCTCCTAAACCGACTAATACAGTTCTTGTCAAGACGGAGTTGCTAACGAAGCAGTAAACACACGTCCTGAAGTGAGACGCCTGTATTGGTTAACAAGGGTTTACATTTAATCAGAAAATGGCAATTTTTATCTGTCTAGAAAATTTATTTGCAAAGCTCAGGCCCTTCAGTCGTTATAGTTATGGCCTGTTTGTGGCAATAATTATGGCGGACATGGACCGTGCTACTTCGTATGCCACACTGTTAAAAGACATATGAATAACAATCATACAGATTAAAAAATATTTGGAACATGATGTGTTCTTATTATATTTGTTTGCTGTCAAAGTCAAACATGAGAGCATGTAATAGGCTATAAACATTTTCTACTCTGTAAGACATACCGCTAGGATTGATTTATCTATCGTCACAGCATAATTCTTCATAAAACTAGTTTTTAAAATATAAAGTGTAATTTACATAGTTAATAAAGTAGCCCAACTGGATGGAACCTACGTTTGTGACTGTGACAAACAGGTTGTAGATAATAATCATAATCATTTGTTAATAATTAATAAGAAAAGTAATGATGCCTCGTATACCTATAAGTACATACCCTGTAAACATTTGAAATGATCAAGAAACACTCTTATCAATTATTATTTTATGTATTAATACAGGGGTAACCAACTGTGCATACGTCTCTTTCCAGCAGTGCCATGTTCCAGCATATATAAATTACAGCAATTAAACAAACATGACAACAACGTTCAAGTTTCAACCAAAACAAAACAACTCCTCAACTCCCATATCGTCCAACAACATTTAAGTTTCAACCAAAACAACTCCTCAACTCCCATATCGTCCAACAACATTTTTAATTGTTCGACCGCAATAAAACTGATTTATTTTCCAAAAATGTTTAACCTTGTTCCATTTTTGAGGCAAAAAAACGTATTCCCAAGTTCAGTTTTCTACTTTGGGTGACATAGTCCTGTCACCTTGCCTACTAGAATTTGTGCTTTAAAATTAAAGTAAGGTCAAAAGGCGGCTGGCCCAACAATGCCTTTCCAACAAAAAAGTGACAACGTTCTTCTCTCATATCACTAAGAGAAGATTATCCCCTGTTACAAAACGTAAATCATCATACCGACAAGAAAAAATAGTCTTTTATACTCACCGATACGCAGAACGAGAAGTATTATATAAAATACAAGAATCATGATTTACAACATCCTTGCTGAAATCTGCAAAACATCGACGTGCATTCTTCATCAGAAAACAGCTTGTACCTCTGGCGCCAAATTTGTGCCAAAAGCTGAAGGAATATTTTTAGCACACTAAGAGATGTTTTTGAACACGCAGAAACTTAATTCCGACGAGGAATGCATCATTGCCCAAATAATTATAAATTTTGAGCACAGACAAATCTATTTTGTTGTCATACAAAGTGTATGTGAATGTCTACTAAAGTTCGTATGCAGCGACACAAGCCCCGATTGCTCGCACCACAAACGAGCAACACACACCAAAAGCGAGAGCTCGCTTGGTACGCCCCGATTGCATTGCCTGGTCAACCAGGCTGCGAGCTAGTGGGCGTTTTGACAGGCAGCAGCAATGTAGTGCCATTAAGCTAGTGTTGTAGCTTATAAAAATCAGTTTGATTGTTTAGTCCTCAAGTAGGCTATGCTTGTTGACTTCATTGATAGGCCTATTTAAAATATTTTGACCAGATGTGAGTCTTTTCTGACTGCAGGGTTAGGGCCACACTTGTCATTGGATAGTTTATTTAAATTCACTAACATTCTTCACCCCTCTGAAGCTAGCTAAATTAACAAAAGGTTATCTAACTTTTATTTGCACGGAGATACACTTATCGAAATTAAGTTATGTTTGTGCAAAAGATATCTTGGTGCGCTCAAAATATCACTTCAAGTGCACAGAATTTTGGCGCAAATATATTTATCATCCCCCCAGGAGAAAAACACACAGCATGCAGTCATCCTCTTTCCACTATGGACACCGCATGGCTTAAGGGTTTGTTAGGCAGAACTTGCACTTAAACAAATTAAGGTGAAGATGACGGACAGAAGACTGAAAGTGGAGAGAAAATGTGCACCACTCAGTAGCATTAACATTTCAATACAGCCCACGATGCTGATGCAGTTGCATCTCTAAAAACGTCCTTATAAACCATTGCTGTTTCCGTTGTTATTATAGGATTGTTGTGCTCAAAAATCATGCACGGTTTGTATGTATGCAGACAGATGTCTATAACAATTTATTTTATTAATAGTACTGTTGCTAAGACGTTTATACAAATACCTGGTCCCCCAAACCACATCCTGTTTTCTGTGTAAAGGACCTCCTGCACTAAAAGATACTCTTGCTGACATAGAAAGACTCACAAACACACACACACAGATACTCAAACACACACTGTTTGTACAGTACGCATGGTGCCAGCAGGACATGTACACAGCCGTTATGCTAATCAAAGATATAGAACGCATTTGACTATTTTTCAGTGTATGTAAATTTATAACTGGTGAAACACACGAGACTATACATTGCAGGTCCTCCAAAGCTGTTCATTATTTCCCCTATAGCCTTTCAAAGCAGTTATCAGTCCATGGATGCAGGACAGAGATGTGAACGTGTACAGTGTTATCTAAATGCTTATAGGCTGCAGGGCAGAGGAGATGTGAACGTCTACAGTATAATCAAAGTGCTTGTAGGTTGCAAGGCAGAGGAGATGTAGACGTTTACAGTATAATCAAAGTACTTAAAGGCGAGGAGATGATTACAGCTGTGAATGCAGGGCAGAGGAGATGTGAACGTCTACAGTATAATCAAAGTGCTTATAGTCTGCAGGGCAGAGGAGATGTGGACGTTTACAGTATAATCAAAGTACTTAAAGTACTTAAACACCCATGTAAACCGTTATGATGCGGTCTGGACTTCAGTGCACTTGAGATTATTACTGTGCGCAAACAAAATACAGCACACTCCAGGCTGACACACACAAGCCTGTCCATCAGTCCCATTTAAGGTTAAACCCCGGAGTAACAGTAATGTCACTGCTCTGGTAACTAGTCCACTGACAGACAGACAGACAGACAGACAGACAGACAGACAGACAGACAGACAGACAGACAGACAGACAGACAGACTGACTGACTGACTGACTGACTGACTGACTGACTGACTGACTGACTGACTGACTGACTGACTGACTGACTGACTGACTGACTGACAGACAGACTGACTGACTGACTGACTGACTGACTGACTGACTGACTGACTGACTGACTGACTGACTGACTGACAGGCAGGCAGGCTGGTGTTCACAGTAAGGCAGTACTCCACGGTCTACACCCCAGTGTAGTCTATCACTCTGCACCACACAAAGGGGCAAACAACTCATCTCTGAATCTCTGGCTGTGTTCGGAAACACATACTTAAATACTGTCTACAATATACTCAATGAGTACACACTGCCTACAATACACTCAGTGAGTACATACTGTCTACAATATCCTCAATGAGTACATACTGTCTACTGCATATACTGAAAGCAAAATCTAGTATACTACTTATTACAGTGACTGAACCATGTGTGCAAATCCTTGGATTTTATTTTGGTAATTCTGTCACAGCCTGGAAGAAGTTGGTGCATTTTGGGGTGTGAAGCAACGTCTAGCAACATCTCTGGAGTACTGGAATATAGTTATGTCATCCGGGAACTTTTTCCATCCTCAAATGTTACATGCTATTTACCGTTGCCATAGCGCGTACTAATTTTCAACACATTTAGTATGTTAAGGAATCATAGTACAAGATTCCCAACACAGCTTCTGACTCATTGTAAAAGTAACCCAGAGGCCCTTCCTCAACCTTATCCCACCACAACAGACCTCCTCTACCTCCTAACTACCCAGAAGCTGCAGTGGATGGAATCTGTGTGTGTGTCAGAGAATATGGCTGGACGATGTATGCAGGAAACCACTCTGTGGTGTACATGCTGTGGCTGTCACCTGCTCCCTTTGTGTGAAAGGTGCTACTAACCAGTGTCATCTGGAGTGGTGGTAAAAGAATAGTGGCTTAAGAGGAGGGCGTCTTTTTGGGCATCCTGTCCCAGCTTCGGTGGAGGTCATGCTGATTGTTCGGCGGCGAGACTTTGGGCACCTCCCGGATGATTGCCCTTTCCCCGGCATTTACGATAGCCTCTGCCCACACCCATGCAAAAGCCATCAAAGTAAATGGCTTAGGTTCATTGGGGCTTTAGCCGAGAATGGAAGTTGATTGTAATAAACACTGGTTTAAATGTAGCTTTAAGAGGAGTGTGTACTAGTTTAAATGTATCTTTAAGAGGAGTGTGTACTAGTTTAAATGTATCTTTAAGAGGACTGTGTACTAGTTTAGATGTATCTTTAAGAGGACTGTGTACTAGTTTAGATGTAGCGTTAAGAGGACTGTGTACTAGTTTACATGTAGGTTTAAGAGGACTGTGTACTAGTTTACATGTAGGTTTAAGAGGACTGTGCACTAGTTTAGATGTAGATTTAGAGGATTGTGTACTAGTTTATATGTAGCTTTAAGAGGAGTGTGTACTAGTTTAGATGTAGCGTTAAGAGGGGGATGGAAGAGGAGCAAGCGAAGGGAGACATTTTAATGGAACAAGGGAAGGATAAAATATTGGTCCAGTGAATGAGTTAGGAGAGGAGAACAGCAGGGGAGGCATTTACAGCAGATATTGAAAAAGAGAGGAGAAAGAGAGAGAAGCAGATTGTATTAGTTAGCTGAAATGTGTGTTGAAGACACAGAGCATGTTATTTCTGAAAGCAGCAGTATAAACTGGCTATTGAACTAGACACTCCGTGGCTTTATAATATCTAATATATGGCAGTGACAAATGGAACGCCAAATCACATTCAGTAAAGCCCCTATGGGAAATCAATTGAATGTTGGCACATCGCCGAACGTGTTAAAAAGTGTCATCTCAGTGTATCTTTAGAAATATAAATCCAAGATCTACGTTCAATAATATTCAGAATTATCAAGGGGAACACATGACAGGAGTACAACCACACCTACAATGTGGGCTCTAAATACTTTGTGGCTAATTTTGTACTAACTTGTACCTTGTACCTTGTACTTAATAGAAATATTCTTGTAGAATAAAATCCACAGTAAACACTGCTCCCCATGAAAGAGAGGGCAAAAAGGCGCTGTAGATTTCCTGATTTAAAGCCTTGCAGTCATTGTGGGGGCTCACCCTACTCTCCCCCCTCACCCTAAGCCCCCCCACCCTTCTCTCCCCCCTCACCCTGCTCTCCCCCCTCCCCCTGCCCCCCCCCCCACCCCCCCCACCCTGCTCTCCCCCCTCACCCTGCCCTTCACCCTGCCATCCCCCCCCACCCTGCCGTCCCCTCTCACCCTGCTCTTCACCCCCCCCCCCCCCCACCACCCTTCTCTCCCCCTTCACCCTGCTCTTCACCCTGCCATCCACCCTCACCCTGCCGTCCCCCCTCACAATGCTCTCCCCCCTCACCCTGCTCTCCTCCCTCACCCTGCACTCCTCCTCTCCCTACTCTCCCCCTCCTCCCCTCAGGCGGGTCAGTGCTTTATTGGGTACCAGAGGTACAGGCTGGGGGCCGACTCTGCACTCTTCTCCAAGGACTACACCGACCCTAGTCAGGATGCTACGGCCGCTCCTTACTACTCCTTCAGCGGGGACAACCCGGGGGGGGGGGGGGGGGGGGGGGGGCATGTTACCAGCGGCGACAGCGGGGCTTTCGATGGGACTGGCGGCTACCAGCGACAGGACTACTGAGAGGGCCAGATCAATGTTCCATTTTGCCTTCTGCCTGAAAGGGGCCCGGGATTTGATGATGCTGCCTGACTACGATGATACTTTGACACACACACACACACACACACACACACACACACACACACACACACACACACACACACACACACACACACACACACGCGTGAACAGTGACACACACACACACACACACACACAAACACGCTACATAGGACAGCAGGGTGTTATACCCAGTAAATACATATCAGCTACCACTGACCCCCCTGAACCGAAGCCTGATTTATAAGGATGATGTATTGTTACCATCTTAGCTGAATATTTGAGAACTGAGACAACTGTTTGTCTGTGTGTTTCCAAAAATGTGTGATTGTTAGTGTGTGTGTTTATTTCTACCCCCAAAAATATAAGATCACAAAATAGTTTATTGTTGCCTTAGTGCTGACTGCAAAGCCAAATTCAACTGACACGGCGCAACACACACCCAACCAACTTACAGTGGAAAAAAAAAAACTATTTTAGAGGAAATTAAGGCAGTGTCAATAATTACATCAATTTCATTTTCTTTGGCCAGGATCACTAACAGATGTAACAGCACCTAAATTATGGAACAGCCTTCCCTCTCTTATCAGATTTGCCCCTTCTGTCGATTCCTTCAAGTCTCACCACAAAACTCATTTCTTCTCATTAGCCTTTGCATCTTAGTGGTTTTCTTTGCATTAGCTTGTATATGGGATGTTTATGTGTCACAACTGTTTGTTGTTGTTGTTGTTATGTTTGATAAACTGTATCTGAATGTGTTTGTCACTTTGGTCAGCTCTGCCTGTTTTAAACATGCTCTATAAATAACCATGATTTAATTCTTTGATATACGTAAATCTATAATTCAATATATAGGGGTGTTTGGACAATTTGTTTTTATTTATTTGAAGGGCATTATGCTAGTTCTGTAAAAAAAGAAAGAAAAACAATTGAAAAAGACAAAAAAGTCCATTGAATCTGTCTTCTGGTGACCAGACATGTGGGGAGGTCATCTTGTGCCTTGTCCTTTGTGTTGCTTTCGTGGAATGGAGATGTTTTTATTTTGGAATAATAATTGTGAAATGAAAGATGTAAATTTAAAAATATATTGAATTATATCAAAGTATAATAACCTAAGTGCAGATGTAGAGATTTGTGTGTGATATTTCTCAGTGAGTAAAAAGCAACGAAACAAAAAACAAAGTCTACAAATGTATGTTTTGGATGTATGACCTTTAACCAATAAAAGTTAATTAAATATCTAAAAGAACGTCAATTCTTCAATATCAGATTTTTTAACCAATAAAACAAATAAAATCATTACTTAGACAACCACGTAAATATCTAATTTAATTTGTATAGCACATTTCCTACACATATACGCAATACAGGAGGGCCATACAATGTGCTTTAAGTAAGACAAATCCCACAAGATAAAAAGTAACTGTTGGATTTGTCTACTTCCTGGTGCATAACCCCAGTGCTCTTGTCACGATGGTAAATTGTATGGCGAGGGAAGTCCCCCACATGCAGTAGCCCGATGAAAAAAGGAAGGTAGTCGTAATCCAAAACACAGGTGTTTAGATTTGTGTGTGTGTGTGTGTGTGTGTGTGTGTGTGTGTGTGTGTGTGTGTGTGTGTGTGTGTGTGTGTAGGACAGCAGACTGGTGTAGCGTGGTGTTGCCCTTTGTTATCATTTGATATCATCGTATTCTTGACATTATTATTTTCTATTGATTACTTTATTGATTAAAGCTTGCTATTGCTTATACCTTTAGTCCTGTCGTCTCTCAGAACTGCGGGACGCGACACAGGTAACGTAGTTTTAATTGAGGAACACAATACAATGACCGCACAAAGACCAACTAAAATAGTGCGACATAATACATGTGAAACACCAATGGCAAACAACCCCAATAAACCCACAGGTGTAACACATTAACCCAAAATTAGGAACCCGTGTGTTTAGCCTGCTGCCTGGTGCGAGGCTGTTCCAGGACGTCACAGCTCTGGAGAGAGTTGTGGACAACTGCTGCCTGAGGTTCCCATGGTTACCCAGGCTTATAGGAAGCCATCTTTACTTTTGCCTTTGTAGTGTACTAAGTTTTAACATAATTGTTATGATACTCGTCCCCAATGTAATGGATATCCAAGTTTCGGGTCCATTAACATTACATTACATTAAATGGACTTGTGCATGGAGTGACACAATCCTATCCACAACGGTAAGGTGGGCAGGCTCGTGCTTTGCTGAAGCTGTGCAGCTCTCCCTACTGTCAGTTCAGCATGGCTACTCGGACTGTCAGCATGGCAGCGTGGACACAATGCTTTGTCATTTCTATCGCTTTCTGAGCATGTAGAGTCAAACTAGGTGATCATCAGAGGTCATTTTGTATTTTTTGATTTTGTATAGTGAAACATGACTGTTTTAAAATGTCTATTTTGATTATGTTTGTTGTCCTCTCAAGAGTGAAATGTAGTAAGTTGTACTGTTAAGTGGAAAGTATTGTATTGTTTGAGCTATTGGTTTTTTCTTCTTTCTAATCCTTTATATAGAATTCTACTCCGATGGAGGGATAGGTATGTATAGCCATTAAAATAAACCAATTAAATCAAAATTGATAATTGTTTGTGTTGAAATCATGTAAAACAATGCTTTGCAGATTTGGATCATTTGAAAGCTTTTTGGGGATTGATGAGTAAGTAACTTATAACTTGTTTCTAGGTTTATCACACGCTGTTTTCTTAGGTACATTTGTTCAAATATTATTAGTTTTCTACAAATATGGATGCATTTTTCAATGTACCCGTACATTGTCAGATGAATTTGTCTAACTCTAAACCAGTTTAATTGATACAATTCATGTACGTAGTTTGTATAAATATTTTGTAACTGTTTCTATAATTTGGCATTTCTACAAGTCCAATGGATTTATCCAGAAAAGCACCAGCGTTCACTGTTTTGGCTCCCAACCTGCTGAGAGCAGACAGCACGGAGAACATCTATGTAGAGCCCAGCGGGGTGACTAGTCCAGTCGCTGTGAAAATCACCATTTTAGACTTCACCAAGACCACGGTGCTCCTACAAGACTCTGTGGAGCTCAACCAGCAGAATGACTTCCACTCTCTGAAGGCTGTAGAGGTGGAGGTTCCTAACAGAGGCGTCGTGCCCATTCAAACAGAGGGGGCATGTGCCCCCCCTCAATTACTTGAAATTAAATCCATAGTATCATGTCTATATGTCAAGGTTTGAAATTATTGGTAGCCAAATAGGGGGGGGGGGGGGGTAATGGCATATAACATACATATAACTGTATAGTCTATATTATGTAAGTATGCAGGCAAATACAGTTACAGCTGCATTTCTATATAACTGTACAGTCGTATATTATGTAAGTATGCAGGCAAATACAGTTACAGCATGATCTCTATATAACTGTCTGGTCGTATATTATGTGAGTATACAGGCAGATACAGTTACAGCAGCATTTCTATATAACTGTACAGTCGTATATTATGTGAGTATGCAGGCAGATACAGTTACAGTTGCATTTCTATATAACTGTACAGTCATATATGTTATGTGAGTATGCAGGCAGATACAGTTACAGCAGCATTTCTATATAACAGTACAGTGGTATACTATATGAGTATGCAGGCAGATACAGTTACAGCATGATCTCTATATAACAGTACAGTGGTATACTATGTGAGTATGCAGGCAGATACAGATACAGCAGCATTTCTATATAACAGTACAGTCGTATATTATGTGAGTATGCAGGCAGATAGCTTGCGTCATTCTTTCTCTTTTCTCTGTAGTGCGATGTAGAGCTCTTGTATCGTCCCCTGCATTCAAGGCCTTTGACAGCTCCATCTCAGTCGAGTTTCAGGTGAATGTAGCCTCCTGATATTCTAAATATTATAAGTCAAAATATTGTAAGCTTTCTACGTTGACCTTTTTGTTTTTGGGTTGTGTGTGTTTTTGGTTTTGTGTGTTTGTGTGATCTTATTAGAATTCAGAGGGTTTAGTGGTGAAAAAAACCTCCCGGACCAGAGCCACTGGCGGTGTCTATGCCGATAATCTCCCTCTGTCAGAACTCGTAAAGTAAGAAAACCTATTTTCAAATGCACTTTCTACAGTTATTTAAAAAAAAATTCTATTGTGTCACTTGTAATTCAACCTCATTTGGTTATGTTGACACAGTGAAGGGACCTGGAAAACCACAGCTAAATTTGACCACTGGCAACAGAATACGTTCACCGCTGAGTTTGAGGTGAAAAAATATGGTACGTAAGTAAGTTGAAGTTGTATGTTATTGGAATTATCTTTCATGTTGACAAAAAAAGGGTTATTTGTATGTGGTATGACATATTCACGTGAACAATATTCTGAGTTCTGTTATAGTACTTCCTGCTTTAAATGTGACCGTGAGCCCCAAGAAGTCCTTCCTGAGTCTGGATGACACAGACCTGGAAGTGACAATCTCAGCCAAGTTAGTATAACTAGTAGTTTACCATTTACAACACAGCTACTGAAACAGATTACAACTTTCATTACATACTTTATTTTTTTTATAACTTTCAACCAACAAATTAAATTGGGTTGTTCAGTATTAGCTATAGATGAGGGACCACCTTAGACAAACATTTTCATGTGTTTTGGGGGGATTTTAACTGTAAACAATTGTATCTCTTAGGGTTAGGGTTGGGTGTTGTATAACTGTATCTCTTTGGGTTAGGTATGGTGTAACTGTATCTCTTTGGGTTAGGGTTAGTTGTGAAATAACTATCTCTTTGGGTTAGGTATGGTGTAACTGTATATCTTTGGGTTAGGGTTAGGTGTTGTATAACTGTATCTCTTTGGGTTAGTTATGATATAACTGTCTCTCTTTGGGTTAGGGTTAGGTATGATATTACTGTATCTCTTTGGGTTAGGTATGGTATAACTGTATCTCTTTGGGTTAGGTATGGTGTGACTGTATTTCTTTGGGTTAGGGTTAGGTATGGTGTAACTGTATCTCTTTGGGTTAGGGTTAGGTATGGTATAACTGTATCTCTTTGGGTTAGGGTTTGGTATGGTGTAACTGTATCTCTTTGGGTTGGGGTTAGTTATGACATAACTGTATCTCTTTGGGTTAGGGTTAGGTATGGTGTAACTGTATCTCTTTGGGTTAGGGTTAGGTATGGTGTAACTGTTTCTCTTTGGGTTAGGGTTAGGTATGGTGTAACTGTATCTCTTTGGGTTAGGTATGGTGTGACTGTATCTCTTTGGGTTAGGGTTAGGGTTAGGGTAGGTTTAAATGCGCAGCAAGCACCATTCATTGACCTAGAATATGTTTATAGTTTCTATTGCACAGTTTATCTGTATCTTTGCTGTGGTAGTTACCTGTATGGTGAGCCTGTGCAGGGGACAGCTTATGTGGTGTTTGGGTTCCTTCGGGTTCTGCCATGACGTGGAAGACTCCTGTGTTGCTGACCGTTAGATTGGAGATGGTGATGTGCCAGCGTCTAGTGTTTTCCGGTAGTTGAAAGGGACCTTTTACTTTTTTGTTCTCCCATGGGAACATTATGCAAAGCCATTATGCAAAACCCAGACATATAACTATTTGTTTCCTGGTTATTTTGTGTGATTTAAATACTGTCAAGGGAAGGAAATGGATAATAGCTGATGCCTCAGGAATGAGGACTAAATATTCCAAATGTTTTTTTTGTTTGTTTGTTTTGACCCACAATTTCTGGATATCACCATATCAAACCAAATAATTCTTGGAGAAAATGTATAGGTACGGGGTACGATGGTAACCCAAGTAGGGAAGTCAGTATACGCTCTGTGTGGCCTATCATAAAACATACAACCAGAAAAAAATATCATGGAATGCTCGTTTTTTGTGAGAATGTTTTTTATTATCAGGCACCGACAGCTGCTTCATGGGGTGGATAAAGTATGCCCACGGGTCAAGCTAGTAGGTGCAAATACGGGGAAAGGGAAATATATTTCTTGTTTTTTGTTTTATATTTTGAGCTTATAAGCTAGGGCCACAAACCATATCCGTTTTTTTTTAAAACATATATGTGCATAAGTGATGTATAAGGGAGTCTAGCACTGGAGTTCCACGCATTTGCCACGTGATGCGTCAATTTGGTCTCAAATCACGGTGTGTTCGGTGCATTCACACCAGCAGCAACTACGTGATGAGAACACATTCCATGGAATTGGAGATTGCTGTGCAGATCTTACAGTAGGCGAGCGAAAAAGCGAAGGAGGTGAATAAATATCCTTAATAATGGAAAATAAACGCGAAGGGGCGAGTAGCCTACCGAAAACCAATGTTTCATGAGACTTCTCTATCCTTCCTGAAAGCATATTAGGTCAGTTTAGCGAAAGTTTAACTCACGGATGAAAAGCGGTATGCCTTATTATTCCGCGTTGGATAACGTTATGCTGACTCCTTGCTCCGTTTGATAGATTATGTGTTTCGGTAAATTATTCTGTTTCGTTGATTGATAGCTAACGTGATTTCGGAAGACTTAGTCCTAGTCCAATATAGGCATACCTGTTGTACAGACTAGAGTGGCAATACATCACGTTACGAGTAACGGAATCTCATTATCGCATGCATCTCTACAGACATCGAATTTGCCTTAATCGCTGCGCTGTCCTTGGTCCTGAAACTCCCACGCGCATCCTTGTCCTGGCCGGAGATCCTCATGAACTGTTGGCACGTGGCGCTGTCCAGTTTCCTCTCCCATCTGGGTGCAGTAATGTGGCTTTAGGGCGCATTTCTACATTTAACACTTTAGGAACAGTACCCTTGAAACCGGTACCTAACCCTAGATATGTTGCGTTAACATCAGGTACCCGTGGTGTTCATAGCCACGCAACTATCAAATAAAAAATTGTCATCTTGAGGTGCTCATACCGGTAGTCTCAGTCGCAATCGATGGGATATAGCGAGTTTTTTTTTCTTTCAATTTGTACATTGAATCTAATAGTTACCTTGCGTGCACTTTTCAGTACAGTACCATGTACCGTGTCAGTGTGATTGGAGACAGGATGGAAGGAAACGTCTATCTACCGACTATATCAACTTTTTTAAATATCTGGCTGTGCCGAAAGCGGATATAGAGGTGGGGTGGCTCTGAGACGTCATTGTTCGCCGTTAAGCCTTCTGGAGGTGTCCTGGGCTCAAATTAACAAAACATCCGGGATGGATGGTGCCCACTTGAAAACCCCATGATAGCTGCTCTCATCCCACAAATCCACTTTAAACTATTGGCTTTTTAAGTGCTCATCTTGGAGTATGGCATAATGGATATTATAACATCCTATCCTGTGCATATTGAAATGACAACTTTCGTCATAGAGAATAACTATTCCAATACGACATGATCAATAAACCAATACTGCTGTACAGTCTGTGTTATTGTGTTTAGGTTTGCTGTGGCTACACAATAGACCATGCAGAGGTATTGGACTCGTTTCATTCTGTGACAACGGAGCCTCATTTCTTCCCCCACCAGAGGGAGGTGTTGAATAACTTTCTGATCACGAGCCATTGCATTGCTTTCTTAACACGTTCTCTTTGAATTCTTTTTCAAAATTAGTTTTCTTTTAATACCAGTTTTTCAATGGAATTCAAGCTGTTAATGTATTCTCAATCTGTCAACAACAACACCATCACAAATAATTATACGAAGTACCACTAAGTACCATTTTGTTTTGATGTCATGATTGAAACACTAAGTAAAATATATATTGATTTGATAGCATTGAGCCTTATAAAGCTTAACAAAGCTGATAAACAGCATGACCTGGCAGGGTGGGGATTTACCGAAGTTCTCATGAAACAGATAAGACAGGTTAGGACTTGCTCAGACATGACATCTCTTTTCTTCTTCACATTTGGAATATGAAAACATGTCTCTGGGTGTGGAAACTCACTATGGGTCCCCGAAGAGAGGGAGAAGTTCACGCACTGCTGTTCAGCACACACCCTCAATGAAGAATAAGAAAACAGCTGCTGTTCAGGACACACGATTAATGAAGAACAAGAACACAGCCAGGAATGTAAAAAAGTGGCCTTGTATTTCCATCACAGATGTAACAAATAGCTATATATAAATGGCTTCTACATGAGTCTTAATGAATTGTATATGTGCATAGGGCTTGCCAAAATTCCATCAGCTTATTGTGATTACTGTAACATGGTCCCCAGCCTCTGGTAGATATTTTATCTCAAACACAGCGATCGAAAGTGAAAGTATCTCAAAATACAATCTTAACGGTTTCAACTACAGAGCAAACTTCACCTACCACTCAGGGCATGTTCAGACCTGTTAAAAATATTCCAGTTTTCAAAGCTATGCAGTAGAAGCTGGCATGGATTTTAAATTCAGCCTATTATCCACGACATGGGCGATTCCACGCATCAATCTATTTGAAATAAAATGTTAAAATATGATATTACCATGCAAGCCCATTTTAAATATACACACCATACATGTAGATTTTGACCCCTTTACCAATTCAATACATTCTCTCACAAAAGGAGAAGTGGCAGTAGCCACCAGTGCATACTCTGCTGTAACCACTGTTGACGTTTTAATTGATGATCTTTTAAATGATCCATTGGGCTCCTTTAAGATAGCTAAGTGAGGTTGCTTCCCCTTCATTTTGTATAGTCAGGCTGTGATATCTGCATGATTTCATAACAAGCTGAAACTTGCTTTTCATCATATCCATGTCAACGTACAGGTTTGTGTAATACAACCTCAAGCCAAACCGTTTATGTCCCAGTTTACACCCTGAGTCACTTGTTGGCTTTTGGAATCTCACTGCCAATTGCAAACAGCAGAATATCTGACTAGGAGTTTTATTATTGGCATAAACACACTGTATAAACACACTGTATAAACACGCTGTATAAACACACTGTATAAACACGCTGTATAACACGCTGTATAAACACACTGTATAAACACGCTGTATAAACACGCTGTATAAACACGCTGTATAAACACGCTGTATAAACACGCTGTATAAACACGCTGTATAAACACACTGTATAAACACGCTGTATAACACGCTGTATAAACACGCTGTATAAACACGCTGTATAACATACTGTATAACACGCTGTATAAACACGCTGTATAAACACGCTGTATAAACACGCTGTATAAACACGCTGTATAACATACTGTATAACATACTGTATAACACGCTGTATAAACACGCTGTATAACACGCTGTATAAACACGCTGTATAAACACACTGTATAAACACGCTGTATAAACACGCTGTATAAACACGCTGTATAACACGCTGTATAAACACGCTGTATAAACACGCTGTATAAACACGCTGTATAACACGCTGTATAAACACGCTGTATAAACACGCTGTATAAACACGCTGTATAACATACTGTATAACATACTGTATAACACGCTGTATAAACACGCTGTATAAACACGCTGTATAAACACGCTGTATAAACACGCTGTATAAACACGCTGTATAACATACTGTATAACATACTGTATAACACGCTGTATAAACACGCTGTATAAACACGCTGTATAAACACGCTGTATAAACACGCTGTATAAACACACTGTATAAACACACTGTATAAACACGCTGTATAACATACTGTATAACACGCTGTATAAACACGCTGTATAAACACGCTGTATAAACACACTGTATAAACACACTGTATAAACACACTGTATAAACACGCTGTATAACATACTGTATAACACGCTGTATAAACACGCTGTATAAACACGCTGTATAAACACGCTGTATAAACACACTGTATAAACACGCTGTATAAACACGCTGTATAAACACACTGTATAACACGCTGTATAAACACACTGTATAAACACGCTGTATAAACACACTGTATAAACACGCTGTATAAACACACTGTATAAACACGCTGTATAAACACGCTGTATAAACACACTGTATAAACACGCTGTATAACACGCTGTATAAACACGCTGTATAACATACTGTATAAACACGCTGTATAAACACGCTGTATAAACACGCTGTATAACATACTGTATAACATACTGTATAACATACTGTATAACACGCTGTATAAACACGCTGTATAAACACGCTGTATAACATACTGTATAACATACTGTATAACACGCTGTATAAACACGCTGTATAACACGCTGTATAAACACGCTGTATAAACACGCTGTATAAACACGCTGTATAAACACGCTGTATAAACACGCTGTATAAACACACTGTATAAACACGCTGTATAACATACTGTATAACACGCTGTATAAACACGCTGTATAAACACGCTGTATAAACACGCTGTATAAACACGCTGTATAAACACGCTGTATAAACACACTGTATAAACACACTGTATAAACATACTGTATAAACACGCTGTATAACACGCTGTATAACATACTGTATAACACGCTGTATAAACACGCTGTATAAACATACTGTATAATATAATACAAACAAAGATCAAGTCAATTCAATTTGTTTTCTTTTAAAAACACTGCAATTTGTAAACTTTTTTCTAGAAGTTGGATTAGTCATGTTTTCACTATTCACTAAACAATGAGGCAAATAGCAAAACAATAATGTAAGACAGATTGGTCTTTAAAGCTACCCGAACAAAGGGTTGGAATGGGGGGGTCTTAGCTTTAAGCACAGCTTTCACCATCAAGCGATCAGAAGTGGCAGCGGAAGTGACAGTGGCAGCACGGTGGCTCAGTGGTTAGCACTGTTGCCTCACAGCAAGAATGTGTGTGAGCAAGTCTGTCGTAATATGTTGGGTGAGCAAGTCTGGCACAAATTGGCTGCCGTGGTATCACTCAGACTGAGTGTTGTGTTTGATAGCTGTCGGTCCATTCGTTGTTCGTTCTGTGGTACTAATTGGCGACCGATTTGTGTTAAGCGCTTTGAGTATCTAGAAAAGTGCTAAAACCTAAATAAAATGAATTATTATTATTAGAAGGTTCACTCAATGAGAGATCTCAGAACAAGCTGTTCTCATCTTTGGCGTTGGTGTTCTCTGTGGAGGTGGTGTCTTCATCTCTCTGGCGTTGGTGTTCTCTGTGGAGGTGGTGTCTTCATCTCTCTGGCGTTGGTGTTCTCTGTGGAGGTGGTGTTCTCTTAGGAGGTGGTGTTATCATCTCTAGAGCTGGTGTTGGTCGTGCGAGAGTTGAGTAAACCACAGAAATCTCTGCCACAGGGCTCTGGTCTGCTTCCTAAAACAGGAACACAATAAGAGGAAGAAGAACAAAACAACACAAAAATATCACTTCTGTAATTCATACTGAAGATTCACAACTGGACTATATTATTCTATTTGATATTGCTATTGATAATCTTATTCCTAACGTTCATGTTTTCTCTAATAATTGCACAGCTTTTAGAGATAATCCATACAGCGACATGAATCAGCAAATGTTACAAAAATAAATTAAGCAAAACTGCAGCAACATGAATCAGCAAATGTTACAATGTTAAGGCAAGCAAAGCTGCAGCTGGTACAGCTACCAGTACAGTTACTATGGTGACCAGCTCAGAGATTATGAATGAATACTGTTCTACAAGTACAGTTACTATGGTGACCAGCCCAGAGATTATGAATGAATACCGTTGTACCAGTACAGTTACTATGGTGACCAGCTCAGAGATTATGAATGAATACAGTTCTACCGGTACAGTTACTATGGTGACCAGCACAGAGATTATGAATGAATACAGTTCTACCGGTACAGTTACTATGGTGACCAGCTCAGAGATTATGAATGAATATCGTTCTACCGGTACAGTTACTATGATGACCAGCTCAGAGATTATTAATGAATATCGTTCTACCAGTACAGTTACTATGGTGACCAGCTCAGAGATTATGACTGAAAACCGTTCTACCAGTACAGTTACTATGGTGACCAGCTCAGAGATTATGAATGAATAACGTTCTACCAGTACAGTTACTATGGTGACCAGCTCAGAGATTATGAATGAATACAGTTCTACCAGTACAGTTACTATGGTGACCAGCTCAGAGATTATGAATGAATATCGTTCTACCAGTACAGTTACTATGGTGACCAGCTCAGAGATTATGAATGAATACAGTTCTACCAGTACAGTTACTATGGTGACCAGCTCAGAGATTATGAATGAATATCGTTCTACCAGTACAGTTACTATGGTGACCAGCTCAGAGAATATGAATGAATATCGTTCTACCAGTACAATTACTATGGTGACCAGCTCAGAGATTATGAAAGAATATCGTTCTACCAGTACAGTTACTATGGTGACCAGCTCAGAGATTATGAATGAATACCGTTCTACCAGTACAGTTACTATGGTGACCAGCTCAGAGAATATGAATGAATAAAGTTCTACCAGTACAGTTACTATGGTGACCAGCTCAGAGATTATGAATGAATATCGTTCTACCAGTACAGTTACTATAGTGACCAGCTCAGAGATTATGAATGAATACCGTTCTACCAGTACAGTTACTATGGTGACCAGCTCAGAGATTATGAATGAATATCGTTCTACCAGTACAGTTACTATGGTGACCAGCTCAGAGATTATGAATGAATACAGTTCTACCAGTACAGTTACTATGGTGACCAGCTCAGAGATTATGAATGAATATCGTTCTACCAGTACAGTTACTATGGTGACCAGCTCAGAGATTATGAATGAATATCGTTCTACCAGTACAGAATTATGGCTCATTGACATGACACTGACAATTAATGATCTTGGTTCAGAATAAAACAAATAAAGCTGACACAGTTGGCACACACAGTTGCTGACGGATTAAACATGACAACAACACCAAGCCATGTATAAAGCTTACACACACACACACACACACACACACACAAACACACACACACACACACACACCACACACCACACAAAAATTACACTCATATTATATCCTGGATTGGACTATTGGACTACAAAATAATCAAAGGGTCGAATACATACCTTTTCCCTTGTGTTTCCTTGTGAAAACTATAAAAATAATACCAAGAGGTAGAAACAATCCAATCACTATGCACAATATTATGATGGAAGGGTCTGAACCGGAACCTGTGGACACAGGAAACATGAAACAGTTTGAGTAATAATAATTCATTTTATTTAGTTTTTAGTGCTTATCTCGAGACTCAAAGCACTTTACACAAATTGGTCGCCAATTAGTTACACAAAACGAACAACGAATGGACCGACAGCTATCAAACACAACTCTCAGTCTGAGTTATACAGTTAGGCCCAAAAATATTTGGACAGTGACACAAGTTTTGTTATTTTAGCTGTTTACGAAAACATATTCAGGATACAATTATATAATCAATATGGGCTTAAAGTGCAGACTCTCAGCTGTAATTTGAGAGTATTCACATCAAAATTGGAGCAAGGGTTTAGGAATTACAGCTCTTTAATACATAGCCGCCTCTTTTTCAAGGGACCAAAAGTAATTGGACAATTGACTCAGAAGGCTGCAAAAAAAAAATAACAAGGCTGCATGGGCTCTTCCCTCATTAACCTGTCATCAATTAAGCAGTTAAAAGGTCTGGAGTTGATTCCAGGTGTGGCATTTGCATTTGGAAGCTGTTGCTGTGAACACACAACATGCGGTCAAAGGAGCTCTCAATGGAGGTGAAACAGACCATCCTGAGGCTGAAAAAAAAAGAAGAAATCCATCAGAGAGATAGCAGAAATGTTAGGAGTGGCCAAATCAACAGTTTGGTACATTCTGAGAAAAAAAAAGAGTGCACTGGTGAGCTTGGGAACTCAAAAAGGCCTGGACGTCCACGGAAGACAACAGTGGTGGATGATCGCAGAATCCTTTCCATGGTGAAGAAAAACCCCTTCACAACATCCACTCAAGTGAAGAACACTCTCCAGGAAGTAGGTGTATCAGTATCTAAGTCTAACAGAAAGAGAAGACTTCCTGAGAGTAAATACAAAGGATTCACCACAAGGTGCAAACCATTAATCAGCCTCAAAAATAGAAAGGCCAGAATTGACTTTGCCAAAAAACACCTGAAGAAGCCAACCCAGTTCTGGAACAGCAATCTTTGGACAGATGAGACTAAGATCAACCTGTACCAGAATGATGGGAAGAAGAAAGTTTGGAGGAGAATTGGAACAGCTCATGATCCAAAGCACACCACATCTTCTGTAAAACATGGTGGAGGCAGTGTGATGGCATGGGCATGCATGGCTTCCAATGGCACTGGGTCACTTGTGTTTATTGATGATGTGACAAAAGACAGAAGCAGCCGGATGAATTCTGAAGTGTATAGGGATATACTTTCTGCTCAGATTCAGCCAAATGCAGCAAAGTTGATTGGACGGCGCTTCACAGTACAGATGGACAATGACCCAAAACATACTGCAAAAGCAACCCAGGAGTTTTTTAAAGCAAAGAAGTGGAATATTCTGCAATGGCCGAGTCAATCACCAGATCTCAACCCAATCGAGCATGCATTTCACTTGTTCAAGACAAAACTTAAGGCAGAAAGACCCACAAACAAGCAACAACTGAAGACCGCTGCAGTAAAGGCCTGGCAAAGCATCACAAAGGAGGAAACCCAGCGTTTGGTGATGTCCATGGGTTCCAGACTTCAGGCAGTCATTGCCTGCAAAGGATTCTCAACAAAATATTGAAAAGTAACATTTTACTTGGGGTTATGTTTATTTGTCCAACTACTTTTGAGCCCCTGAAATGAGGAGCGTTTGTATAAAAATAGCTACAATTCCTACATGTTTAATCATATATTTTTGTTCAACCCCTTGAATTAAACCTTAAAGTCTGCACTTCAATTCCGTTGTAGTTGTTTCATTTCAAATCCAATGTGGTGGCATGCAGAGCCCAAATCATGAAGATTGTGTCACTGTCCAAATATTTTTGGGCCTAACTGTACCACGGCAGCCAATTTGCGCCAGACTTGCTCACCCAACATATGACGACGGACTTGCTCACAGACATAGGACACACAGACCGACTCCAGGTGAATTGGCAGTGCCTGGTCAGGGCACTGGTAGGAAAATAGAGCATGTTTTTTGATGGTGGTTTTATTAAGTAATAAAGGACCAACTAGACACCAATATCAGGCTGATTAACTGTGTGTTTGGAATGTATTAAGTGCAAATCAACGTTCCATCTTAAAATATATATATACAGAACTGTGCAAAGGTTTAAGGCAGGTGTGATGTCTTTAAAGTTAGAAGAAAAAAATACATAAAAGGATAAATGTTAATTGTTTATTTTTTTATCAATTCATGAATTACAAAGTGAGGGAAAAGCAAATCTGTATCATATCAAAATTTGGTGTGACCACCCTTCGCCTTCTAAACAGCATCCCTTGCCTAAATCGTATGCACAGTACTGTATATTTCAAGGAAAGGTTTGTAGGGTTTGTATTTCTATACCAAATACAACTCCTGTGGCTACCCAATGGCTGTAAGATAGCCTATTTAGAACCCACACATTTGACAAAAAGTACAATTTCCCCTCACTTTGGTGTAGATGCCTTTAGTTGTGATATCAGTAACAGTAACTTGATGTAATTTGGGTAGTACTATAAATCACCAATTAATTTACTATACTGTCCTGTACCATACTGTACTATAGTGTAGTACTATAACTGGCCAGTCTCAGTCCTGTAGGTAACAGGTAGAGAGAGAGGACTCGATAGCCTCTACTAAGAAGGTTGGGTCCATACAGATAACTGTGAACCTATTGATTTATGACATTTTACACAGAAATAGTTGTATTATTGAATTATTATTGCAAGCAGAACAGACTTAAAATGAAATGCGTGTCGCAGTGGCACATTGACACACCACAAACAAGCTACCAGACACTGGTGGTTAACAAGCTATGAGACAATGAGTCAGCCATTTTACGTTATAACCTAAACTACCATGAAACCAAGCTTCCTGTCCCCATCACCCCTTTTCAATACTTCCTCTTTCTTGTGTAGTCAGTCTAATACTTTAACTCCTGCCCTTTGTTGGGAGTATGTTTATATGGTATATAGTATGTTTATACTATATACTATATACCATATACTGTACACACACACACACACACACATACACACACACACACACACACCCTTCCACCCTCCCTCCCTCTGATCTTAACAGCACAAGCACTCACTACATCCAAGTCTCTAGAGGTAATTAACAATGAACCAGAAGCTTCCTCAGGATGAAGTGGGTGTACTGAGAAAGACGTTTTAGTCTCAACAAGGCTCTGGAAAACACTACAACTGTGCACTGTTTAAAAAGCCAGGCCTCTTCTGTGTGTACGACTAGCCTCTTCAGCACAGCACAGCTTCTTCAACAGAGCAAAGCTACACTAAAATAATGACACAAAGACTCAGTAGTCTGATGGACAAAGACAATCTGAGTGTAAAGCACAGTCACCTGTGAGGTGGGGACAGAGCTGCTGGAGGTCCAGAAACTGGGTCTGGTTGCTGACAAGGTTCTCAGACACACAACTGTAACTGTTGTTGCAGGTCTCTGTGGTCACCACTAGGGGCAGTGTGAGGTTAGCTGAGTGGAGGCTGCTGGTCTGGTTCAGTCTCTCCTCTCCTCTGTACCAGGACAGGGTCACCGCTCCGTTGTTCGCCACAGAACACTCCAGGGAACAGCGCTGTTCATCTGATTGGCCAACGCTACGACTCTCGCTGGCTGGTCGGATGTGAGGAGCAGACACAGAATCTGGAAACAGGAACACAAAATATTTAGAGGAAAAAACAGATTAAAATGTTTACTGTACAACTTGCACAAACCCACTAAATCACAATAATCCCTTGTTTTGAGCATAATCTGAGAGCAGTAACTAGATATTTACACTCCAAAAAATATTTAACCAAACGTTGCAACTGATATGCATTTAGCATATGAACAATGTATTGTCAAAGGATAGAGATATGGTAATTTTATATATATACAATGAAATATAAATAATTAACAATGAACAAAAGTCTAACTTTACAGAATCATACTGTTTAAAAAGCCAGGCCTTTCTGTGTGTAAACTGAAAATAGAAAATGCAGAATATCAATCAATATTACAATGAAACACAACTGTTAAGACTGTGGTCTGGTTCACCATAGACAGATATATTAAACTTAAGGTTGATGGGTAGTTACAGAGTAGACTCACCATAGACAGATATATTAAACTTAAGGTTGATGTGTAGTAGACTTACCATAGACAGATATATTAAACTTAAGGTTGATGGGTAGTAGACTTACCATAGACAGATAGATTAAACTTAAGGTTGATGTGTAGTAGACTTACCATAGACAGATAGATTAAACTTAAGGTTGATGGGTTTTTGACGGATGATATTTATCATGTAGAGTCCAGAGTCTGCAGTGTTGAGGTGTGTGATGGTCAGAGATCCAGTCTGTGAGTCCAGCTGCAGTCTGTCTCTGAATCTCTCACTGTAGTCTGTCTTTGTTACCCTATTATTGTGGAAAGCTATCCTCATTGGACTGTTACCAAACAACCAGACTATGGCATCACCATATACCAGTGGTCCAGTGATCCCAGTAGGCAGAGTGACAGTCCCTCCCACTCTACATGGTGGTAAGGTCTTCACCTCCGCCTGAACAGCTACCAGAAAACACAAACTAACATTCATGTATTGTTTCAACTGTTCTTATACATTCACCTCAGAGAGTGATATCTAGTGGCAAAATAATAACCATAGAAAGAAGAGTGCAGCAACATGAAAAGCTGACTGATGTGTAGCCTCTCAGTATGCTCACTTATAAATGGCCTACTATTATCTGACCTGTTGTGACTGGAGTAAGCAGGTTATTTTTGATTCAACCTCATGGAGACAACTCGACACGAAAACGTGTTATAGAAATGTTATACAATAATTAAATAAGAGCAGAAAGCTTCTTGTTGGTTGCTCCTAAACCGACTAATACAGTTCTTGTCAAGACGGAGTTGCTAACAAAGCAGTAAACACACGTCCTGAAGTGAGACGCCTGTATTGGTTAACAAAGGTTTACATTTAATCAGGAAATGGCAATTTTTATCTGTCTAGAAAATGTATTTGCAAAGCTCAGGCCCTTCAGTCGTTATAGTTATGGCCTGTTTGTGGCAATAATTATGGCGGACATGGACCGTGCTACTTCGTATGCCACACTGTTAAAAGACATATGAATAACAATCATACAGATTGAACAATATTTGGAGCATGATGTGTTCTTATTATATTTGTTTGTTGTCAAAGTCAAATATGAGAGCATGTAATAGGCTATAAACATTTTCTACTCTGTAAGACATACCGCTAGGATTGATTTATCTATCGTCACAGCATAATTCTTCATAAAACTAGTTTTTAAAATATAAAGTGTAATTTACATAGTTAATAAAGTAGCCCAACTGGATGGAACCTACGTTTGTGACTGTGACAAACAGGTTGTAGATAATAATCATAATCATTTGTTAATAATTAATAAGAAAAGTAATGATGCCTCGTATACCTATAAGTACATACCCTGTACACATTTGAAATGATCGAAAAACACTCTAATCAATTATTATTTTATGTATTTATACAGGGGTAACCAACTGTACATTCGTCTCTTTCCAGTAGTGCCATGTTCCAGCATATATAAATTACAGCAATTAAACAAACATGACAACAACGTTTAAGTTTCAACCAAAAAAACTCCCATATCGTCCAACAACATTTAAGTTTCAACCAAAACAACTCCCATATCGTCCAACAACATTTAAGTTTCAACCAAAACAACTCCTCAACTCCCATATCTTCCAACAACATTTTTAATTGTTCGACCGCAATAAAACTGATTTATTTTCCAAAAATGTTTAACCTTGTTCCATTTTTTAGGCAAAAAAACGTATTCCCAAATTCAGTTTTCTACTTTGGGTGACATAGTCCTGTCACCTTGCCTAGACTAGAATTTGTGCTTTAAAATGAAAGTAAGGTCAAAAGGCGGCTGGCCCAACAATGCCTTACCAACAAAAAAGTGACAACGTTTTTCTCTCATATCACTAAGAGAAGACTATCCCCTGTTACAAAACGTAAATCATCAGATCGACAAGAAAAATTGTCACACTAGTCTTTTATACTCACCGATGCGCAGAACGAGAAGTATTATATAACATACAAGAATCATGATTTACAACATCCTTGCTGAAATCTCGACGTGCATTCTTCATCAGAAAACAGCTTGTACCTCTGGCGCCATATTTGTGCCAAAAGCTGAAGGAATATTTTGAGCGCACTATGAGATGTTTTTGAACACGCACAAACTTAATTCCGACGAGGAATGCATCATTGCGCAAATAATTATAAATTTTGAGCACAGACAAATCTATTTTGTTTTCATAAAAAGTGTATGTGAATGTCTACTAAAGTCCGTATGCAGCGACACAAGCCCCGATTGCTCGCACCACAAAAGAGCAACGCACACCAAAAGAGCTCGCTTGTTCCCGCTTGGTACGCCCCGATTGCATTGCCTGGTCAACCAGGCTGCGAGCTAGTGGCCGTTTTGACAGGCAGCAGCAATGTAGTGCCATGAAGCTAGTGTTGTAGCTTATAAAAATATATTTGATTGTTAAGTCCTCAAGTAGGCTATGCTTGTTGACTTCATTGACAGGCCTATTTTGATATTTTGACCAGATGTGATGGTCTTTTCTGACTGCAGGGTTAGGGCCGCACTTGTCATTGGATAGTTTATTTAAATTCACTAACATTCTTCACCCCTCTGAAGCTAGCTAAACTAACAAAAGGTTATCTAACTTTTATTTGCACGAAGATACAATTATCGAAATTAAGTTATGCTTGTGCAAAAGATATCTTGGTGCGCTCAAAATATCACTTCAAGTGCACAGAATTTTGGCGCAAATATATTTATCATCCCCCCAGGAGAAAAACACACAGCATGCAGTCATCCTCTTTCCACTATGGACACCGCATGGCTTAAGGGTTTGTTAGGCAGAACTTGCACTTGAACAAATTAAGGTGAAGATGACGGACAGAAGACTGAAAGTGGAGAGAAAATGTGCACCACTCAGTAGCATTAACATTTCAATACAGCCCACGATGCTGATGCAGTTGCATCTATAAAAACGTCCTTATAAACCATTGCTGTTTCCGTTGTTATTATAGGATTGTTGTGCTCAAAAATCATGCACGGTTTGTATGTATGCAGACAGATGTCTACAACAATTAATTTTATTAATAGTACTGTTGCTAAGACGTTTATACAAATACCTGGTCCCCCAAACCACATCCTGTTTTCTGTGTAAAGGACCTCCTGCTCTAAAAGATACTCTTGCTGACATAGAAAGACTCACAAACACACACGCACATACTCAAACACACACTGTTTTTACAGTACGCATGGTGCCAGCAGGACATGGCACACAGCCGTTATGCTGATCAAGGATATAGAATGCATTTGACTGTGGCTGTTTTGAGAAAAGTGGGCTAAATGTGAATCCCAGCACACCACAGCTATAGAGCAGATCAACTCTAATGCACCTACAGTCGATCATTCTCACACCTACCAGGAGCTCTGTGGTCACAGTGGGCCTAGCTATGTGTTTCTGTAGCGGTACTAACGTGAGTGCTGGGTAAAGCTCTTTCTCTGTGGTCACAGTGTGGGCCTAGCTATGTGTTTCTGTAGCTGTACCAAAATGAGTGCTGGGTAATTATCTGTGTGTACACAGCGTACACAAACCCTTTTAGAGGTAATTTGTGAAAACAATAAAACTTTCCACTGTGACGCTGATGTAGGCAACAAAATGTATTCAAAAAATACATCTTTAACCTAACATGATGGAAAGACAAAAGTATAAAAGCACATCCAAGTCGTCATCTTATACAGAAATATTTCAGACTTTGATCACATTATACTCCCATGTAAACCGTTATGATCCGGTCTGGACTTCAGTGCACTTGAGATTATTACTGTGCGCAAACAAAATACAGCACACTGCAGGCTGACACACACAAGCCTGTCCATCAGTCCCATTTAAGGTAAAACCCCGGAGTAACGGTAATGTCACTGCTCTGGTAACTAGTCCACTGACAGACAGACAGACAGACAGACAGACAGACAGACAGACAGACAGACAGACAGACAGACAGACAGGCAGGCAGGCAGGCAGGCAGGCAGGCAGACATGCAGGCAGACAGACAGACAGACTGGTGTTCACAAGAAGGGAGTACTCCACGGTCTACACCCCAGTGTAGTCTATCACTCTGCACCACACAAAGGGGCAAACAACTCATCTCTGAATCTCTGGCTGTGTTCGGAAACATACTTAAATACTGTCTACAATACACTCAATGAGTACACACTGCCTACAATGCACTCAGTGAGTACATACTGTCTACAATATACTCAATGAGTACATACTGTCTACTGCATATACTGAAACCGAAATCTAGTATACAGTACTACTTATTACAGAGACTGGACCATGTGTACAAACCCTGGATTTTATTTAGGTAATTCTGTCAAAGCCAGGAAGAAGTTGGTGCATTGCATTTTGGGGCGTGTAGCAACGTCTAGCAACATCTCTGGAGTACTGGAATATAGTTATGTCATCTGGGAACTTTTTCCATCCTCAAATGTTACATGCTATTTATCGTTGCCATAGCGCGTACTAATTTTCAACACATTTAGCATGTTAAGGAATCATTCTCCAAGATTACCAACACAGCTTCTGACTCATTGTAAAAGTAACCCAGAGGCCCTTCCTCAACCTTATCCCACCACAATAGACCTCCTCTACCTCCTAAATACCCAGAAGCTGCAGTGGATGGAATCTGTGTGTGTGTCAGAGAATGTGCCTGCAAGATGTATTCAGGAAACTACTCTGTGGTGTACATGCTGTGGCTGCCACCCATGGACAGCGGCGGCAGCGGGGCTTTCGATGGGACTGGCGGCTACCAGCGACAGGACTACTGAGAGGGCCAGATCAATGTTCCATTTTGCCTTCTGCCTGAAAGGGTCCCGGGGTTTGATGAGGTTGCCTGACTACGATGATCCTTTGACACACACACACACACACACACACACACACACACACACACACACACACACACACACACACACACACACACACACACACACACACACACACACACACGCTACATAGGACAGCAGGGTGTTATACCCAGTAAATACATATCAGCTACCACTGACCCCCCTGTTATGATGATGTATTGTTACCATCTTAACTGAATATTTGAGAACTTAGACAACTGTTTGTCTGTGTGTTTCCAAAAATGTGTGATTGTTATTGTGTGTGTTTATTTCTCACCCAAAAAATATAAGATCACAAAATAGTTTATTGTTGCCTTAGTGCTGACTGCAAAGCCAAATTCAACTGACACGGCGCAAAAATATTGAATCAGAATCAGAATCAGAATCAGAATCAGCTTTATTGGCCAGGTATGCTTACATACTAGGAATTTGACTCCGGTGTTTATCTCACTCTCAATATACATACATGCAGTAGACAAACAATGTGCAGGGATAAAGTGCAAAGAGAAATAAGAAATAAATATAACTATGATAAAAACTATAATAAAACTATGGTAATGTACAGAATGAGATGTATTATACCAAATATACAGAGTGTGCAAATATACAATGTGCAGCTTGTATAACTTAGTACAGTACAGTGAACGGTGTGTCCCAGGGTTATTGCACATGAGTGATCCAGGTACTGTGATTTGTGATTTGATTTGGAATTATATCAACCAACTTACAGTGGAAAAAAAATACTATCTTGGAGGAAATTAAGGCAGTGTCAGTAGATACATCAATTTCATTTTCTTTGGCAAGGATCACTAACAGATGTAACAGCACCTAAATTATGGAACAGCCTTCCCTCTCTTATCAGATTTGCCCCTTCTGTCAATTCCTTCAAGTCTCAGCAAAAAACTCATTTCTTCTCATTAGCCTTTGCATCTTAGTGGTTTTCTATGCATTAGCTTGTATGTGGATGTTTATGTGTCACAACAGTTTGTTGTTGTTGTTGTTATGATTGATAAACTGTATCTGAATGTGTTTGTCACTTTGGTCAGCTCTGCCTGTTTTAAACGTGCTCTATAAATAAACATGATTTAATTTGATTGGATTTGATTGGAACAAAGCAGTGTGCTTGGAAAAATATTTCTACAAGTTCTGTAGGCCTACATACTGTAAGTATTCTAGTACCAACCTATTGCATTTGTGTTTCAATCCATATGTGGGAAACCTGACCACAGATCACAATCAATCATAATAGAATATAACCACCTGTATTGCTATAATTTTTGAGATATACTGTATATCTACTCTTTATCTTTATAAATATATGTAAATCTATAATTCAATATATAGGGGTGTTTGGACAATTTTTTTTCTTTATTTGAAGGGCATTATGCTAGTTCTGTAAAAAAAGAAAGAAAAACAATGGAAAAAGAAAGTTAAAGTCCATTGAATCTGTCTTCTGGTGACCAGACATGTGGGGAGGTCATCTTTGGCCTTGTCCTTTGTGTTGCTTTCGTGGAATGGAGATGTTTTTATTTTGGAATAAAAATTGTGAAATGAAAGATGTAAATTAAAATAAATATTGAATCATATCAAAGTGTAATAACCTAAGTGCAGATGTAGATTTGTGTGTGATATTTCTCAGTGAGTAAAAAGCAACGAAACAAAAAACAAAGTCTACAAATGTATGTTTTGGATGTATGACCTTTAACCAATAAAAGTTAATTAAATATCTAAAAGAACGTCAATTCTTCAATATCAGATTTTTTAACCAAGAAAACAAATAAAATCAGTACTTTGACAACCACGTAAAATTCTAATTTAATTTGTATAGCACATTTCCTACACATATAGGCAATACCAGAGGGCAACACAATGTGCTTTAAGTACGACAAATCCCACAAGATAAAAAGTAACTGTTGGATTTGTCTACTTCCTGGTGCATAACCCCAGTGCTCTTGTCACGTTGGTAAATTGTGTGGCGAGGGAAGTCCCCCACATGCAGTAGCCGGATGAACAAAGGAAGGTAGTCGTAATCCAAAAAACAGGTGTTAAGATTTAACCATTTAGTTACATGTATTATATGCTGTGTATTAGACCACTTAATTACATATATGATGTGCTGTGTATTAAAAAGACAATCCTACACATTATAATCTGTTCAAGGTCTGTCAATGGTCATTGTTACGATCTTGGTAGACTCTCCCCCTCTCTTTCAGCGCACGCTTGTATTTGAAATGACGACACAATGGCAGAGGCGTGCCTAGAGGCTTAGGACTGAGCCTGCGCACCAACAAGGGAGGGTCTAACGTCTAAACCAATGACTTCTCTCCATCCAGTTGACATATGATCTTGTATTCTATTACTGTATAAAAAGGAGGACACACCCCTCCCAGGTGGCGGCATTCGGTAGACTGGGTTTGTGTGTGTGTGTGTAGGACAGCAGACTGGTGTAGCGTGGTGTTGCCCTTTGTTATCATTTTATGTCATCGTATTCTTGACATTATTATTTTGTATTGATTACTTTATTGATTAAAGCTTGCTAGTGCTTATACCTTTAGTCCTGTCGTCTCTCAGAACTGCGGGACGCGCCACAAGTAACGTAGTTTTAATTGAGGAACACAATACAATGACCGCACAAAGACCAACCAAAATAGTGCGACATATATACATGTGAAACACCAATGGCAAACAACCCCAATAAACCCACAGGTGTAACACATTGACCCAAAATTAGGAACCCGTGTGTTTAGCCTGCTGCCTGGTGCGAGGCTGTTCCAGGACGTCACAGCTCTGGAGAGAGTTGTGGACAACTGCTGCCTGAGGTTCCCATGGTTACCCAGGCTTGTAGGAAGCCATCTTTTCTTTTGCCTTTGTAGTGTACTAAGTTTTAACAAAATTGTTATGATACTCGTCCCAAATGTAATGGATATCCAAGTTTCGGGTATTTTTTGTATTCAGTTCTCAAATTGGCAAGAAACAATCACAGTGCCATCTGAGACAGAATTTTCTACTGAGGTGGCCCCAAGAGCTCCATTGGACAAAAGTGCATGTGCGATTGAGAAATACAGTTACTGGAGGCTACAGTTGATATTTTTCATAGTTCTGTTAATCTGACCCTAACTCATTCTTTATACTGTTTTCTATAGACGACTGGTCAGAGGATGGCTCTGTCTGTGGAAATAGCACCAACAATAATAGAATACTAACTTCCATGCGTGATACATTTGTTAATTGAGACAAACATACACTTTGCCATAGAATGCACATAATTATATCCTTACATGAATAACTTTGTAAATTGTCTGAGTGTTTTATTTCTGATTGGATTGCACCTCTAAGGAACTTTCTTTTTACTGAACGTTTTGGGGCTTACATTTGACCACCAAACAGCAATATTCATCTAGCTTTAACAATCATAATGTTAAAAAGGGCCTTTATGAAGCGATCTGAGAATCTGTGATTAACTATTGTCATGCAATTTGACAAATTATACACCAACAATTAAACCACTGCTATTGGGGAACATTAAATGGACTTGTGCATGGAGTGACACAATCCTATCCACAACGGTAAGGTGGACAGGCGCGTGCTTTGCTGAAGCTGTGCAGCTCTCCCTACTGTCAGTGCAGCATGGCTACTCGGTCTGTCAGCATGGCAGCGTGGACACTTCAATGCTTTGTCATTTCTATCGCTTTCTGAGCATGTAGAGTCAAACTAGGCGATCATCAAAGGTCATTTTGTATTTTTTGATTTTGTATATTGAAACATGACTGTTTTAAAATGTCTATTTTGATTGTGTTTGTTGTCCTCTCAAGAGTGAAATGTAGTACGTTGTACTGTTAAGTGGAAAGTATTGTATTGTCTGAGCTTTTGTTTTTTCTTTCTAATCCTTTATATAGAAATCTACTCAGATGGAGGGATAGGTATGTATAGCCATTAAAATAAACCAATTCAATCAAAACTGATAATTGTTTGTGTTGAAATCATGTAAAACTATGCGTTGCAAATTTGGGTAATTTGAAAGCTTTTTGGGGATTGATGAGTAAGTAACTTACAACTTGTTTCTAGGTTTATCACAAGCTGTTTTCTTAGATTCATTTATTTAAATATTATCTGTTTTCTACAAATATAGATGCAATTTGCAACGTACATTGTCAGATGAATTTGTCCAACTCTAAACCAGTTTAATTGAAACACTTCATATAGTTTGTGTAAATATTTTAACTATTTCTATGATTTGACAGTCCTCAAAGTCCAATGGAGTTAATCAGAAAAGCACCAGCGTTCACTGTTTTGGCTCCCAACCTGCTGAGAGCAGACAGCACTGAGAACATCTATGTAGAGGCCAGCAGGGTGACTAGTCCAGTCGCTGTGAAAATCACCATTTTAGACTTCACCAAGACCACACTGCTCCTACAAGACTCTGTGGAGCTCAACCAGCAGAATGACTTCCACTCTCTGAAGGCTGTAGAAGTAGAGGTTCCTAACAGAGGCGTCGTGCCCATTCAAACAGAGGGGGCAATTACTTGAAATCAATCCATAGTATTATGTATATTTGACAAGGCTGAAGTTATAGGTAGCCAAATCTTGCAAGCCTAACACTTTTTATATAATATAGTAGGAGTTGTTAAGCTGTGCCTCCTCTAAATAATTGGCTGCATGATGCCTCTGCCTAGCACCACCATCTTGTTTTACTGACGATTTTATTTGAAGTTTGTAAGAAAGACAAACTCTCTTTCTCCCTATATAGGGTTGAACACATAATTGATAAATAAATTACCAGGAAAGGAGAATTGGTTAAATGAACGTCAGACAATTTCTACAGTATGTGTAAACCTACTGTAACAAATTTAACCTCTATATTTGAGCTTTTATATGATTTGACTAGGCTCTTCTCCTCCCTATAAGGGGGTAAATCGTCATAAACTCACTCATCTGTGCATCATCAAAATAACTTGCATAGAAAAAAAAAGAAATGCAATTAATGTTATTTCACATGACAGCGTAAAAGTTGTTTCTTAACATACTTTACCACACAAATTAACTCAGATACTTTCCATAGTATGTGGGGAACTGTGTGTAAACATTCTGCAGTAAATTAGCCCTTTAAATTTGAACTGTTTCCTGATCTGATTTGGTTCTCAGCTTCCTTCTGATAAACTGGCCAGAGATGAAGAGCGTAACCAGTTTGTGCATCTGAAAGTAGAGTTTGTAGGATATCACTCTGCGGAGCATCTTGTCATGGTGTCCTTTTTTTTTTAAAGGTGTGTTTACAAGTGTGTTCACAGGTGTGTTTACAGGTGTGTTTGTGTCTGTGTTTTTCTTCTTCTCCGATTATTTATTATTTCTTTGTAAATGTTTTGGTTGGTGTAATAGCAGCGTTTAAATCCTGCTTGCACCGCTCACATTATGTGGGTGTAAGTCTGCCTCTTCTTATTTCATCGTAGATCGATTGAGATTGTTTGAATAATGTGAATGTGAGAGTAAGTGAGCCAGTATGTGTGTGTGAGTCTTGGATATGTCTGTTGGAATGTGTGTGTTTTGCTGTATGCTGGTGAGCAAAGGAGAAACTGTGTGTGTGCGTACACCTCTGTATCTCTCTCCAGCTGATTTAATGGCTGTGTTCATGGCTGTGTTCATGGTTGTGTTCATGGCTGTTTTAATGGCTGTGTCCTTGGCTGTGTTAACATCTGTGCTCCTCTTCTCCGCTCCCAGGTGGAGACCAGGAAAGAAGGCCTGAGGCCAGAGCAGCAAGCCAGACGTCAGGTGACCGTGTCCCCCTACGAACCTTTCAACAGGAGGCAACAGAACTACCTCTACATCTCCTCTGGAGCCAGCACTGCATCCCCTTCAAACGACCTCTCTCTAGGGCTCCACATCAGCACAGCAGACCAGCCCTATAGGGGTTCCATCACACACCTCACCTATGTGGTGAGCCTCACACATTGCCTATGATGAGATGGATAGCACTCATAGAAGCAGTGTGTGTTTTTTAATGTGGACTATGAGGACCAAAGATGGCCGACGCCTGGCTGACTAGTAACAACATAGAATGCTGTCCATTGTTTTAAGTTATTATCAGATTTGTAATTTTTAAAAGCAAAATCTAACTCAAGCCCACTCATATTCTTCATAGGTACTGAACAAAGGAAAAATAGTTTTTGCAAAGCGACTCAATGTCATTGGTCAATTGGTTACCAACGTCCGGTTGGCTGTTACCAAGGAGATGATGCCCTCCTTCCGCGTGGTGGCCTTCTACAACATTCCATGGGAAGGGCGATCGGAGGTGGTGGCCGACTCCATTTGGGTGGATGTGACGGACACCTGTTTTGGAGGGGTGAGTACACCTCCAGTTCAAATACATCTCACTTTGTCATCTCCTTCTCAGTGAGACTGAAGCCTCCTTCTCCCCCTGTCAGCTGAATCTACCTCTGACTTTGTCATCTCCTTCTCAGTGAGACTGAAGCCTCCTTCTCCCCCTGACAGCTGAATCTACCTCTGACTTTGTCATCTCCTTCTCAGTGAGACTGAAGCCTCCTTCTCCCCTGTCAGCTGAATCTACCTCTGGCTTTGTCATCTCCTTCTCAGTGAGACTGAAGCCTCCTTCTCCCCCTGACAGCTGAATCTACCTCTGACTTTGTCATCTCCTTCTCAGTGAGACTGAAGCCTCCTTCTCCCCCTGTCAGCTGAATCTACCTCTGACTTTGTCATCTCCTTCTCAGTGAGACTGAAGCCTCCTTCTCCCCCTGACAGCTGAATCTACCTCTGACTTTGTCATCTCCTTCTCAGTGAGACTGAAGCCTCCTTCCACCCCAGTCAGCTGAATCTACCTCTCACTTGGTCAAACTAAAACCTTATTCAACCCCAGTCAGCTGAATCTACCTCTCACTTTGTCAAACTCAAACCTTATTCCACGCCTGTCAGCTGAATCTACCTCTCACTTTGTCAAACTAAAACCCTATTCCACCCCTGTCAGCTGAGTGCAGGGTCGGCAGACGGCAAAGTTCGAGACTACCAGCCTGGAAAGAACCTGCGCTTCAAAATCAGAGGAGACCCGGGGGCAAAGGTCAACCTGGTTGCCGTGGACAACGCTGTCTACTTGCTCAACAGTCAGCGACTCACACAAAAGAAGGTAGGTAGATAGGTGTGTGTGTTTGTAAAGGGAGGGTCTTTAGATGATGTTTGTTTAAGAGCCAACGATCCTTTCAATATCACATCTCAAATGTCTTAACTAGGTGTGGTGTGATGAACCCTTTCCTTTGACTTTTGACCTCTGACCCCTATGACCTTTTTCTGTGACCTAGTTGGTCCTCAGATCTGGGACGTAGTGGAGAAGAGGGACATTGGCTGTACCAGAGGAGGCGGAATCAACGCCATGGGAGTGTTCCATGACGCAGGCCTCATGTTCTACGCCACCCCTGGGGTCACGACCTCTACCAGATCAGGTACTGTACACCTGACGCACTGATCGAGTGACTGACGAAACCCTAACCCTAACCCTAACCCTACCAGATCAGGTTGTAAGTGTTATTTGACAGACTGACCAATTGACTGATTCCCTGATTTACTAAGTGTTATTTGAGTACATTGTAGTTTTTCTGTGATAGGTAAAGCTAATGCATGAACATTGAAAATAAATAATGAAAATTTCAGTCTTCGTTTTAAACCATTAATATTGTTTCATCAGACTTTTCACACAAGCCTCACAGACAATAATTTCAACATTTCACATTACTCTTAGTTGATACTTTGACAGTCATCTCAACATTACACATTACTCTTAGTTGATACTTTGACAGTCATTTCAACATTTCACATTACTCTTAGTTGATACTTTGACAGTCATTTCAACATTTCACATTACTTTGAGTTGTTGTTTTTGGAAGCTCAAAGATAAACATGTTGATCACTGAATCCTTTGCTACTATCTGCAGTGGTGGGCTGCCCTGGTAGTGCACGGAGAAGAAGACGCTCTGCTGAGCTGCTGAAGAAGAGAACTCTGCTGGGTGAGCCCAAGCATTCCAGCTTGTTGGAGCAGATAGTTTGATATTTTTCCAAAACGATAGATGTTGTGGTTTAGGCTAAATTAAGTAACTACTATATTGAACAAGCTTAGGTCGTAGGATGAATGCTAGTGAAATTCCCATATTTTCCCGTCACTAGCATTTAAATTATTAATTCAATGTACACAACAATGCCCATAATTCATTGCGCAAAACAATTTCAGAACTAAGGCTCTCCCCCTGGCTGGAAACAGCTGTAGTTTTTAAAATAAAAATAAAAACACTATTTATGACGCAATAGAATGTAACTTTCCCAACTCCTTTTGACACTCAGCTGTTTGGTTCAAACGCTAAACTATACTATGTGTAAAATACAATATAGGTATTTGATGAAAAACATTTAAAAAAATCTAAATTGGGTGAAGCATCGCTTTGAAGGCAAATGTATAGGATTTATAAAAGGATAGTCCTTCTATCTGTCCGTTTGACGAGTCCCAGTTCCTCCATTCATCTCTCAGTTTGCGCATCCATTCATCAATCCATCTACTGTATCTATCCATTTATCAATCCATCTATCCATCCATCTATCCATCCATCCATCTATCCATCCATCATCTATCCATCCATCCATCTATCCATCCATCCATCCATCCGTTCATCCATCTATCTATTCATCAATACATTAATCCATCCATCTATCCATTCATTCATTCATTCATTCATTCATTCATTCATTCATTAATATATCATTAATTCATTAATTCATTCATCCATTCATATATCATTCATTCGGTCATGCTTTGTTATTCTTCCTGTATCTTTTAAAATTGGCCTCTTCCATCCAAAAGATGTGATTCCTCTTTTAAAACACATGCTCTTCACTTTCTTACTCTCTCTCTCTCTCTCTCTCTCTGTTTCTGTCTCTCTCTATTTCTTTCTCACTCTCTTTCTCTCTCTCTCTCTGTTTCTCTCACATCCTCTGCACTTTCTTACTCTCTCTTTGCCTCTCTGTCAATGTATCCCCCTCAGAGAGCCACTACAAGGAGAAGCTGCTGCGTCGCTGCTGTAAGGACGGCCTGAGGGAGATCCCCATGCCGTACTCCTGCACGCGGCGCTCCCTCTACATCACCGAGGGCTGGGAGTGTATGAGGGCCGTCCGCCATTGCTGCTCCCAGTACAAAGACCAGGAGTTTGACACCAGACCTCCACCCTCCACCACGGCTCCTCCTACTACTACCCCCCCCACCACTACCTCCCCAAGGGATGAAAACCCCATATATTATAGTATGGAACGAACGTATGGAGGGTTTGAAGATTTTTTATTTCAAGGTGAGGTATCATCGAAGTTCAAGATAACATCGGGGTTATTCTCAGCAGTGTTTCCTCAATGGGAAAGGTCACAATTTATATGACTAAAGTTTTCATAAACTTAGTATTGGTCTTAGTTTTAACAAACACGCTTCTTTTGTCTTTGACTTAGCGCCTTTTAGGACTGTTTATTCATCAAATGTTAAGGGAGGCGATATGTCTTCACCCGTCAACGTCGCGCTAGAGGAACCTGCGGGGGGAGTGATGCGTGGGGCAGAGTATGAGGAAGAGGAAGAGGATGACGAGTACCTGGATAAAAGCGACATCTACCTGCGCTCTAAGTTCTATGAGTCGTGGCTGTGGAGGGACGTGGGGCTACCCAGCACTGCAGACAACAACCCTGACGGGTAGGTCAATGAACAGGAAGTGTTTAAAGTTACTAGAGGCAGTTTATCTGTAGGAGATTATTTTAGCGACCCCTACAGTTTGCTTAGTGTAAATAATTTCTCTAACCGCCACAAAGAAGACATCGGAAGAAACCTGTCGATAATCCGTTACTATAAAAAAGTTGCCTACAGTTGCTTTAAGCGGGTTATTCTGTTGTAGAATAATATAAGATGCAAGAGGAAGTTCAGGTTATGTTGTTGTAGGATAATATTCAATGGAAGAGGAAAGTCAGGTTATATTCTAGAACAATATACAATGCAAGAGGAAGTATGTTGTAGAAGTGGCATCCATGCTGGTTAGAACAGTGGTGAATAATTCCTCCAGCTATAAATGCTAGAAAGCTCTCTCGGCAATGCACATCTCCTGGATTTGTATTGGATTGAAACAGTTTTGGGATTTTTGTGTGTAATGTTTTTGTTTAAGATAAGAAGATTACCTGATAACCAGACTATTGATGTTGGCTTTGCTGGTTCATGTTTATGCACTGGCTAATGTATTACCAGACTCTCTCCTAGTTACATCCCTTTGCTCACAAAATACTGTTGCAAAGGTAACAGCAGCACGTGTCTTCAACTCAATCTAGACTATGGAGTGGGTCAAGATTAGCACTTCCTGTTTTATTTGTATTTTTTTAAATAACCACCTTTATTTGTTTTGTTGATTATGCTGATGTTGTTGTTATTGACCATTTTAATTTTTGTGTGTGTCAGCTTGGCATCCTATGTTGAGGAGACAATTCTACCAGACAGCATCACCGAATGGGGGCTGCTGGCCATCAGTTCTTCACCCGTCACTGGTAGGACTTGGTAATGGGGTCGAGACCCAAAGTGCTCGAGTGCTTTGGAGAGGCGATGGCAGTGCACTACATAACATGCATAGTATCCACATAACAGGCACATCAGTAGGACCTAATCAGTTACAGTGTGAGCATTGTGGGACACTTGACTTTTTCACGATGAAACGTCAGTGCAAATGTACCGTTTGCTCTTTGGTGTTATCAGTCTTTATTGCTCACTCACATACAGTGCACACACACAAACACACACCCACACATACAGAGACACACACACACACACACACACACACACCCACACACACAGACAGTACATGCAGACACACACACACACATAGTCACACACACACACACACACACCCACACACACACACACACACACACACACACACACACACACACACACACACACACACACACACACACACACACACACACACACACACACACAAACACACACACACACACACACACACACACACACACACAACACACACACACACACACACACACACACACACAAACACACACAACACACACACACACACAACCCTAACAGTGTGTCATCTTTAATCCACTATACTGTAGGTTTCTGTGTTGCTGAGCCCTACAATGTTAAAGTGTGGAAGGACTTCTATGTAGATCTGAAGCTGCCTCACTCTGTGGCGAGGAACGAACACCTGGAAGTAAAAGCTGTGCTTCAAAACCATCGAGACGAGGACCTAGACGTAATAACCCCAACCCTAACCCCTAACCCCAACCCTAAACAGACACCTTTTAACCCAACTCCTAACCCTAACCCCTAACCCCAACCCTAAACAGACACCTTTTAACCCAACTCCTAACCCTAACCCCTAACCCCAACCCTAAACAGACACCTTTTAACCCAACTCCTAACCCTAACCCCTAACCCCAACCCTAAACAGACACCTAACCCCAACTGTAAACAGACACACCTTTACCCCTAACCCTAACCCTAACCCCAACAAACACACCTTTTAACCCTAACTCCTAACCCTAACCCCTACCCCCAACCCTAAACAGACACACCTTTTAACCCTAACCGCTAAACCTAACCCCTAACCCCAACCCTAAACAGACACCTTTTAAACCTAGCTCCTAACCCTAACCCTAACCCCAATCCCAACCCTAAACAGACACACCTTTTAACTCCTAACCCCTAACCCTAACCCCTACCCTAACCCTAACCCTAAACTGACACACCTTTTAACCCTAACTCCCAACCCCTAACCCTAACCCCAACTGTAAACAGACACACCTTTTAACCCTAACTCGTAACCCCAACCCTAACCCATAACCCTACACAGACACACCTTTTAACCCCTAACCCTAGCTCTAGACAGACACCACTTTTAACCCTTAATCCCTAACCTTAACCCTAAATAGACGCCACTTTTAACCCCTAACCCCTTTAACCCTTTTAACCCCTAACCTTAACCTAATACATAGGGACTCGTCAATGTACTCAGACAGCTGTCTGTCTCTTATCGAGACTTTCTCAACCAATGAATGTAAGTTTTACACACATTAGAGTGAAGTGCAAATATGGTACTGACCTTAATGACCTGCGTACTAGATAGAACGTAAGCCATCACATCCTTTTCCTGCCACCTCACTTCCTGTTGTCCTCTGTGTTCTATGCTGTGGTTGTCTGAAAAAACAACGGTTTTGTTTCTTTCATCTTTTCTTTCATTCACCCGTTAGGTTAAAGTGGTCCTGATGAAGACTGAGGGAATGTGCAGCGTTGCTTTCAACGAGAGACACTCGCAGGACGTGAAACTAGCCGCCCAGTCTTCTTTGGTGGTGCGGTACACCATAGTGCCTCTGGTCAAGGGAAAGCTCCCTCTGGAGGTCATGGTGTTAGGGAAATACATGACTGGAGGAGACCGCGTTCAGAAGCTACTCAACGTGGTGGTGAGCCACTCCACAGGGCCACAGTGTGGTTGTTAAGATGCATTATTACATTATAAGTTATTTATAGTTTAAATAGCATGGCGACACCATTGTCTGGTGCTTGACTGACTGTGGAGGGGGTCCTTGAGGACTGGATGGGGAATCACTGTTCTATGCTGTGTTCGAAATCGCCTACTATGCACACTTCACATGCCCAATTTGACCGAAAACAAGTATGAAGCATGCCAACGGTATGTGAAATTTGAGTTTGGAAAAAGTTCCCAGATTACATACTCAGATTTGGGGAAATGTTGAGTACCCGAGAGAGGTTACTAGATGATGCTTCATGCCCCAAAATGTAATTCGGCAATTTCCTTACAGCTTTGACAGCATTCAAAAAATGACGGGGTTTTGGTCACATGTTCCAGTTGAGTATACCAACAATATGGACGAATCTTTGTTAAAAAAAATATAGTATTCTAGATTTCGGTGTAAGTGGTCAGTATGCAGTATGTACTCATTGAGTATGTAGTAGATAGTAGGCTAGTTGGTGATTCTGAACACAGCCCTAGACTGAAGTCTACTGTTTCAGAGAC
>JAPMUY010003000.1:182500-187500 GCA_026901105.3 Galaxias olidus | reverse complement strand
AAACTGACACTAAAACCACCACTGGGTGCCGATCCTTAAGCTGGGATACTTGCTATACTATTATACAATACTGTTATCCACATATATATCATTCTCTCATCATTTGTATGCAAGACTCTAATGATCCAATTGTCTCACCAAATCTCATGTGTAAATTTGTTTTATTTTTTTATTATTATTATTATTATTATTATTATTATTATTAATATGAATAATAATAATAATAATCATCATAATCATAATTCATTTTAATTAGGTTTTACCGCTTTTCTAGATACTCAAAGCGCTTTAGACAAATTGGTCGCCAATTAATAACACAGAACGAACTACGAATGGACCGACAGCTATCAAACACAACACGTCTGAGTGATACAGCCAATTTGCGGCAGACTTGCTCACCCAACATATTACGCCAGACTTGCTCAACCAACATTTTACGACAGACTTGCTCACCCAACAAATAACGACAGACTTGCTCACCCAACATATTATGACAGACTTGCTCACCCAACATATAACGACAGACTTGCTCACCCAACATATTACGACAGACTTGCTCACCCAACATATTACAACAGACTTGCTCGCCCAACATATAACGACAGACTTGCTCACCCAACATATTACGACAGACTTGCTCACCCAACATATTACGACAGACTTGCTCGCCCAACATATTACGACAGACTTGCTCACCCAACATATTACAACAGACTTGCTCACCCAACATATTACGACAGACTTGCTCACCCAACATAGAACGACATACTTGCTCACCCAACATATTACGACAGACTTGCTCACCCAACATATTACGACAGTCTTGCTCACCCAACATATTACGACAGACTTGCTCACCCAACATATTACAACAGACTTGCTCGCCCAACATATAACGACAGACTTGCTCACCCAACATATTACGACAGACTTGCTCACCCAACATATTACGACAGACTTGCTCGCCCAACATATTACGACAGACTTGCTCACCCAACATATTACGACAGACTTGCTCACCCAACATATTACAACAGACTTGCTCACCCAACATATTACGACAGACTTGCTCACCCAACATAGAACGACAGACTTGCTCACCCAACATATTACAACAGACTTGCTCACCCAACATATTACGACAGACTTGCTCACCCAACATATAACGACATACTTGCTCACCCAACATATTACGACAGACTTGCTCACCCAACATATTACAACAGTCTTGCTCACCCAACATATAACGACATACTTGCTCACCCAACATATTACGACAGACTTGCTCACCCAACATATTACGACAGTCTTGCTCACACACATGTCCTATTTTTCCCTCTAGTTAAGTACATAAGGACCATGAGCAGGTTTGTTGCCAGACATTTTGTTCTCTTCTTCTTTGGTGCTTTCCACAGGTCCCTCTGGACCAGGGTTTTGAAGTGCAGGCTACAGGGAATGGACTGGGGATAATGGAGGTATGACCAGCAAAGTAGTGGGACAAAAACAATGATAACATCCCAGTCAGTGAACTTTAAACTTGTAATGTTCCGACAAATGAGCGGATATATTGCCTCTTAAGAGATTTATATTAAAAGGAACATTGTAGTTTTGAGGTTCAATGTTTTCCTTAAGTAGTCCCATCCTCTGTCTTATCTTCCTGTTATTACGTGACTTTTCTCCTTGCACCTGTGACCTTTGACCTTAGGTGGTGACCTATTACAACGAGCTGCCTAATGTACAGGAGAAGGACACTTGTAATGATTTTGAGCTTGATGTCACTATTGAAGAATCCAGTGGTGGGCTAATCTTTCAATTATATTCTCTGTCCAAAAAAAACCCTTTCATTCTTGTTTAATGGTGGAAATCTTAACATGAAAACTGTTCTATTTAGATCTGAGAAACTGTATATTTAAAAAAAAATCTAATCTCTTAACAATGAATGTGTGTTCGTGATGACAGAGAAGCCACCAGCGGATGCAGAGAAGACCTACCAGCTCACCATCAATATCAAGTAAACTATCACTACTCTGACCTTTGAAACTCCTTTCTCTTCCTCTATGGTTTTTAGTAAACTAACACTGCTCTCTGCCCTTTGAAACTCATTTTTCTTCCTCTTTGGTTTTTAGTAAACTAACACTACTCTCTGCCCTTTGAAACGCCCTTTTTCTTCCTCTATGGTTTTTGTTTTGTTTTGTTTTGCTGACTCAGTGTCTGTGGTGCAGGGCACTAGGACCCAGGGGAGTCAGGATGGTGGTTCTAGACATCAGTCTGCCCACTGGTTTCACCCCTGAGAACTCTGACCTGGAGCTGGTAAGTCAACGCATCACATCAGCATCTCTGCTTTGACTTCAAGGTATGGTAGTTCAGATAGATGTCCACTAGATGGCGATCCAGTTGAATATAAATGCATTTGTTATGCTTTTCACTTGTTTTATGCTGTATTAATAGTACAATTGTGTAACACTTTTCTTAACACGGGTTGACCACATGTATGTTTCATCAAAGGAGCATATTGTCACATCATATAAGTGTTACACAGTTATCCAGGAAGTAATCTCCTTCGTTGCCTAGCAGCAGTTCAGAAACATGCGTTCACTGAGTTTCTCCTCCAGCTGACTAACTCAGTGGACCGATACATCAGCAACTTTGCCGTCGTTGACAACCTGAGTGACAGAAGGTCCCTCATCATCCACCTGTTCAAGGTACAACATGCTATACCTATACCATACCATACCTATACTTAGCTGTTCAAGGTACAACACAATACTCTCCTGTTCTGTAGAATGTTCCTTACCTGTTCAAGGTACAACAGCTTTCTAGTATGTCCTGCTCTACAATAGTCTTCTGTTCTGTAGACTGTTCCTTACCTGTTCAAGTATAGTATTCTAGTATGTCCTTATCTACAATAGTCTTCTGTTCTGTAGACTGTTCCTTACCTGTTCAAGTATAGTATTCTAGTATGTCCTGCTCTACAATAGTCTTCTGTTCTGTAGACTGTTCCTCTGCTTACCTGTTCAAGGTACTATAGTATTCTAGTATGTCCTGCTCTACAATACTCTCCTGTTCTGTAGACTGTTCCTTACCTGTTGAAGGTACTATAGTATTCTTGTATGTCTTGCTCTACAATACTGTCCTGTTTTGTAAGCTATTCTTCTGCTTACCTGTTCAAGTTACAATAGCAGAATGGGATCTAGAATGTCCTGCTCTACAATACTGTCCTGTTTTGTAAGCTATTCCTCTGCTTACCTGTTCAAGTTACAATAGCAGAGTGGGATCTAGAATGTCCTGCTCTACAATAGTCGTCTGCTGTGTCGACTGTTCCTCTACTTACCTGTTCCCCTTCTGGCTGATCCAGGTATCTAATACGGAGAGGGAGACCGTAAGCTTCAGGCTGCAGCAAACGTTTAAGGTCGGCCTCCTGCAGCCTTCCTCGGTCACCGTGTATGAATACTACAACAGAGGTAGGTAGTACTGTGGACACAACGTACGAATACTACAACAGAGGTATGTACTGTGGACACAGCGTACGAATACTACAACAGAGGTAGGTAGTTCTGTGGACACAGCGTACGAATACTACAACAGAGGTATGTACTGTGGACACAGCGTACGCATCCTACAACAGAGGTAGGTACAACAGTCACCTTGTACGAATACTACAACAGAGGTAGAAGTACTGTCACCTTGTACGAACACTGCAACAGAGGTAGGTACAACAGTCACCGTATACGAATACTACAACAGAGGTAGGTAGTACAGTCACAGTATATGAATACTATAACAGAGGTGGGTAGTGCAGTCACAGTATACAAATACTACAACAGAGGTAGGTAGTACAGTCACCGTATACAAATACTGCAACAGAGGTAGGTACTACAATCACCGTATACAAATACTACAACAGAGGTAGGTAGTACAGTCACAGTATACAAATACTACAGCAGAGGTAAGTGCTACAGTCACCGTATATGAATACTATAACAGAGGTGGGTAGTACAGTCACCATATACAAATACTACAACAGAGTTGGGTACTGTGGTCACCGCATACAAATACTATAACAGAGGTAGGTACTACAGTCACTCGTATACAAATACTACAACGGAGGTAGGTAGTACAGTCACCGCATACAAATACTATAACATAGGTAGGTAGTACAGTCACCGTATACAAATACTACAACAGAGGTAGGTACTGTGGTCACCGCATACAAATACTACAACAGAGTTAGGTACTGTGGTCACCGCATACAAATACTACAACAGAGGAAGGTACAACGGTTACTGTATACGAATACTGCAACAGAGGTAGGTACCATGGTTCTCCTTGTATGAATACAACAAACAGAAGCAGGTACAAGCCACCTCCTATACTCTAGAACCTTACACATATATGCACAGGTACTGCATATAATTGAATCTACAACCTTGGTTAACCACACATCACAAATGTTACGGTCAGAGTAACAACATTTATTGTTCATCCTGCTAGATTGGTTTACCGACATACTATATAGCAGCAACCAACTGTGTCTTCTGGGCTGTGTATTGGCAGCAGAAGATCTTTGTATGAAATAAAGGAGTATGTTGTTAATGTTAACCTGCACCATCTCTGTTTCTTTCAGATCATAACTGCACCCGCCTCTACAGTCCCACTGAGAAGCAGGAGGAGCTCACGCAGATCTGTCGGGACAATGTGTGCCGCTGCACGCAGGGTAAGTGTGGTGTGTGTGTGTGTGTGTGTGTGTCGGGGCGGGGGCGGGGGGGGGGGGGGGTTGTCACACGATTGTTCAGGTTTGAGGCTTGGTGTGTGTGTGTGTGTGTGTGTCGGGGGTTCAGGTTTGAGGCTTGGCGTGTGTGTGATTTTCTGCACAATGTAACTGTGTTTCGTCTCCCTCTTTGTTTTCATGCAGCTACTATTTTAAATATAATAATCTTCATTTATATATAGGGTGACCAGGTGTGTGTGTGTGTGTGTGTGTGTGGTGTGTGTGTGTGTTT
>JAPMUY010003000.1:162500-165000 GCA_026901105.3 Galaxias olidus | reverse complement strand
TGTGTGTGTGTGTGTGTGTGTGTGTGTGTGTGTGTGTGTGTGTGTGTGTGTGTGTGTGTGAGCCTTTGGAAATCAGTCTAGGTGTGGCCAAACCCAGGGCCAATGGCCATACTGATGCTTGTTGTTAATGTTGTGTTCCTTGTACTGACCTATGACCGTTTGACCTCTGACATAGAACTACTTTGTATACTTGTTTGTACTGACCTATGTGGGATGGCCGTTTGACCTCTGACATAGAACTTCTTTGTATACTTGGTTGTCCGAGAAAGTCGTATGTATGGACTGGGTAAGCTGCAAATTAATTTCCCTTTTTGGGATCAATAAAGTTGTCTTCTGAATCTGAATCTGAATACCTTCACTCTACTCTGCCCGCCCCCCCCCCCCTTGCCCCCCCCCCCCCCCCCCCCCCCCCCCCCCCCGTCCGTCCCCCCGTCCCCGTCCCCGTCCTGTCTTGACCGACTCGATCCCACTTCCTGGAGTCAATCTTCACGATTAACTCATTAACCAAACTTGTTAGTTACACCTATTAAACACGATTAACTCACTAACGATACTTATTCAACATAAACGGTCACCCACCAGTCACACCAATATGCATTATGCATACACTCACACAATATTTGAGAATGGGAGGTTAGTGAATTGGTATCTGTTCAACACGTTCGCTTGGTCTATATTTATATGTAGGCTCTTCAGTATCATCATAACAATATACTTGGATAACAGATTTTATAGGAAAAAATATCTAATCGATGAGAACGAGAAGGAGACGCGTTAACCTGAACTCGTCTCACAATAGTGAAGCCTCGCACGAGTGAGCGTTTCCGATGAGCTTCATGACGAGCACGCGCACTGCTCTGCCAGCCGTGAGCTATATCTGATGACTCGAAGCATCTCGACTTCAGTCACCCCGAGATCACAGGACTGCGCGCGACCGGCTTGGGCACTGAAACGTAAGAAGGATTGATGGAATAGAGTCAAATATAGGTGTTTCTTATGTCCAGCTGAAGATTAATTTGTACAGGGACTTTTACATTTTTTTGGAGAGATGTTCGAATATCCAGGATAACGGACATAATTTCATATTATCAAACATCTTTATGCCACAGTGCAACACGTCCCCGACAAAAAAAACGGATTATAACGACTCCTCGCCAAAATGGCAAAGTCTCTTGGATATTCAAACGTAAAGATTCTATATTCTGGTCGCTGAAATGGGAGAAAAGACTGTCCAACAACTATAATCCATCATCTTTGATCAAATACATTTGGTTGTTTACCGAAGGACGTCAGGAAACCTATAGTTAAATCCATATAGTTTAAGAAACTTTTCATACATTTTGGCCGCACCATAGCCTACTTGAGGTAGCGTGTTCTCCCGAGGAATGGTACTGCATCCCCGGGACTTGGGAGCGACACCGCGGCTCCTACATCGGAACATTCACTCACCTTGGAGCCAAGCGGACTTGAGAGGAGATGAGAGCCGCGTTCTTACACCTTTTCGTCGGTGGCTTGTGCCTTTTACGCACCGTTGCTGAGGTATGAGGACTTTAATTTGTTTTTGCTAAAACCTGTTGACCATGTGCTCAGTAAATCAGCTTTGATGGGGTGATTTGTAGCCGCTTAAGGAAGCATAACGTAAACAACTCATTATTTATGACACATTGGCTCTGACATCATGCAACTAATTATATGTATCTTCACCACTAATAGACATATTATTGAACGACTGCATGCATCTCCAGTGGCGTACTGATTGTAGTGGGCTAATCATTTAGGCTCTCATTTAGATAAATATTCATTAGAAAATAAGTAATAAATAATCAGAATCAAATGAGTAGCCAATAAATCGCGCAAGAAACTTGATACCTGTGCACTTTAGTTGCCTATAGGCTACAATAAATTACGGCCAATACATGATTTCTAATAATTTGACGTTATGCTATGCGGTAGACTATATCTGTATATTGACAAAAAAAGTGTGTGAATGTGTTTCTCTCTTGACCAGGAGTCCCCCTTTCCCCGGGAGCTGTTAGAGCGACTCTCCCACAGCGAGATTCGCAGCATCAGCGACCTCCAGCGGCTACTAGAGGTAGACTCCGTAGGTAAAGCGCTTCAAAAAAGCATTCATTGCAGCCACAACAACCGAAATCGGGTTAACTGAACTCCACAAAAATTTTAGACACAAAGGCCTGTGTCTTTTGTATTGAGAGTGGTAAATTAGATAAATGGTAGCCTAAATGGGTCCCTTAAAGTATGATTCAAAGGAGGTCTCATAGTTTCCTGGGGCTACCAGAAACTGGCTTCTACTAAGTCTTGCAACTTACCCCATTAAGATAAGCCATCTTTTAAGATATGTGTTGGCTTTGTAAATACATGCGTTTCGGGGCTAGTTTGCGTAGTTGGGGGCACTGCGAGCCTGGTGATGCAGCTGGTTAAAATCTTTTGGACAAACCGGATTTATTGGTTAAAATGCGTTGCAGGGTGTTGCCAGGGAACC
>JAPMUY010003000.1:145000-152500 GCA_026901105.3 Galaxias olidus | reverse complement strand
TTTTAAGTTGAATTTTTGGTGTGCGTGTGTATTTGTATTGTGTGTGTGCGTGTGAGTGAGTGTGTGTGTGTGTGTGAGGATGACTGTGTGTGTGTGTACGTGCATGCTTATGTGTGTGTGTGTGAGAGAGAGAGAGTATTTGAAAGTATCATAGTGATATCTACAGAAAGAAAGACGGGATTTTCCTCAGAACTACAATACTTAACGTCAAATCCCAGTGAATTCGTAATCGAGAATGACCCTTCACTTTTTAAGAATAAGAGAGCGAGAGAGAGAGAGAGAGAGAGAGAGAGAGAGAGAGAGAGAGAGAGAGAGAGAGAGAGAGAGAGAGAGAAAAAAAAAAAATACAATGAAGTGAAGCTCCCAGGCAGGAAGGCACTTTATTTTAATAATAAGTGTTATATAGAGACTTATATTTATACTGTATATGTACAGTATATGTAATATATGTTATATTTTATTAATTTGACATTTAGATATTTTTTTTAAGTAATGCATCTATGACACAGGGAGACAGAAGTTGCATAGGTGACCTCATTATCATCTACCACAGCTCCCCCAGCAGGTGAAAGTTCTTCCAAAGCAGAACTAGAAGCATTCCTAATGGAAAACGAGATGGATAAAAGGATACACACACGTTTGACTTTATTTTCTAATCATACAAGTTCTTTAAAGCAGTCAGTGGAACGACGTCACACAAAAACGTACGGAGTGGAGAAGACAGGTTCTCACCTACCAATCCAAAGAGCAGGGGAAGAAAGTAAGGAAAGAGGGATGGATAAAAAGCTAATAAGAAAAGAGGAATAGAGAACAGGGGGATAAGAAAGGAGTGATAGAGAACAGGGGGATAAGAAAGGAGTGATAGAGAACAGGGGAATAATAAAGGAGTGAAGATGTAATAATAAAGGGGTGATAGAGAACAGGGGAATAATAAAGGAGTGAAGATGTAATAATAAAGGGGTGATAGAGAACAGGGGAATAATAAAGGAGTGAAGATGTAATAATAAAGGGGTGATAGAGAACAGGGGAATAATAAAGGAGTGAAGATGTAATAATAAAGGGGTGATAGAGAACAGGGGAATAATAAAGGAGTGATAGAGAACGGGGATAATAAAGGAGTGAAGATGTAATAATAAAGGGGTGATAGAGAACGGGAATAAGAATAGAGTGAGAGAACAGGGGAATAATAAAGGAGTGATAGAGAACAGGGGGATAAGAAAGGAGTGATGGAGAACAGTGGGATAATAAAAGAGTGATAGAGAACAGGGGGATAATAAAAGAGTGAGAGAGAACAGGGGATAAGTAAAGAGTGATGGAGAACAGGGGGATAAGAAAGGAGTGATATAGAAAATTGAATAAGAAAAGAGGGAAAGAGAAGATGCAATCATAAAGGAGAGAAAAGGTGGAATAGAAAGGAGGGAAAGAGGTACCGTAGGAAGGTGAAAAGAACGGTTCTCATATGAAACATAAATCCATTCCCTTTTCGCCCACTGCTATTGGATGCTGGGACGCGATGACCTCATCGGCTTCAGCTCCTTTTCAGGGAAGTGGGGGGGGGGGGCGGGGGGGGGGGGGGGGGGGGGGGGGGGGGGGGGGGGGGAGAGAGAGAGAGAGGAAGAGAGAGAGAGGAAGAGAGAGAGAGAGAGAGAGGAAGGGAGAGAGAGAGGAGAGAGAGAGAGAGAGAGAGAGAGAGGGAGGGAGAGAGAGAGAGATAGAGAGAGATAGAGAAAGGGAGAGAGAGAGAGAGAGAGAGAGACAGAGAGAGAGAGAGAGAGAGAGGAAGGGAGGGGGGGTTGACTTAATTTGAGGTTTGGTTGCGTAACTCACTTTGCGCCGTGTGTTTCTCTTGGACAGGCTGGCATGAAGCTACTGTAGACGTTGGCCAATGACCTTAAACACAGTGGCTCCGTTTCTCTGGGCCAGGAGGCTTGCCGCTCGCTGCAAACACATCAACTTGATAATTGACTTGGGTTTGAAGTCGCTGTACAAAGGGGACAGTGTGTGGAGCTGCACGTGTTAAGGGGAAAAAGAAAAGACAAGACAAACTCTTTGCTTTTCAATCAAAGCTGCCATGCTGTCTGGTCCTGAGGTAGAGATTTATTCAACACAGAAGTGCTGGTATGGGTTCATACGTTACACTCACCAGGCGAAGAGAAATGTATGTTTGCTTTTGGGGGTTTGTGTGTGTTTGTGTGTGTGTGTGTGTGTGTGTGTGTGTGTGTGTGTGTGTGTGCGTGAGTGTGTGTGTGTGTTTGTGTTTGTGTGTGTGTGGTAAGCGATAGGGAGAGATAGCAGTGTGTTGGTGGGACTCCTATTTAAAGCTCCGCGAGGCAGATTAGGGCCATGCTGGCTGCAATGGTGGGTGTTCCACGGGGCAAGCAGAACACCCCTCAGCCACAGGTCTGAGATCAGATTACCGGTGCCCCTTATTCATCCTAACCTCACCGTTAACAGAGAGTAATCTGACTCGGGATCAGCGGTTTTGGCAGGAAACCACCTTTAAGCCCGCCGGCTTCTGTTCTGGCATTTGCTGTTCGGAGGGTTTCATCAGTGGCTCAACCTCTCAACGTCTCTCTCAATCTCTCTCTGTCTCTCTCTCTCTCTCTCTCTCTCTCTCTCTCTCTCTCTCTCTCTCTCTCTCTCTCTCTCTCTCTCTCTCTCTCTCTCTCTCTCTCTCTCTCTCTCTCTCTCTCTCTCTCTCTCTCTCTCTCTCTCTCTCTCTCTCTCTCTCTCTCTCTCTCTCTCTCTCTCTCTCTCTCTCTCTCTCTCTTTCTCTAAACTCTTAATCCAGCTCACTGAATACTGATGCGTTTTTATTCATGAAACAAAGCAGATTAGAAAACTACATCTCCATAAATACACAGCTCTCCTTTCCGGGGGCTGTATGCCCAGCTAATATATCCACCAAGCTTTCTGATGCTTTCCGCCATCTTTGATCCATGATGATGAAGCACTGCTGTCGACCAAAGCTCATGTGCGGATGTTACACTTTAGTCAGACTTGATATGATAAGCAATGACCATAACAATTCTAAACAAGTCACAGCAACTTTTACAGAAATGCTCAAAGTGTGAGTTTGTGTTTAAAAAGGTTTGATAAAAACTAGCACTGAACCTTGATTAGAATGAAATTCAAAAAGTTGGACTCCGACACAAACCCACGCACAAACACACACACTACCACTACCGCACACACACACACACACACACACACACACACACACACACACACTACCACACACACACACACACACACACACACACTCTCGCTCTCTCTCTCTATCTCTCTCTCTGGTCCCCTGTGGTTTTGATTTATTTCTGGTTTTATTTTGGTTTTGGTTTTGATTTACGTGTCTAATCAGTTACTATACATTTTACTCTGCTAGGTTTCTATGCTTTAACTCCTGATTCGCTTTGATGGCATCAAACTTTAGAAGATTTACCTTGGCGGGAAAACAGGAAGCATTCAGGAACGCCGTATGTTCACTGTTTGTTAATGAATCTCAGACCAACTATCAGATGGAATACATTGCCACACAGTAATTCTCTGCTTCCGATGTTGTCATGGGTACAGGAATGTGTTCTTGATGTAGCCAACCAGAACAAATCCTATCCCGCCATTTTGCTTTAGTCATTTCCTGTGCCTTCCTAAATTTCCTGCCTGCAGGCTTTTCAGGTAAAAAAAAAAAAGGTTTGTCTTATTGTATACCGTGAATACGCACACACACACACACACACACACACACACACACACACACACACACACATCCTCACACACACACTCACCCACTCTCACACACATGCGAACACACACACACACACACAGCTGGCTATAGTCAGAGAGAATGACGGACGAGAAGTACGGTGAAAGAGGAGAGTTTTAAAGAAAGGCAGAAAAGAGGTGAAGAAGGTAGTGACGGTTAAAGTTAAAGGTTAAAGGTTAAAGGTTAAGAGGTAAAGAAGGTAGGTGATGGTGGGGGTTCGTCCCTGTTGACCTCCCAGAGTTAACATGTGCAGTGTTGTGGCCTGAGAGAGAGAGGGGGGGGGGGGGGTCTGAAATGTGTTTATGTGAGTGACTTTTCTGTGTGTTGGTCTGCATTCTTATTTTTGCGTTTTGAGTGGCGTTTAAGTATCAGCACATCAAACCAGGATTTCAAAGCATGACGTGATGTTTGAAAAACTGTTACGTGTTACATTACCAAAGCTTACGTGTGTTCTCTGACATGCTCTCTCTATCGCTCTCTCTCTCTCTCTCTCTCTCTCTCTCTCTCTCTGTCTATCTCTCCTTAATCCCTCTATAGTCACATTTTCATTAACTTCAAAGCCATTAAGAGACAGCAGGGTGAAAGGCCCCTGACATAAGTTAACTCCTATGATGGCTGTATCGTTTTTAAGGATATCAGATACACACACACACTCACACACACACGCACGCACACACACACACGCACACGCACACGCACACGCACACGCGCACACGCACACGCACACACACACACACACGCACACGCACACGCACACGCACACGCACACACACACACACTCACACACACTCTCTCTCTCTCTCTCACTGGGTCATCTTGAAGCATAGGGGCTGGATCTCTGTGAGTGGAAAAAGGGCCAACAAATACATTTCCTGCTGTCATAGAGGGAGTTTGCACACGGGGGGTTTGCACACGGGCAGAAATCAGGTCGCTTTACCAAAGCATCAGATTGCAGAATGACATCAGAGAAATACAAGGAGGAGTGGAGGGAGGGGAGGAGAGGAGGAGGGGAGGAGGGGAGGAGAGGAGTAGTGGAGAGGGGAAAGTGGGGGAGAGAGGAGGGGAGGGGGAAGGTGGGGAGAGGAGGGGAAGAGTAGAGACAGGAGGGGGAGAGGAAAAGAGGAGAGGAGGGGGAAGGAGGAGGTTGAGAGAGAGGAGGGGAGGAGAAGAGGAGTGGAGGGGGGACGGGGGGAGAGAGGAGGGGAGGAGGGGAGAAGTGGAAGGGGGAAGGAGGGGGTAGAGAGGGGAGAGGAACGGGGGTCGCTTGTCCTCTAAATGTTTGATGGATTCACTCTGCTTGCTGGTGAGTGGACATTTACAACAGCTAGGCCATGTCACCAGCTAACAGAGAACACACCAGCTAACCAACTTGTCGAGGGGGAGAGGGGAGGTCACAACGCTTTCCAAGAACATACTTAATCACCGCCATCACACAGCGATACATGTCAAGTGATGAAAGGAGGAGAGATGTTACATAATGACTGGAAGAGGAGGAGGGGGAAGGAGGTCAGGGCACGGGGGGGGGGGGGGGGGGCACGGGGCACGGGGGGGGGGGGTGCACGGGGGGGGGGTGCCCGGGGGGGGGGGGGCACTGAGGCAGTGGTTTATCACAAACGAATGGTAACGGCTCAATGTGAAAGGACAACAGCACAACATGTCCATAGGTTCTCAGTGAGAAAGCTCTGAGCAGGCACAGACAGGCACATTTAGACACAGTTAAAAATTACTTGAATTCCGTGAAAGTCCTTAAAGTCCAATTGTATCTGTTTCCTACACAAAATCTTTTGTCTCTCACTTTTTCCCTTTCTCCCTTTCATTCTCTCGCTATAGATCTTTACATATATCTTTAACTCTCTCTCTCCCTCTCTCTCTCGCTCTGTCTCTCTCTCTCTCTCTCTGTGTGTATATATATATATACACTGTATCTGAATGTGTTGTACAGCACTTTGGTCAGCTCTGCCTGTTTTAAACGTGCTCTTCAAATAAACATGATTTGATTTGATTTGATATATACATGTATATATTTAGGCCTGTCCACATCACTCTATAATTGTCTCTCTCTCTCCCTTCACCCTCTGTTTGTCCATCCTTTCTTCCCTGCCGCTGCGGAGGAGAAGACGATGAGCAACAAGGAGAAGCAGACGAAGAGTAAAGCTGCATATCAGGGATCAAACAGAGGAGCAAAGTGGAGACGGTGTCTCCTGATCCGGGGCAGCTTCAGACTCAGAGACATGTGAGGATCAGACATAAAGCCTGGCCTGACCTGCAGGGCACACCGGATGGGATCGGGATTGGGGGGAGGGGGTGGGGGAGAAAGATGTGACGGAGACGAAACATGTAGAACGAAACGAAAAGGGAAAGTTTAAAAAGAAACAGATCGGTAAAGCAGAGAGCTCAATCACAATGAGATGCACATTGAATTCAAAGAGCAAAGGAAAGCCCAGTAACCTTTGCCAGAGACGCGTTCCTAGGAGGACTGCAGGACTGCAGGGCTTTGACATGCTGACCCTCTAAGACATCCACAGAGTAACATACACATTAAACACCTGCTTGTTTTGTTTCTGACACACGTTGTTAACGCTGCGACACAATCCCACATGTCTGCTCCTTGTCTTGCAGTTCTCCGTTCCACGGGTTCTCCGTTCCATGGGTTCTCCGTTCCATGGGTTCTCCTTTCAAAGGGTTCTCCTTTCAAAGGGGTCTCCTTTCAAAGGGGTCTCCTTTCAAAGGGGTCTCCTTTCCACGGGCCGGTGGCACAGACACAACGACCCCAGCGATAGCAACATCCAGGTGAAGTAATAACAGCTTCTTGTGTTGACACAACAGATCCTAACAGTCTAACTACATCCTGACAGAGTTAGCTAGTTTCCCCTCCCCATTCATTCACACACACACACACACACACACACACACACACACACACACACACACACACACACACACACACACACATCATCATCATCCTCATCAGAATGTAAGAGGAAAAAACTAATGGATATTTTGTTTCTCCATTTAGGATGACCAAAGGGGGATGAAGGACACACACACACACACACACACACACACACACACACACACACACACACACACACACATGTAAATGGGAGGAAAGAGATATGTTTATCCCATACCCTAGTATAGAAGCACTTGGCGTGAAAACAGAAGTGTTATTACTTTGACATGAACTCTGTGTGTTCAGGTGAGTTAGTTTATAGTTGGTGGGCTCGCACGTCTGTCTGATGTTCATACTGCACACTTAGTGGAAGAAATGTCTGAGGTCAACCTGTCAAAAAACAATCCTTGGTGGGTCACAAAGGTGAGGCGGGGAGAGTGGGGTGGGGGAGAGAGGGGGGGAGGGAGAGGGAGAGAGAGGGGGGGTATTGTATAGACAATATACTGACAAGGAAGGAAAACAACACCCTAAGATATCTTTTTTTCTCACCAACACTCAGGGTTGCCTGACCCGTAGCCACACCTCAGGGAGGGGAGGTTTCAAGCGATGGGCTGAGGCCAGGTTGTTGTAGCTGGGATACCGTAGCGCCGCGAGCCCCAGGCTTCACCCGGGCCTTTGGTCCTGAGTGGAGGTCCGGCCCGGCTGTCTTTGTGTAAAGCTGACGAAGAGATTGAGGCTGCATGGGAAACTAGTGGGAAACACACCCACACACACACACACACACACACACACACGCAAACACACACAAACAAACACACACACACACACACACACACACACAGAA
>JAPMUY010003000.1:127500-140000 GCA_026901105.3 Galaxias olidus | reverse complement strand
TATTGTAGGCTTTGATTTAATCAAAAAGGTAGATACCAGACTAGAACTATTGTAGGCTTTGTTTAAATCAAAAAGGTAGAGAGACACCACACTAGAACTATTGCAAGCTTTGTTTCAATCAAATGTCCAAGAAAAGAACTGTTTAACACAAACCCTGCATACACAGTGTCTTCACAGAAGTCTGTGTCTACGGCAGATCACTCTTTGTGTGCAATCTAAGTCACTCCCGATGTGTTTTCCACATACGTTAGACTCGTGACAAGGGGTTCGCCTGCCGGATCGATGGAGGCCTGATTGAGGTTTCTTTATAGCTGTCAGTCATAGCACCCTGTAATCATACTTGCCAAAATTGAAACTTAAAAAATTGAGAGGATTTCCAAACTACTGTGGTTCTCTATACAAAAAAGTTGTTTTGATAGAGAATTGCGGCAATGAAAATAGGTAGTATATCGGAAAAATCGGAAGGGTTGGCAACTATGCCTATAACACAATCTGTTGGCCGCAACAGGAGAGGTGGAATGTTAAGGACAGCCACCCATCCACCCCAGTCAATAAACTGTGGTATGGTACTCATCAAGTCCACACACACATAGACACACACACATAGACACACACACTCACACATAGACAAACACACACATAGACACACACACATAGACAAACACACACATAGGCACACACACTCACACATAGACAAACACACACATAGAGACACATGCACACACACATAGACAAACACACACACACACACACACACACACACACACATAGATACAGAGAGAGAGAGAGAGAGAGAAAGAGAGAGAGACAGAGAGAGAGAGAGAGAGAGAGAGAGAGAGAGAGAGAGAGAGAGAGAGAGAGAAAGAAACATGCACACACATTCAGAAACACACAAGCCGTTTAGGAGCTTAGGTAGAGAGATACCAGACTAGAGCTATCATAGGCTTTGTTTTAATCAAAAAAGGAGAGAGATACCTTTTTAATAAACTGTGGTATGTCATGGCATGAGGTGTAACTTAGGCCGGGGGAAAGCTTGACACATTGAAGTGACCACTACTACTAACCCTAACCCCCAGGTTGTAAAGAGTTGTGCGCTCAAATGAATGATATATTTTACAAACGGTACTCTTATAAAGGTGAGATGCCATGGTTGAGTTGAGAGCAGGTCTGCCCCATCAGACCGCTTACTTTGTTGTTAACTGGAATATTTACATTGCTGGGTGACACATGTCGACTCCATTCTGGAAACGCATTCCACACAGACCCATGCCGCTAGGATGCTGTTTTGAAGGTCGCCTAGGAGACGTCGGGGAATGAGAACGGGATACAAGGGGGGGGGGGGGGGGGGGGGGGTAATTGGAGGGAGTGTAGAACTAGAGAAATGTTTTTCTTGTACCTTTCATCATCGGGTCACACGTACATGACAATGATAGCTCTTGAACCTGCACCCCTCTAATGTGATGAGGTCTTTCATAATCTCGCTTGTCATCCAATTCAATCAATGGATCTGACTTTGATTCGCGCAATGATCTATGGGCATTATGGTGTACAATGAATTAACCGTTTAATGCCGGTGGTCGGAAAAATAGGTGACCCTATGACCCGAACTTGTTCAATATACTTACTTAATTTAGCCTAAACAACAACATATATCATTTGAGAAAATTGGTGAAGGATCCTTTTAACTTAGAATTATAACCCGGCCATCACGACCACCCCCTCCGCCACACTACAATACAGCTGTCATCTGAAGTGGCTAGTCAGCTCAATGGCCACTTACGGCGCTGCTGCAGTCCATCTTCTAAGAAACACAAAAAGAGGCCTTGGCCTGCTCTTGACCTCTTACTGATGCTGGGAAATATTAAGCGTCCTCCCTTCTTTGACCTTTGAACTCTCACCCTAGGGCACATGGGAGCTGATGTCCATTTAAAATGAATGGTGACTATAATAGATTAGATTGTCATGGGATTACTAGTGCTGTTGCGTGTATAAAGATATGTTATTTTAAACGGCTCACAAGTTCAACTTCTTCAAGTGAAATTAGGCTTCAGTTATACCATAGAGGTTAACTTTTCACCGCCGTAGACATGAGACTGAGTTAACGTGCATGCCCGAAGAATTTAAATGGCTGATTGGCGCCATCTGCTGTTACAACATGATAATGACGATGGTGACATGCTGTGAATGACTATGGACACGTTTACTAGGTGCACTCAGAAGTCTAGTTCAGGCTTGCTTTCATAGTGAAAAAATGCACAAAAAATGGGTTGCCGATTGTTGGATGTAAAAAAATCTACCTTGTCAAATAATGTTATGTAAATCAACCTACTTACATTGGTCCTACATCTCAAATTAGAAGCGATTTTTTTTAAAACAGGCATTATAGTAATATAGTACAGCAGGTCAATAGAGATTTTCCCACATTAAAAGCTAAACATTTAGCAGAAATAATTGTTTTGGTCGATTACACGTTGTGCTCATGCGCAATCCGAATAGCCATTGACACAAAGATGGCTTCTGCTGCAGCCGGTTGTACAACACGCTGGCTCACAACACCACTTTATTCGGGGCACCAAAGAGCTTGCTCGCTGCTTTCAGCTACGAAACATGGAGAGGTCTGTGCCAGGACGATGTTGCGACCACAGCAATGTAAGACAGTAGGAAACCCTAGTTCTTGGAGACCCGGAAAAGCTGTGACATTGAGAGGGTTTACAGGTGAGAGAGGGGGCAACTGCTAACAAGAGCTATTATCAACTGTCAAAGATTTGAGAATTCTGACACGATTTTCACGTAAGCTGCTTAGTTTAATGTCAAGTTAGGAATTGTGCTTTCCTGCACACCAAGACAGGTAATTTCATCGTTGGTAGCTGAGCAAACTTGCAATGCAATGCCACTGAACGTATTTACTTTTTCATCACGGGTCATAGCAAGTCTAATTCATGTGACAAGCTGTAAACTAGTCCATGTCTAAATCTATGAATTACTGCTCTGGACTAGAGTTGGGGCAGTACACTAGTAGAGTTTCAGAGCGTCTAAAACCTACTGCCTTATCTGCAATGAGAGTAATGAAGAACCCGTCTTAAAATAGTTGGCATATTGCAAACCCACACGGTTTAATTTTTGACTAATGTCTATGATAGCTCATTGTTCAAATAAGCAAAAAAAAAAAGTTTTTATTAGTTGGTAGCTTCAAATATCATCTCGACTTTTACATTACATTGCATTACAGTCATTTAGCAGGTGCTTTTATCCAAAGCGACTTACAATACAATTTCAGGGACAGTCCCCCTGGAGCAATTTAGGGTTAAGTGCCTTGCTCAAGGGTACACTAGTGGTCGAACTCAGTATCTTTTTGTCAGTTCTACCCACTAGGCTACCACTATCACTGAGTACCTACATATCGTGACCATCTGTCAATCTGTATCCCTTTGCTTTTCTTCAGGAGCAAGATGTCCCCGTGTTATCGTTGGCTGTCGTTCCTTCCACACAAGCCGCCTCTTGGCCAACAAGCAGGACTTCTACGATGTCCTCGGTGTGCCTCGCACCGCCACACAGAAAGAGATCAAGAAGGCTTACTATCAGGTGCATATGATCACGTTACAACTAGAAAAACGACTATGTACAGTATGTTATTGTTATTTCCTAGTTTATCTTGGCAAAGAAATGTGATATTTTTATATGTCATATATAACTGCTAAGTTATTGATTTGATAACCCTGTAATTTTTGTACCACAATGCTGGGTTTTTCTTTTCAGATGGCAAAAAAGTACCACCCTGATACCAACCAAGAGGACCCTCAGGCCAAAGAGAAATTTGCCAAGTTGGCTGAAGCCTATGAGGTATACATTGACGAAGAAAATGTAAATAAAACTCTGTGTAGTGGGCCTAGTGATAATGTATTTTAATCTTTCAGTTTTAGGGGACGACATTTACTGTAGATTTTAAAACGGACCTCAGTAGAAGACAACAGGTTGTTTTTGGATGCTCACAGATTAGAGTTGTGTCTGTGTCTGTGTCTGTGTCTGTGTCTGTGTCTGTGTCTGTGTCTGTGTGTGTGTGTGTGTGTGTGTGTGTGTGTGTGTGTGTGTGTGTGTGTGTCCGTCCCTTCTCCTCTCCTCCACCTCCCTCTCTCCTCCACCGGTGTCTTCGTCAGGTGCTGAGCGACGAGGTGAAGAGGAAGCAGTACGACACGTACGGCGCGGCGGGCTTCGACCCCAGTCGGGGCGGCGGTGCCGGGGCGGGGCAGCAGCAGTACTACCGGGCTGGAGGCTCCAACGTCGACCCCGAGGAACTCTTCAGGAAGATCTTTGGAGAGTTCACGGGAACCAGGGGCTTCGGAGACTTCAGCAACATGTTTGACCAGAGGCCCGAGGTGAGAGGAGAGGCACTGGCTGAAGATTTTAAAGGTTAAAGGTTAAAGAGTCTGTTACTACAGTTCAACACTAAAACGATCATCCTGGTACCTGGACTCTGTATACTGTGCATGGTTTATATGAAGTGTATTACAGACAGATGCACAGCGAAGATTGTGTTATATGACTCGAGTGGTTGTTACAGGCACATTGCAACAGGTGGATCTTTAAGCTGCTGCTCATTGCATTATCAGAAATGTTGAAAGTGTAACCCTAAGCTTCATAGTATACACCTTAAACATAATGTTGCAGTTTTGAGGTACTGCTCTTAGTTTTCCCTAAAGGAAGACATTAAAAGACATTTGGTCTGTTTCGACTTTCACTTTTGTGTTTTGCCTCTGTTACATATTTGGCCCTAATAATTATTTGTATCCCTGGTCTTGGTCTCTCCTCTCCTCAGTTTGTGATGGAGTTGACCTTTGCCCAGGCAGCCAAAGGCGTCAACAAGGAGATCACGATTAACCTGGACGACGCGTGTCAAAGGTGTGACGGGAAGGGCAGCGAGCCGGGGACAAAGGTCACGCACTGCAACTACTGCAACGGCACCGGCATGGTGAGAGACACCGCCTATGACCCTATGACCCGTGACCCCCCCCCCATGACTCCTATTACAAGAAAAGTCAATGATGACCTAAAGGCTAGAATATAAGATAGTGACGTAGTCTCTCCCTGTGTTTTCGCTACAATGTCCAACGTTGTTTTAGGTGTGTGGGCGTGTGACTGACTGTGTATGCCTCTCTGTCGCCCCCTGCTGGCCGTAGGAGTCCATCAACACGGGGCCGTTTGTGATGCGCTCCACGTGTCGCCGCTGTGGTGGGAAGGGCTCCATCATCAGCACGCCCTGTGTGTTGTGTCGAGGGTCGGGCCAGACCAAGCAGAGGCAAACAGTCAACGTACCCGTTCCTGCAGGTGTGTGTGCGTGTGTGTGTGTGTGTGTGTGTGTGCGTGTGTGTGCGTGTGTGCGTGTGTGTGTGTGTGAAGCTCGTTAATTGTTTTTTTACCGGGTGACGTTGGTGTATTCTTGCAGGCGTGGAGGATGGTCAGACTGTCCGTATCCCGGTGGGGAGGAAGGAGATCCTCGTCACGTTCAGAGTGAGTCTTCATCACATTTCTCACAGAAGACAACCCTTAAATTAGCTACAATTCATAAAAAGTACTACTATATTTCAGGCCCTTACAGGTCGTTTTGTTTTGGCTCACTGTGTGTGTGTGTGTGTGTGTGTGTGTGTGTGTGTGTGTGTGTGTGTGTGTGTGTGTGTGTGTGTGTGTGTGTGTGTGTGTGTGTGTGTGTGTGTGTGTGTGTGTGTGTGTGTCAGGTCCAGAGGAGCCCCGTGTACAGACGGAACGGGGTGGACATCCACTCTGACCTGATGATCTCTGTGGCCCAGGCGGTCCTAGGGGGCACAGCCCGCGGTCAGGGCCTCTACGAGACCATCAGCATAGCAGTGAGACACGGGGGGGATAGGGGGGCTCTACGAGACCATCAGCATAGCAGTGAGACACGGGGGGGATAGGGGGGCTCTACGAGACCATCAGCATAGCAGTGAGACACGGGGGGGATAGGGGGGCTCTACGAGACCATCAGCATAGCAGTGAGACACGGGGGGGATAGGGGGGCTCTACGAGACCATCAGTATAGCAGTGAGACACGGGGGGGATCGGGGGGCTCTACGAGACCATCAACATAGCAGTGAGACACGGGGGGATAGGGGGGCTCTACGAGACCATCAGTATAGCAGTGAGACACGGGGGGATAGGGGGGCTCTACGAGACCATCAGCATAGCAGTGAGACACGGGGGGGATAGGGGGCTCTACGAGACCATCAGTATAGCAGTGAGACACGGGGGGGATAGGGGGGCTCTACGAGACCATCAGCATAGCAGTGAGACACGGGGGGATAGGGGGCTCTACGAGACCATCAGCATAGCAGTGAGACACGGGGGGGATAGGGGGGCTCTACGAGACGATCCGCATACCAGTGAGACACGGGGGGGATAGGGGGGCTCTACGAGACCAACAGCATAGCAGTGAGATATGGATGGGGGATAGGGGGGCTCTACGAAACCCTTAGCATAGCAGTGAGACACGGGGGGGATAGGGGGGCTCTACGAAACCCTCAGCATAGCAGTGAGACACGGGGGGGATAGGGGGGCTCTACGAAACCCTCAGCATAGCAGTGAGATATTGAGGAGGGGTTAGGGTCTGTACTAGACCCTCAGCATAGCAGTGAGACACACAGGGGATAGGGGGGCTCTACGAGACGATCAGCATAGCAGTGAGACACGGGGGGGGGGGGGGGGGCTATATGAGACCTTCAGCATAGCAGTGAGACATGGAGGGGAGGGTGGGGAGAGGAAGGGGGGGACAGAGGGAGGGAAGGGAAACAGGGCCTTTCTGAGGCCATCAGCATAGAGACTCAGGAGAGGGAGATAGAGGGAGGAAACGGAGCCTTTGTCAGACCTTTATTATTGAGATAGGCCCTAGCGAATGAGGTGGTGTCAAAAGAAACTTATAATGGATGGATGAAATGAGAGAGGAAAGAAGATTATTTTGGATGAATTCCTTTGCTGACAAAATTGACTCTGTGTGTGTAAAAAAAAAGTTGTTTGCCTTATATTTGTTTTAGTTTTTTTTATCACCCAGAAACCTTTTTTTTGTTTTGTTTAACCGATAGATCCCAGCCGGTTGCCAAGCCGACCAGAAGATCCGTTTGGCTGGAAAGGGGATCCGGAAGCTGAACAGCTACACCTATGGAGACCACTATGTTCACCTAAAGATCAGAGTGCCGAAGTGAGACAGATGTCCCAGACTGTATGCCAGCACTCGTCTCTAACGGCGAATTACACAATGTTTTATTTGCTTCAAATATATAAAATATAAATTTAAATGCCAAAACAAAAACAACATATCGACTAAAAATAGCAGCATGTGTTTACAGCACTCTGTAGTGTACACGACTAACAGTGTTAGTGTTTATGTTAATCAACTTACGATCAGGAACATAAGACCTTATTTGGTGATAGTCTGCTCTGAACTCATTCTGTTCTATGAGCTCCCAATGAAGCCCCCTAGGTGTGTGTGGGTAATGTTTTCCATTAGATGGCTAGCGTCGTAACGAAATAATAATAATAATAATAATAATAATAATGATGATAATAATTCTTCATTGGATTTATTTCTCAGGACTCAAAGCGCTTTACAGATTGGTTGCCAATTAGGTAGGAAGTGTGGACATAGGTCTGGCATCGCGAGACGAAGGGTCATGTAAACTCACACCACCCCAATACGACCTCATCACCTTCTCTCTCTTCCTCCTCTTCCTCCTGTTCCTCCTCCCGCAGGAAGTTGACGCGGCGACAGCGTTCGCTGATGTTGAGCTACGCCGAGGAGGAGAGCGATGTGGAGGGCACGGTCAATGGAGTGACCGTTCCTACAGGTGCTTTCACGTCACATCACATCTCTCTTCTCTTTTGTTTAACTGTTCCTACAAAGGCACACACTCACACACAAACACACCACACACACACACACACTTCATATCTTTCTAACACTTTAGTACCCCTGTCTTTTACTCAAACAACACACAAACAAACACACATGCACGCAGTCCACCAGAAACACAGCTAGTCAGTGGTGTGTAGTCCTTGGTGTGGCTGATGCAGTGTGTGTTTGTGTCCAGGAGGGGGCCGCGGTGGGGCTGGTTCTGCCTCAGGACAGGCCAAGGCTGATGTCAAACCTGAGGAAGAGGAGGGGGGCTTTCTGTCCAAATTAAAGAAAATCTTTAGCTGACAGCCATGCCTCAGGTAGGACACGTTATCAGTGCAAGAGCTAAGCCAAACATAGTTGTAGTGTATGTATTTTAACATAAATACTTTCAGTGCATGTATCGTTACATGGTGACCAATAGCGAATACATTTAGAATTATTTATAGCCTCAGCAGGAATCAAATTCCTCCTCTCCCCTAAAGTGACTGACAGGAACATGCGCCACCCGTTGACTCTCTCACTCTCTCTCTCTGTCTCTCTCTCTCTCTCTTCCTGTCTCTCACTCTCACTCTCACTCTCTCTCTGTCTCTCTCTCTCTTCCTGTCTCTCACTCTCACTCTCACTCTCACTCTCTCTCCGTCTCTCTCTCTCTCTCTCTCTCTCTCTCTCTCTCTCTCTCTCTCTCTCTCTCTCTCACTCACTCTCACTCTCTCTCTCTCTCTCTCTCTCTCTCTCTCTCTCTCTCTCTCTCTCTCTCTCTCTCTCACGCTCACTGCTCACTGCTCACTGTAGAGTCATTTCACCATATCACTGGGGTGTGGCTGTCCTAGACGTTTTGTATTGGTCTTCATTGTTTCTTCATCATTTCAGACAGCCATCCAGCCAGGCACAGATCTTTACCTGTCCAGTTCTTTATCCCTATACTATACAATACTATACTATACTATATCTATACTATACTATACAATACTACATCTATACTATATCTATACTATACTATATCTATACTATATCTATTCTATACTATACTATATCTATACTATACTATACTATATCTATACTGTACTATACTATATCTATACTATACTATACTATACTACATCTATACTATATCTATACTATACTATATCTATACTATATCTATACTACTATACTATATCTATACTATATCTATTCTATACTATACTATATCTATACTATACTATATCTATACTATACTATATCTATACTATACTATATCTATACTATACTATATCTATACTGTATCTATACTATATCTATACTATACTATACTATACTACATCTATACTATATCTATACTATACTATATCTATACTATATACTATATCTATACTATACTATACTATACTATATCTATACTAAAGAATAGGTCACAGTCTCAAGGTTGTCCTTGTTTCTAAAGCATTCTGGTGTGACCTCTCTCGTTTTTTTGTTTAGGTAAAAATTCAGCTGGACAGTGAAAAACAATCACTGAGATATACTGACGACTCCTCCTTGGTCTCTGCACGTGCCTCTGAATAGTCAGATGAAACGAAGGAGGGGGGGGGGGGGGGAGAAACGGAGGATTTAGAAGTGTGTACGAAGTTGCACTTCCTGTTGTCCCAGTGAGGGTCACTAACGGCCAACAAGAAGCCACACCCACCCAGTATCCACGCGCCACAGTTTCCGTAGCGACAGGCGTGGAATTGAGAACCAAGGAACCCCTTTTTCTTTTCTTTTTTTATACCTCAAAGGTAATCAAAATGAAGGATATTGGACACAGGCTTGCCTGCTCTGCAATTTAGACGAGTGAGGTGAAGACTTCCTTTCTGCCTTTCAGACTCTTCACACACCCTCGCTATGTTTACAAGGTATCATGAAAGAAAAAAGGTGTGTTGTGTTATGAAGGCAGCTGTGTTCTTGATAAGAATAAGGGCATGCCTAAATGTAACACGTTTATCATTGAGGGCTGTAATTGTCTGTCTACAAAACGCTATTGTGTAGTGGTGTCACTATGGAAACAGATACTTTATTGTTCAGTTGGTCTCTCTTACGGTCTTAGCCAGACAGGTGTTGTTAATTCTACTAACCTCGTTTAGTTGTTGTACATGTGTACAACCACAGGACTGTGCAAAGAGATGTATTTAAATAAAATTTAACCATTTTAAAAGGATAGTTATTTATATTTATTTATCTGTTTGAACCTGCCTTATCAGCCGGTCAACTGGCGTTGTTAGGCCAATACTGAAAACAAACAGTAGGTGGCGCACTTATGTAAGTAATCCTCCATATCAAAATGTTTTGAAGGTGGAAACGTATTTTTATTTTAACACAGCAAGAAAGAAAAGGCTTTATGTAAGAAACACACTTTCCATTTTTATGGATCACGACCCATGAATAATGACATCAGCCAGGAACTTTCTTCTTTTCCAAATGGGTAATTTATGGATTTGACCCGTGTTCAAAATATACCATACACATACATTTATACTTTTGTAGAAGTATTAAAGAAAATAAAAAAGCGTGATATGTTCTTTGGATTATATATAGTTTTAAGTAAAGTACAGGTATATTTTGTTCTATCAGAAAATTATCTTATAAAAATTTAAATGAACACTTAACTAAATCTGAATAGAGCTGCATGGGTACACAAGGTTGGAAATTAAAGTGATGGAAATTCAAAGCTGACACATTATCAGTCTAATATGAGGTAATTACACATATTTGGGTGTAGTAGGCGCGAAACTAGTCATAGTTTCGGTAGCGGTCTAATTACAATTTCTCAACAGAATTTACCGCGCTTAGAAAACTAAAGTGCACGCCACAATTTAAAACAGCGCCGCCACATCTGGAACGGAAAGCCAAGGTACTGAAGGATTTAAAAAATAAGTAAATTTATTTATTTATTTGCTTACTTTCTTACTTACTTACTTACTTACATTTTATATATAGGAAATGTATAATAATGAAACGAGATGACGTTTGATGCTTATAATCGGCTATGCCTAATTGTCGGTTTAGGCCTGGTTTCATCACAAAAAACATATTGAAGTATAAAACACCCAAATTGATGTCTTCAGTGGCAACATAAGATTACACATTATATGAACCCCCAACGTTAACATTTTGTTGTGTAATTGGGGAGCCTCAGGTCCCTCTAGACCCCCCCCCCCCCCCCGTTTTCGCACACTTATTTAATAAAAAAAACATGAATATAATAAACATACAGTATCTTGCACTAATGACATACATGTATTTTTGCATAAAAATATGTAATTATTGTAAATTGTATTGTATATTGCCAATTTAGACGGAAGCAAGAGTGTTTTCTTTTTATAAAGCCTTTCCTAAAGGATGTAAAAAAAAAATCTATGACTACGCTTTCTCATCTTCTTCCTGCCACAAAGCAGAATAATCTACGTATTCTATGCTAATTCTATGACATCCAATCATCAATTACAACACAACGCTGGGGAATCGAAACACCGATCCAAATCAAATAAATCAAATTTATTTGTATGGCACATTTCGTACACAAAGGCAATTCAATGTGGTTTACACAAGGCAAGCAGGAAAAAAAGACCATGAAAAAAAAATATATATATTTATATATATAATACGGATCTTCCGGAAGTTGGTTCACCTTTTTTAGTTTTAACTCTGGGGACGGTTGGCATACCTATTCGACATAACCTGAGGGGTCTTGAAGGTTCATATTGTATTAGCATACTGAAATATACTGTATAGTTATATGCATAAATAATGAACTATGTACATAAAAATGAAATGTGTTACATTTAAATATTTCAGTTAACATTTCACTTTTTATTTATTTTATTATTTATTTATTTAAAATTGGCGCAAATTGTCCTCCATAACCGGGAGCCAGTCTAGTGATTTGAGAATGGTCTTTGTTAAAAGTCTAGCTGTAGCATTCTAAAAAAGCTGTAGTGGTCTGAGCATTTTTTTGGGGGGAATACCTGAGATAAGACCATTACAGTACAACCTACTAGTAGTAAATGCATAAATACATTTTTCTAAGTCTTTTTGGGACATGAGTCCTTTGAGTCTCTATGTTTATGAAGTCAAAGTCTGCTGTTGAAATTTAGGTGTTGGTTGGGTGTTTAGATGAGTCAATAATAATAATAATAATAATAATAATAATAATAATAATAATAATAATTCATTTTATTTAGTTTTTAGCACTTTTCTCAAGACTCAAAGCGCTTTACACAAATTGGTCGCCAATTAATTACACAGACCGAACAACAACGAATGGACCGACAGCTATCAAATACAACACTCAGTCTGAGTGATACCACGGCAGCCAATTTGCGCCAGACTTGCTCACACACATAGGACACATAGACCGACTCCAGGTGAATTGGCAGTGACTGGTCAGGGCACTGGTAGGAGAAAGGAGCATGTTTTTTTTTATGACAATGATGACACCTAAGATGTCTGGCTTGGTCCTTAGTTTTCAGAGAGAGGGACTCAAGGTGTATGCTAACTTTTAGCCCTTCCTCTTTAGCACCAAAGATAATTAGCTCAGTTTTTTCCTTATTTAGCTGAAGGAAATTCTAGCACATCCAGTCATGGA
>JAPMUY010003000.1:90000-92500 GCA_026901105.3 Galaxias olidus | reverse complement strand
CGCTTTTTTGGACTTACTCAGCACATTTCTGTTTTAAGTCCAAGGCCGGTACAGCTCCGTGGTTGCTATGGTTATTACAGTCATAGCCCACAAAATGGCTTCCAATAAAGAGTTGGAAGCCGTGGAACGTGCCCACACACAAAATGGCCGACTTTCAAGAACAGCAGAACATCTAAATTTGTAGACCGAGTCTCTTTTAAAACCCAAGCCTTAACTTGAACAAGATACATCTATAGAGACCCTCTCAATATTTTCCCCTGATTTGTAAAAGTTAGTCCATATAATTGTTATTGTTTTACACAAAGCAGTCTGACCAACCTTACCCCTGGCGTCTTCTAAATGTCTACACAGGCTAAGTGGTCGGGGGAAAGTTGTTTTATAGCCATAATCTTGTCTTTGGACAGTAGTTTCATGGTACATTGACAATAATGTGGCCCGGGATGGAAAAGACGTCAGTAGACATCTTTCCCCAGGCACACAGATAGACAGAGCCAGAGTGGAAAGAGAAAAACACAAACCACCACCACTACCAGCACGTTATCCATGAGCACACATGAACTTTCAGCATGGCTGGGAGGAAGGGGAGCAGGGAATGAACTCTGATAAGATATTCATGAGAAATAAAAGAAGCAACATTGGAGCTTAGTTACACAGCCTGCAGGACGGACGGACGAATGGACGAATGGACAAATCAAATAGGAGAAGCAACAGACAATGAGAAAGACTTGAAGTGGAAAACCTGACCATTATGTACAGCATGAATCATATCCCAGTAGTGGGACCAGAGCACACTATTTGTCCTGCTCTCACCCCAACACACACACACACACACACACACACACACACACACACACACACACAGTCTGCTCGCTGTTTACTTGGAATCAGGTTGGATTACTTCTGCTCTGTTCTGCTACCATTTTCAGACACACCCTGTATGAATATGTGTGTGTGTGTGTGTGTGTGTGTGTGTGTGTGTGTGTGTGTGTGTGTGTGTGTGTGTGTGTGTGTGTGTGTGTGTGTGTGTGTGTGTGTGTGTGTGTGTGTGTGTGTGTGTGTGTCTGTGTTTGTGTGTGTGTGCATGTGTGAGTGTGTGTGTTTTGACAGAGAGAAAGACAGAGAGAAAAAGCTAAAAAAAAGAGAGAGATCCTTAAGCAGAACTTTGTGTCTGTCCATCAGATCATGTTTGAGTGTTCACATGACATGACGCGCTCACCTCTGTGAATGCATTGAGTCAGTGATTTACTGTATTCTGGAAGAATGCATTGAGTCAGTAATTTACTGTATTCTGGAAGAATGCATTGAGTCAGCGATTTACTGTATTCTGGAAGAATGCATTGAGTCAGCGATTTACTGTATTCTAGAAGAATGCATCGAGTCAGCGATTTACTGTATTCTGGAAGAATGCATTGAGTCAGTGATTTACTGTATTCTAGAAGAATGCATTCTGGAAGAAAGAATGCATTGAGTCAGTGATTTACTGTATTCTAGAAGAATGCATTGAGTCAGCGATTTACTGTATTCTGGAAGAATGCATTGAGTCAGTGATTTACTGTATTCTAGAAGAATGCATTGAGTCAGTGATTTACTGTATTCTGGAAGAATGCATTGAGTCAGTGATTTACTGTATTCTGGAAGAATGCATTGAGTCAGTGATTTACTGTATTCTGGAAGAATGCATTGAGTCAGTGATTTACTGTATTCTAGAAGAATGCATTGAGTCAGTGATTTACTGTATTCTGGAAGAATGCATCGAGTCAGTGATTTACTGTATTCTGGAAGAATGCATCGAGTCAGTGATTTACTGTATTCTGGAAGAATGCATTGAGTCAGTGATTTACTGTATTCTGGAAGAATGCATCGAGTCAGTGATTTACTGTATTCTAGAAGAATGCATTGAGTCAGTGATTTACTGTATTCTGGAAGAATGCATCGAGTCAGTGATTTACTGTATTCTGGAAGAATGCATTGAGTCAGTGATTTACTGTATTCTGGAAGAATGCATCGAGTCAGTGATTTACTGTATTCTGGAAGAATGCATTGAGTCAGTGATTTACTGTATTCTGGAAGAATGCATCGAGTCAGTGATTTACTGTATTCTAGAAGAATGCATTGAGTCAGTGATTTACTGTATTCTGGAAGAATGCATCGAGTCAGTGATTTACTGTATTCTGGAAGAATGCATTGAGTCAGTGATTTACTGTATTCTGGAAGAATGCATCGAGTCAGCGATTTACTGTATTCTGGAAGAATGCATTGAGTCAGTGATTTACTGTATTCTGGAAGAATGCATCGAGTCAGCGATTTACTGTATTCTGGAAGAATGCATCGAGTCAGTGATTCACTGTATTCTGGAAGAATGCATCGAGTCAGCGATTTACTGTATTCTGGAAGAATGCATCGAGTCAGTGATTTACTGTATTCTGGAAGAATGCATCGAGTCAGCGATTTACTGTATTCTGGAAGAATGCATTGAGTCAGTGATTTACTGTATTCTGGA
>JAPMUY010003000.1:52500-85000 GCA_026901105.3 Galaxias olidus | reverse complement strand
TCAAGATTTTGGCTCCACTTTTCAGAGTTTAGGGTGGGGGAATCTGGAGATGGACCGCAGGGTGTAGTTTGGAAGTACAATTCTGTTTTATTGTGAATGAAAGCAGATCCTTTGGCAAGTTAATAGGAGTGCGTGTGTGTGTGTGTGTGTGTGTGTGTGTGTGTGTGTGTGTGTGTGTGTGTGTGTGTGTGTGTGTGTGTGTGTGTGTGTGTGTGTGTGTGTGTGTGTGTGCAGTGTGTGTGTGCAGTGTGTGGATGTGTTATTGTTTAACCAGAAGAACCATCTGAAAGGTTTTGATAATTACGTTATTGTAAGTGAGTGGGTGGTTTTAGAAACCTGCATGAATGTACATGCCTCTGTGTGTGTGTGTGTGTGTGTGTGTGTGTGTGTTTGTGTGAACTCACACCCTCCTCCGTCTAAGGAAATGGGAGGGTGTTACTGTCTCACTTAAGTAAAGTAACATTCTCCTCAGCAGATGAAGCATGACTTAACTGTAATCCCAGAAGCCCTTGGAGTTGCACACACTCATACAACACACACACACACACAACACACACACACACACACACAATACACACACACGGACACACACACACACACAAACACACACACACACACAGACATACACATGCAAACACACAGACACAACCCTCATTATTTACTGTGACTCCAAGCATTGTTACACTCTCAGGCTTCACACTGGCTCACACATTCACACGTATGGACACCAAAACACACATCTCTGACACGGCGACACACACACACATCTCTAAGACAGCGACACACACACACACACACAACAACAAAGACTCCCCATCCCCCCCTCCCAAACCCACACACCTCCTCCAAAGTCGCCCCTGTAGTTTCCCACAGTGTGCATGCAGACTCCTGCGGGGGTGTTGTGGAATGGGTGGGCGGTCTGGGGTTCCTTCCAGGAGACCCTGTGGTGACTCTATGGTGCTGTCCGTCACATTACTGGCCTTACTGGGTTCGGACTCCCTGTCGCACAATACTGTCAAATCCTGACTCTGTTATCAACGCATGTCAAACTAAACACAACCCCTTTGAATATCTATCAGGTTCTTTTTTGCTCTCATTTTCCTTCTCTCTACTCTATTTCCTCAGGACTTCTTATTGGCACGCATACTGTATTTACTATAAAGTAGTTTTTAGGAATGCTCCTTTTCATAGTGTGTTTACTATAAAGTAGTTTTTAGGAATGCTCCTTTTCATAGTATGTTTACTATAAAGTAGTTTTTATGATTGCTCCTTTTCATAGTATTTTTATTATAAAGTAGTTTTTATGAACGCTCCTTTTCATACTGTGTTTACTATAAAGTAGTTTTTATGATTGCTCCTTTTCATAGTATGTTTACTATAAAGTAGTTTTTATGATTGCTCCTTTTCATACTAAGTTTACTATAAAGGGCAGTTTCTATGATTGCTCCTGTTAAAAAATGGCCTCAACATTTACGTGGGTCAGAGTTCAAATCTCTGGATTTTTTTTCTTTCTTTTTTTTTTTTACAGAAACAGAGTTTCTTCACAGGAAAGTTCTGGAACAACTTAGTACCTCTGGTAATGGAGGGTTCACTTGACGTGACCGAAGCTATAGATCAACACCCCCAACACTCAATCTGTTCATTCCTAAATCCATCACCCTTTTTACTTCCCAAGATTTATGAGTGGGCAATGGGAAACGGCTGCAGTGGAACTCTGGAAAATGTTTTGGGACTTTTCCGACTTCCTCCATCTTGTTTACGCTCCCTCCAACTCTCTTACTGTTTAGATCTTTAAATTTTTGTCCTTTATTTCGCTCCACCTTCTGTTTTGGAAACAAACAAACAAAGAACCTAAAAGAACAAAAAAATAAGTGAGTGAGAAGGAGTGAGTGAGTGAGTGAGAGAAAGAGAGAAGAGAGAACTACAACATAATTCCCTGAAGAGAGAGTTTGATTTCCTGCCGCAGGTATTTGGGAAGCCTAGGCCGGCTCCAGTGAGATAAAACCCTCCTTTGTTTAGACCGTCTAAGGTAAAAACACATGGAGACAAGGAAAAAAAAGACATGCAGGAGCTCCTCTTTGCTTTAGCTTCCTTTTTTCAGGGTACTGGAGAGGAGGTCGGAGGTCGTGGGGGGGGTGCATGGTTTTGATTAAATATGAGGAAAGCGTGAGCTCGCTCAAGGGGTGTAGCCACTCGTTTAAAGCAGCTTGACTCAGGATCGCATTCCTTTCAGGTTATACATCCTAGAGAGAGAGAAAGCAGGAAAGAAAGAGAGAAAGAGAGAGAAGGAGAGTGAGAGGGAGGGGGAGAGGAGGAAGAGGAGGAAGAGAAGGAAAAAATGTTAAGGTAAATAATAAAAGGGTAGAAATAAGGGATGGAAGGAGGGTAAGGAGTTGAGGAGGGAGACCTGGGGGGAGACCCGGGAGGAGACTCTGAGCAAGTGAACATTGGCTGAGTCAGATTGGGGTGAGATTGTCTGTAGTGAACATTGGTTCAGTAATATTGGGGTGAGATTGTCTGTAGTGAACATTGGTTCAGTAATATTGGGGTGAGATTGTCTGTAGTGAACATTGGTTCAGTAATATTGGAGTGAGATTGTCTGTAGTGAACATTGGTTCAGTAATATTGGGGTGAGATTGTCTGTAGTGAACATTGGCTGAGTCAGATTGGGGTGAGATTGTCTAGTGAACATTGGCTGAGTCAGATTGGGGTGAGATTGTCTAGTGAACATTGGCTGAGTCAGATTGGGGTGAGATTGTCTAGTGAACATTGGCTGAGTCAGATTGGGGTGAGATTGTCTAGTTAACATTGGTTCAGTAATATTGGGGTGAGATTGTCTATAGTGAACATTGGTTCAGTAATATTGGGGTGAGATTGTCTGTTGTGAACACTGGTTCAGTAATATTGGGGTGAGATTGTCTATAGTTAACATTGGTTCAGTAATATTCGGGTGAGATTGTCTGTAGTGAACATTGGCTGAGTCAGATTGGGGTGAGATTGTCTATAGTGAACATTGGTTCAGTAATATTGGGGTGAGATTGTCAATAGTGAACATTGGTTCAGTAATATTGGTGTGAGATTGTCTGTAGTGAACATTGGCTGAGTCAGATTGGGGTGAGATTGTCTGTAGTGAACATTGGTTCAGGAATATTGGGGTGAGATTGTCTGTAGTGAACATTGGCTGAGTCAGATTGGGGTGAGATTGTCTATAGTGAACATTGGTTGAGTCAGATTGGGGTGAGTAGTGAACATTGGCTGAGTCAGATTGGGGTGAGATTGTCTGTAGTGAACATTGGTTCAGTAATATTGGGGTGAGATTGTCTGTAGTGAACATTGGCTGAGTCAGATTGGGGTGAGATTGTCTATAGTGAACATTGGCTGAGTCAGATTGGGGTGAGATTGTCTGTAGTGAACATTGGCTGAGTCAGATTGGGGTGAGATTGTCTGTAGTGAACATTGGTTCAGTAATATTGGGGTGAGATTGTCTGTAGTGAACATTGGTTCAGTAATATTGGGGTGAGATTGTCTGTAGTGAACATTGGTTCAGTAATAGTGGGGTGAGATTGTCTGTAGTGAACATTGGTTCAGTAATATTGGGGTGAGATTGTCTGTAGTGAACATTGGTTCAGTAATATTGGGGTGAGATTGTCTGTAGTGAACATTGGTTCAGTAATATTGGGGTGAGATTGTCTATAGTGAACATTGGTTCAGTAATATTGGTGTGAGATTGTCTATGGTGAACATTGGTTCAGTAATATTGGTGTGAGATTGTCTATAGTGAACACTGGTTCAGTAATATTGGGGTGAGATTGTCTGTAGTGAACACTGGTTCAGTAATATTAGGGTGAGATTGTCTGTAGTGAACATTGGTTTGTTAGTCGGATCATCGCATGGCTCACCTACAAGTCATGAAATCCTTTGGGGCCAAAATGGCCGACATGCTAACACAGTATGGACCTTCTAGACCCCTCAGACACAGTATGACCGACATGCTAACACAGTATGACCGACATGCTAACACAGTATGGACCTTCTAGACACCTCAGGTCATCTGGAACAGGTCTCCAATCCGTTCCCATGAGTAAAAACTGTAAAAGGTGAAGCAGAATTTAGCTTCTATGCAACATATAGCTGGAACCAACTTCCAGATGATCTGGGACTCCCTCCTAGTCCGACTACTTTTACAGTTTTTTTACAATCACTTCGGCACTAATAACACAACCTTGTGATCATTTTTTAAAATCTTAGACATAACACTCAAAAACGTCAGCGGTCGTATTTAATCCATTTAGCATATGCATTTGCATCTGCATATCTTTGAAGAAACCTTGCAAATTCAGAATCAATGGTTCAAATAACCACGACGAAATACCAAAGGAACGATAGTTTTGATCACCCACACACATCATATCGATAGTTTTACTGTTTAGTTGTTTATACAATCCTATAATACAGAAGTAAAAAATACTTGATACATACTTGATACATACAAAATGGTTCGAAATGCTTTTCTGTAAAAGGAGTAGTAGAGAGAAACAGTGGAATACCGTTTTTATCAATCGCTTTAATACTAATTTCAAAACCTTGTGGTCATTTTCCAAATCTCTAATCCATCCATCCATTTTCTGCCGCTTATCTGGGGCCGGGTCGCGGTGGCAGCAGGCTCAGCAGGGTAGTCCAGACGTCCCTATCCCCAGCAACGCTGAACAGAACAGCAAATCTTTAAACACAAAACTCAAAACAGAGAATCAAAATGCACTTTTTTCAAAGTATTACCATTTCAAAATGCAATTCACAGATTACATTTGATTTGAGAATCCTTTCATTTCATAGAATGTCTGTAACTAACAATGAATACAACTACTCAAAATGATAACTAAGTGTTACATTACCCCTAATGAATAGCTTTATGAACACTGATAAACAACATTCCATGTTTAGATCGTGACATTTCCAGGTTAAAGAGATCCAAATATTATTGTTCCTTCTTAGAAATTGTATTTCTGTTCTTGCAATTGTTTTTATTTCTTTTTAAGTCTTTGTTTCTTCCTTGTCTGTTTCTGCTTGCTTTGTGTACAGCACACTGAATGACCTTTGTGTTTGCAAAGTGCAACATGAATAAATCAGATTTGATTTGATGACATCACACACGGAAACATGAGTTTTTTTTTTCTTTTCTGTGGATCATGGAATTGCACAACTTTGTTCGTCTCTTTCTTTCCCTCAAACTGGGCATGAGTTACGTTATTCCTGTTTTGGTTCCAATCCATCCACAAGGCACATGAAAGGTTTTTTTTATTTTTTTTATCAGAACGGAAAATGTGAGCCCATTCTGGGCATTGGAGGAGGCACTGTGACCTCAGAGAGGAGGATGAGGCCAGAGGCAGATAGGGATGGGCAGAGCAGAAAACACAAACAAACTACTCACAGTTATATAAACAAACATACACACACACACACACACACACACACACACACACACACACTGGCATTTACAGTAACCTAATAAGAAAGTGACATTTCATCAAACCAAAAAAACTGTCATGTTTATAATTTTCCTCATGTTGGTAGACCACTTTTCATTGCTTAGCATAGTAGAGTCCATCATCACACACACACACACACACACACACACACACACACACACACACACACACACACACACACACACACACACACACACACACACACACACTAACACACACTGTCATGTTTATAATTTTCCTCATGTTGGCAGAACACTTTTTCATTACTTAGCATAGTAGAGTCCATAATCACACACACACACACACACACACACACACACACACACACACACACACACACACACACACACACACACACACACAGTGAGAGGAACACAGGCGGACTCACACTAATATCACCCTACCGCGGGGATCCAACATTCCCACCTTGGAGCTGCCTCGATGCATAGCTAGTATTCATAAACTCTTCAGCGTCTCAGATCTCATGCAGCGTCACTCAGGGATCCACCTTTGACCTTTGACACTGTATCTGAAGGGCTTAGAAAGGAGAAGGAAGGAGAATTAAAAACCTTTTTTGTGCTTTTTTTCTGTGTGAAACTCTGTGTGAGTTTGCTTAATGAGCTTGGAGAGAACAAAACACATACTTATTAAAAAAAAGAGAAATTGTGTGTGTGTGTTTGTGTGTGTGTGTGTGTGTGTGTGTGTGTGTGTGTGTGTGTGTGTGTGTGTGTGTGTGTGTGTGTGTGTGTGTGTGTGTGTTTAGACCGATATTACCATGGGGAGAATAACTGACCATTTCTGTCTGGTCTCTATGGCAATGTCATTATGGGCTAGCTGTTCTGCACCTGCCAACACAGAGAACTATAGGAAAGGCTGTCGAACAAAAAAAAATCCTTTGCATGTTTTGACTACAGCTGCCTGTGGAGCAACTAACGAGATTACACATTTTCAGCAGAGGAAAACAGTGTGTTGAGCAGGACAAAATGTCCTTTGTTTACAGCGGGGGGGGGGGGGGGGGGGGTTGGTCCTCACAAAGGGAAAGGCTGGTGGCCTCTAAGGCTTGATTTAAGTTAAGGTCCCTTTAGGGTTATAATGCACTAGAGCCACTAAACAGCCAGAAAAGTGTTAGGTGCTAGAAGGTCATTGTTTGTATTAAACTGACAGTTTCCAGGAAAAGTGTTTGTTTTTCTGAATGGGGCCTTTCAGCTAGTTCAGGCAGATAACTTTCAGTCTGTGCGCTGCTGACGTAAGCCACCATACAGCGAATTGCACACACACACACACACACACTAATCACTCACACACCTGTTCACAATCAAATATCAGCTCATGAAGTAGGGGGAGGTACTTAAATGGCCTGTTGTCAAAGCTAGTTTCTGTGCTTGTTGGATAAGGTGATGGGAAATGCTCCCACCTCCACCCCAACTGCCACTTCTGGTCTGCTAACATGTTCTGCTAATGTGTCCAAAAGGGGGATCGATGTATGTGTGCTCCCTGAATCAGGATGTTGTACAGCAGGGAGCTTCAATATGTAGCAGACCCAACCATGCCAAAACGGATGTATATTCATGCTTAATAAATGTTTAAAAACGGAGAGTTTTTCCAACTGAAATATGATTACATCAAACATAAACCACCCACTTTTGTTTCATAAAATGTACAAAAAAAAGTAAACACCATCACAAGTTGGAAAAGGAGCACTCCACTGTTCGTTGCCTAAGCAGACAGATTCTTCTGAACCGTTGAGAGACAATGCATGATATTTGCATCGAAATCTAAACCTGTCCTATTTCTGCAGTGATCATAACATTGCGATTATGTATGCCTGCGACTTCACAGATATCTGTGAAGGGAAAATGTATTTCAAATCAATACAAAGGTTACTTCTCTGTTAAAAATGGAAGATGGGTGGTCAACTGTTAGCCCTCTGTAGCCTCCTGACAAAGTGTTCATAATTAAACAAATCAAACATACAGTAGATTAACATATTTGTCATCCATATAAATGTGTACAAAGAAGAGAAAGATATATATACCGCACTGGTGTCAAAAGAATTCTTTAATTCCTAAAAAAACAAAAAAATCACCCAAAAAATATGTTGAAAAACGTCTATTTCTTACCCTCATTTGAGAACAAAACATTCACATTTACCAACACCACAAGAAGCAGCAAAGTTAGAGTCAATGCCATGGTGAGCTTGTAGGGTGTATCTCAAACTGTTGGTTTATTCTCTAAACTACAAAGATAATTTAGCCCTTAACCTTTAGCATCAGGAAAAACTGTTTACTTCGCAAATACCATCTCTGTGTGCACATAAAACAGACCTTTATTTCCAAGGTCATTACTGCACCACTCAGTGGAATTAAAAATCTCTTTTTGACCCTCCTACTCTGTTCCTGTCAAATTGGACCTTTTCACAAATTTTACGTCTTTTTTTAGCAGATTGGAAGACAACTCCACATGTCCTGTTTCCAAAACCTCCTCAAAACCCATTTGTTTAGGCTGGCTTACTGTCCCACGTGATGCTTTTTAATGCTTGATTGCAGGCTCCATGCCTTTTTAATTGTATACTACTTATTTTGATCTTATTTTATTTTATTTATTTATTTATTTTTATTATTTTTATGAGAACTGTTTTTTATATTACTGTACGGCGACCTTGAGTGCCTTGAAAGGCGCCTTATAAATTCAATGTATTATTATTATTATTATTATTATTATGTCCACACAGGATTTCTAATCACACAAAATACATTTAAAAAAAAATTTTTTTGGGGGGGGGGTTGTTTAACTTTTCTACTTTAGTGTTCCCGTTTCAAAAGAAAAAGGGTTGGAGAATAATGAGTTTGACTACAAACAGGAGAAAACAAATTGCATTCTTGATCGTTCAGAAACATGCTCATACATCTCAAGGACACACTTCCACTGTAAGCATGCTAACCCTATAAGCATGTGCATGTGTTTGCATGAAATAAACAAAACGAAAACACATATATACTACAAACATAACATATTTACAAAAATGTCAGGCTAAAAGCATTAGCATGTGTCTGTCTATGTACTGCTTGTGTTTTGTGCTACACTGTATAGAAGATTAGGCTTGTGTCTTTGACCAACAACGTCAACGCATAAAGATATGTTCATGTACTTAACCTTTCCTTAATTGTATTCAATTTCACTCTCTCCTTCTGGTGCTTAAACTGTGTCCTAATGAATGAGTATGTGTGCGCTGTTAAGTCAGAACGATTTGTGTTTACAAATTATTTTATCATGTTTTATAGTCTTTCATAATATTTATGGTATATGTCCGTGTTTTCTTGTGTTTTATTCTGGCCGTTTCCCGTGATTGATGGTGATGTCAACGTGACAAATATTACTCCCACATCTCACTCCCATGATATAACACATACAGATTATTCAGAAATCATGTAGGATGGCTATGTTTGCTGTAGGAAAGGTTGCCAATAGTAGAAGTTTGGCTTGTGAATAAATTAAACGAGTTTTTAGGTTCTTCATAATGTATTTTTATTATCAATGAAGGACAGTATTAACAGTGTGATAATACGTTTGGGAGACATCAAAGCAAACTATTTAGCCAGAATTTTTTTTTAAATGCTGTGAAGTTAAGGAAGTTATACTGGAACTTGAATTTAGATAATTTGCCATCAGAACAAGGTGGGTGTTATTAAGTGTTCCACTCCTTAATTTAATTGTTCCGTTTCAGTGCATTTTTTTTTCTGCTTCCTCTGTCGCCTTTTCTCCATGAAACCACGGAATAGTCCTGTGATGCATCCAAGGCCTCTGCTCTGTTTGTTACAAAAAAACAAAAAAACACCACAGTTAATTTAAGATTTAAGAGATTGGTGGTATATGATCAATATGTGTAGATTATACAGACTGTATGTACCTGCTCCTGTGTGGACTGATCTCTCTCCTCAATCTGTCTGATCTTTTCTGTTAGACCAGCCACCTTGTTTGACCACTCCAACTCCATGTTTCTGATCTGTTGTTGGCTGTCCCTTTGCCACTGCTGCAGAAGCGTATTAGTTGAAGTTGCATGTTGCTCGTTCAGTTGTTCCCGTTGCAGCTTCAGCAGTGAGAGCCATCCCTGTGCAGCTTCCTCACTGTCTCTCACTGCACTGGCCAGGCAGCTGTTGGCCACGTACGCTTTTTCTTCAGCCAGGTTCAGAGCAAACGTGACCTTTTCTTTCTCCTGCTCCATTTTGGACAGCTTGCGCTCCATCAGCTCCACCTTTACCTGGTGCCACAACTTCTTCTCCTGCCACTGCGCCTCTTTTTCGGCACTCTCTCTCTCCTTTAGTTTCAGCTGGGCGCTTTCACACTCCACGTTTAAGAAAGTGGTCTTGCTCTCTTCCGCCATTAGCTTAAGTTCAGTGCTGATCAACTTTCTCTCCAGGTCAATGTGTTTATGTTGCTCCTCTTTCAGTTTCTCCTTGTAGCAGTCAATTTCTTTCTGATTGTCTGCCTTGGTTGACTCTATTTGAACTTTGAGTTCCTCCACAGTTTTCTCCAGCAACACTGCTTTGGCTGTCTGTTCCTTACATTTGCTTTCCATATTTTCAGCTTCATCTTGCCCCTCATTCCGTTGATGTTGCCTCTGAAGCTTGAGCTCCAGCTGCTCCACCTTCCTCCTCCATTCCTCAAGTTCCACGTTGTGCTCCCGCTGCATCCTCTCTTTCATTTTCTCAAAGCGACTTTTCTTCCCTGGATTCTCCATCTTATCTGGGTCCATGTTGACACTAGTATTTTGGTGTGCAGTATTTGTAGAATAATGCTATGCTGTGACAAAAAGTGTAACTTGGGCTATCAACAGGGTCATGACATCATTACATCGCACAGGTTACATTATGATGTCATAATAGTTCATATTCCGAAAATTCTAAGTGATTTGATAGCAATTCATTGAATTATTATTTATTTAATTCTTATTTCTTTTATTATACAGGGTTAACCGACTGATACCAGGTCTCTTTTCCAGCAGTGCTCTGTTAAAAGGCAGAATAAGTCAATTACAACAACAAAAAATATAAAAAAATCAATAAAACAAGCAAAAGTTAATAAAAATTTTTACAATACAATACTTACAATACAGCACAATATTTAAGTTTCAACCAAAAGAAGAACACTCTTCAGCTCCCAAATCTTCCAGTAAAAGTTTGAATTGTTCAATAGAAACAAACTGCTCTAATTTCAATTCCTGTTGAACCTTATTCCATTTATCCGAGGCAAAAAACCTGAAAGCTGATTTACCCAGATCTGTGTTCACTTTGTGGCTTTGAAGGGTAATATAGCCCTGTGAGCGTGTCCTATGACTACTGGATTTGTTTTAATAATGAAATAAGATAAAAAGGTAACTTGCCCAGCAATGCCTTGTAAACAAAAAAAGAGACAATGTTTTTCTCTCCTATCACTAAGAGAAGACCATCCTACTTTTGTATGCAGTGTACAATGCTGAGTTCTAAAAAAAAAACTCATAATTTGACATACAATCCTAACACTGATATTGATAATTTGGCTATAAGGGTGAGTAGAAACATATCATATTTTCCCAAAAGTATAACTTATCACGTCAAGCTATGTTCTGTTAAAGGTGCAGTATGTAAGTTTAAATTTCTAGCAATAAATTAAATTTTTGGGGTTTTTTGGTGTTAATTACATACCTACTGGAAGATATCATTAAACCAAAAGCTCAGAGAGAAGGTGCGTTACATTTGAGCGCCCTGGGCCCTGTATTCAGCTTTTAAAAAATCTAGGGACGCCCTCCTATCCCCAACCAATCTGGAGAGTTTTTGCAGGTAGTAAGGGCTACCTGCCTGTCAATCACCTCGTTTGCACACTCCTAGGTAAAATCCCTGTTTACAGCGTCACCCTCCAAACAAGCTTGTTACAATTCGCGTCGCAGACAAAAGTAGCAGCGATGTGAACTAGTAGTTACAGGGCGGCTGAAGTCGTTGCCTGTCGTCGCAAAAGACTTGTTTTGACGAATTGCCGAGTGCAGTTTTAGAACATTAGAAAGTATCGGGCGATTTTTGTCAAAAATTCATTATTTGTTTACATGTATATGTTGTATATACTCGGCAACGTATGGTAGATATGGTGCCAATCGCAGCTAAATAAAAACGATTGTCATGCACTAGCTCATACTAATAGGGGAATAAAATTATGAAATTGTTTTTGTTAACGTTTGCTAACTGTATGTCGTTACTATGGAACCGGTCATTTGTGTCTGTGCTCATTGCTTTGGTGTGAACCACTCAGTTTTAGAGCGTTTACGATCATACGCTCAGGATTCTTGTTTCTCACCTCGGAATCAGACATCGCTTTATGCGTTGCCTTGCTCAGGCTCATGACGTCAAGTCAGAGCGCAAGGGCATGTGTGGGATGTGCGGGACCAAAGACACACGCGGTTGGCCTTTTTGAGTGTTGTGATCCAAATTCTTCCCATTTTCCCCCCAATTCTCTAGAACTACATACTGCACATTTAAGTCATTGTATTTTGAGTGTGCAAATGAATAGTATCGGCACCAATATTAGAAAGCGTTATGTGCACATGTCTATCTCAGCTTGTACACGGTACTTCTTGTATTTCGTGCTGCACTGTACGTGTAAAAGGTTAGGTCTGTGTTTTTGACCCTTCAAAACAATTTCAATGCATATTGATTTGTTAATTGAACTTACCTTTCCTGAATTATGTTAACTTTGACTCGTTCTGTCTGCTACCCTTATAAACGTTTGTCATCACAGATACTAGTCCCCGTTTTCATGTGTTTTATTGTGTCCGTTTCCCGTGATTGATGGTGATGTCAACACAACAAACATGACTCCCACACTCCCATGATATAAGACGTATAGATTATTCAGAAATCATGTAATAATAATAATAATAATAACTTTATTTATATAGCGCCTTTCAAAACAGGGTTACAAGGTGCTTTTCAATAAAAATAACAATAAAGATGGCTATGTTTGCTGTAGGAAAGGTTACCAATAGTAGAAGTTTGGCTTGTGAATAAATTAAACAACAGAAGCTTTTAGGTTCTTCATAATGTATTTTTATTATCAATGAAGGACAGTATTAACAGTGTGATAATACGTTTGGGAGACATCAAAGCAAACTATTAAGCCTGAAACTATGTTAAAATGCTGTGAAGTTAAGGAAGTTATACTGGAACTTGTATTTGGATAGTTTGCCATCAGAACAAGGTGGTTGTTATTAAGTGTTCCACTCCTTAATTTAATTGTTTCTTTGCATTTTTTTTCTGCTTCCTCTGTCGCCTTTTCTCCATGAAACCACGGAATAGTCCTGTGATGCATCCAAGGCCTCTGCTCTGTTTGTTACAACAAAACAAAAAACACCACAGTTCATTTAAGCTTTAAGAGATTGGCGGTATATGATCAATATGTGTAGATTATACAGACTGTATGTACCTGCTCCTGTGTGGACTGATCTCTCTCCTCAATCTGTCTGATCTTTTCTGTTAGACCAGCCACCTTGTTTGACCACTCCAACTCCATGTTTCTGATCTGTTGTTGGCTGTCCCTTTGCCACTGCTGCAGAAGCGTGTTAGTTGAAGTTGCATGTTGCTCGTCCAGTTGTTCCCGTTGCAGCTTCAGCAGTGTGAGCCATCCCTGTGCAGCTTCCTCACTGTCTCTCACTGCACTGGCCAGGCAGCTGTTGGCCACGTACGCTTTTTCTTTAGCCATGTTCAGAGCAAACGTGACCTTTTCTTTCTCCTGCTCCATTTTGGACAGCCTGCGCTCCACCAGCTCCACCCTTACCTGGTGCCACAACTTCTTCTCCTGCCACTGCGCCTCTTTTTCGGCACTCTCTCTCTCCTTTAGTTTCAGCTGGGCGCTTTCACACTCCACGTTTAAGAAAGTGGTCTTGCTCTCTTCCGCCATTAGCTTAAGTTCAGTGCTGATCAACTTTCTCTCCAGGTCAATGTATTTACGTTGCTCCTCTTTCAGTTTCTCCTTGTAGTAGTCAATTTCTTTCTTATTGTCTGCCTTGGTTGACTCTATTTGAACTTTGAGTTCCTCCACAGTTTTCTCCAGCAACACTGCTTTGGCTCTCTTTTCCTTACATTTGCTTTCCATATTTTCAGCTTCATCTTGCCCCTCATTCCATTGATGTTGCCTCTGAAGCTTGAGCTCCAGCTGCTCCACCTTCCTCCTCCATTCCTCAAGTTCCACGTTGTGCTCCCGCTGCATCCTCTCTTTCATTTTCTCAAAGCGACTTTTCTTCCCTGGATTCTCCATCTTATCTGGGTCCATGTTGACACTAGTATTTTGGTGTGCAGTATTTGTAGAATAATGCTATGCTGTGACAAAAAGTGTAACTTGGGCTATCAACAGGGTCATGACATCATTACATCGCACAGGTTACATTATGATGTCATAATAGTTCATATTCCGGAAATTCTAAGTGATTTGATAGCAATTCATTGAATAATTATTTATTTATTTATAATTTATTTTATTATACAGGGTTAACCGACTGATACCAGGTCTCTTTTCCAGCAGTGCTCTGTTAAAAGGCAGAATAAGTCAATTACAACAACAAAAAAATATAAAAAAATATATAAAATAAGCAAAAGTTAATAAACATTTTTACAATACAATACTTACAATACAGCACAATATTTAAGTTTCAACCAAAAGAAGAACACTCTTCAGCTCCCAAATCTTCCAGTAAAAGTTTAAATTGTTCAATAGAAACAAACTGCTCTAATTTCGATTCCTGTTGAACCTTGTTCCATTTATCCGAGGCAAACAACTTTAAAGCTGATTTACGCAGATCTGTGTTCACTTTGTGGCTTTGAAGGGTGATATAGTCCTGTGAGCGTGTCCTATGACTACTGGATTTGTTTTAATAATGAAGTAAGATCAAAAGGTAACTTGCCCAGCAATGCCTTGTAAACAAAAAAAGAGACAATGTTTTTCTCTCCTATCACTAAGAGAAGACCATCCTACTTTTGTATACAGTGTACAATGCTGAGTTCAAAAAAAAAAACTCATATTTTGACATACAATCCTAACACTGATATTGATAATTTGGCTATAAGGGTGAGTAGGAACATGTCATATTTTCCCAAAAGTATAACTTATCACGTCAAGCTATGTTCTGTTAAAGGTCCAGTATGTAAGTCTGAAACAACAACCTCCACACAGAAAGACCCTTGGGTCAGGTGAGGATTGATCCCAGGACCTTCTTGCTGTGAGGCAGCAGTGCTAACCACTGAGCCACCGTGCTGAATTAGAATTATTATAATAATTACTTAGGCCAATTTACGAACATGCCGTTGTGACTTAGGCAATTTTAAATCTGACTTAGCCCTAATTACTTCTGGAGTAAGTGACTTAGGCAATTTTACAAGCTTTACAAGATGGCAAAAAAAGTACACTGTTTTGCCTAAGTCACAAGACAATGTGACTTAAGGCATTTTTTTTTTCGGAACAGCATGGTCTTTTCAATAAGGATGTAGGCAATTTTACCAGAGGTGGCCAGCATCATGAAGAGATGATTTAGGCAAAAAAAAAACATTTTCTCAAAACATGACTTAGACCATTAGTTTAAGAAGGTGACGATATTTTATAATGGACTTGGGTTAAGAGCAGATATGTCATTGGGGTTTTCAAGTGGGCACCCTCCATCCCGAATGTTTAATTAATTTAACCCCACAACACCTCCAGAAGTCTTAACGGTGAGCAATGACGTCTCAGAGCCTCCCCCCGTTATATCCGCTGTCGGCATGACCAGCAATTAAAAAAGGTGTTTATTAAGCTGAGAGATATCCCTATACCTATCCCTATTACCTATTCCTGCACGCGCTTTCTGCCAACTCTGCAGGGATACTTACCACCTGAAAAGATAATCTTTCCCCTACTCTGTTCCTGCAGGCTTGATATAGTACCTTATTAGAAGAAGAAAAAGTATTCAAAAGAAGTATTAGAAGAAAGAAAAGTATTCAAAAGAAGTATAAGTAATGTAACAAAAAGTACATATTTCTCAAGTGTGTTTCTCTATGGTCATGTTAGGAGGAATTTTATCTTTTCTGTAACATGTTGAACTATCTGTCATCTATCATTAGTCTAAAATAAAATTTACTATGTACAAACTTAGATTTATTGCATGAGAATATACACTACTGTTTCAGCTACCAGATAATAAAACAGGGAAAGAGTACACATTTAAAATTAAGTTAGCTGGTAAAGAGAGAGAAGAATTGATTATCAAAATGAATCAGGTTTTCAAGGCTCATCACGTGTGCTGCAGTTTTTTTATATACGGTATATATAATGTGATGAATTGTGTGTGTGTGTGTGTGTGTGTGTGTGTGTGTGTGTGTGTGTGTGTGTCCAAATCATTGTATAGTTCACTACAAAGCTCTTAAATGTCTTACACTTTTCATGAATGTTTTTTCCTGAACATTGTAAAGTTCACAACAAAGCCTTTAGTGTGCATTGCACTTTTAAAAAAATGTTTGGTATGAGAAATAAATAAAATGTGTTGTTTATGTTCAAGACAATTCTATGAAATTATAAAAACAACAGTTCTATTGTGTTTTCTGTTGTTTTTTTTTTGTATGGAATGTATTGTCTGTTGGTCTTTTTAAATAGAATTTAACCAATTGTATCATTTGACGTGACCATATATCATGTGGTGAAATCAATCAGTGCAATAACTGTATTCAATTCAAAATAGAATATCAGATTTTTGTGGCTGGAACATTCATCACTGATACAGTATGCTTAAGTGGATAGTATCTGTTTAATCGTTTCATCAGGTTTATGGGTTTTAAAAGAAATATTGGTCTGGTAACTATACATAAAGAGGGAGGCTGTGCCATTATAGAATGTGAATACAATGATCATGATTTAGAGAAACTCAAAATAAATGCAAACACTGTTTTCCAAACATTGTACTCTTATAATGAAACCTTGTTAAAATGTTGAGTATGTTAAGGAATTATATTAATTGTAAGATCATTCACGGTCTCACCACATGACATTTTTTCGGTCATCGGCTATCGATCTTGCTTAAAAAGCATATATTTCCCTTAATTGAATGTTTTAGTATAAATGCATGTGTACACAACATTCCAAATGTTTGAACAATTGCCAAAGATATTCTTATTTTTTCTTTAAAAAAATTGGTCTTTTGAAAATCCTTATCCGTCATTGACCCATCATTATTACTTTATTTTTTATTCCCGACGTATTTTCTTTCAAATACGGATTGACAGCGATACATTTTATCTTGTCTTCATATCTTTCTCTTTCAAGTCGCGGATAAGTGACTAATAATAGATGCACACATTGTTGCAAGTTTCTTTCAGTTGTTTACATAGCGACCGGTATTTGGACCCCCAACATGGCGGACGATGTAAAAGTGAGCGTATCCATGACGTCAGTGACAGGCCTAATAGGGAATGTCAGAATTGAGTCCGGAAGTGTAAGTATTTTTGCCCTATGGGTTCCCTCGTCTCAATGTCAATGCATTTTTTGCATTGGTTTTTCTTTTAATGCCTGAAATAAGGTCTGTGGTTTACAGAAGCTTAAACTATTTTCACGTTTTGTTCCACAACATAAAACACGTCAGTACATATCCCACTTGTGAAATTTGAAGCTTTTACATGTCTTAAAAAGAATGGTTGCTAACAAGTTGCTAAACTGAACTACACAAGCTTACGATGAGGTCGACGGGGACATTACACGTCATCACGCCGACCTCATGTACTCACTTGCTCGTTTCACATCGTCAAGTTGTGCCTTGCTCTTTCAAACTTAATAATGAATGACTTTCTAACGTGTTGATTCATCAGTTCGTAATATTTCCAGATTGTATTGTTCTTATTGTTTGCTTAAACAAATTCTCGAGTTAACAATTAACAGTTGGACACTTTCAAGTTCAGGTTCTTTGTTCTTTCGTTAGTTAGCAAGAAAATGTGCAACCTATAGCTAGGCAATGTTTTTTTGCTTTACCCCGGAACGCAACCACAAGTCGCCGGACAGGAGATGCACGTTTCATCGATTCCCGACAGATGCTGCCCAGAGGAGACTCGGGATTTGTACCATAAGGTAAAATCATGTTAAAAATTACTTCCATTTCAACACCACAATTACTGGCCGTAGTTTGGGTTGGATTTAAAATTTCCGACTAACGTTACTTCTAGTCGCGAGAGGAGGTGTTACACGAGTAGGAAAATTATAGTCAAAGAAGCTAACGTTACCAAACATATGTCTATGTTTAACGCCATCCTGAGTAACGTTAGACTTACTTGCATAAGACACACGTTCATGTTAATATTGATTAAAACATAGGCTTGTAAATACCAGCATGCATTGGCTTCTGATATCTTAGCCTAATTTAACGTTCATCATCATCATCATCATCATCGTCATCCGCTTTGTCCGGGGTCGGGTCGCGGAGGTAGCAGTTCAAGCAGGGCATCCCAAACTTCCCTTTCCCGGGCCACATTAACCAGCTCTGACTGGGGGATTCCAAGGCGTTCCCAGGCCAGTGTGGAGATATAATCCCTCCACCTGGTCCTAGGTCTGCCCGCGGCCTCCGCCCAGCTGGACGTGCCTGGAACACCTCCCTAGGGAGGCGGCCAGGTGGCATCCTTACTAGATGCCCGAACCACCTCAACTGGCTCCTTTCTACGCAAAGAAGCAGCGGCTCTGTCCGAGTCCCTCACGAATGACTGAACTTCTCACATTATCCCTAAGGGAGATGCCAGCCACCCTCCGGAGGGAAAACTCATTTCCGCCGCTTGTATCCGCGATCTCGTTCTTTCGGTCATGACCCACCCTTCATGACCATAGGTGAGAGTAGGAACGAAGATAGACCGGTAGATTGAGAGCTTTGCCTTCTGGCTCAGCTCTCTCTTAAAACAACAGTGCGATAGAGCGACTGCAACACCGCACCCGCTGCTCCAATTCCCATCTCTCGTTCCATTTTCCCCTCACTCGAGAACAAGACCCCCGAGATACTTGAACTCCTTCACTTGGGGTAAAGACTCATTCCCTACCTGGAGTAGACAATCCATCGGTTTCCTGCTGAGAACCATGGCCTCAGATTTGGAGGTGCTGATCCTCATCCCAGCCGCTTCACACTCGGCTGCGAACCGATCCAATGAGTGCTGCAGGTCGCAGACTGATGATGCCATCAGGACCACATCATCTGCAAAAAGCAGTGATGCAATCCTCTGCCCACCAACCCGCAGCCCCCTCCCCGCGGCTACGCCGTGAGATCCTGTCCATGAATACCACAAACAGGATAGGTGACAAAGCGCAGCCTTGGAGGAGGCCAACCCTCACCGGAAACGAGTCCGACTTACTGCCGCAGACCCGGACACAGCTCTCGCTTTGGGAGTACAGAGATTGGATGGCTCTGAGTAGAGACCCCCTCACCCCATACTCTCGCAGCACCTCCCACAGTATCTCCCGGGGAACCCGATCATACGCCTTCTCCAAATTTAATTTAACGTTCTATATATAAAAAATAAAACCCATTGAGCTTTGCTTTATACTGGCTGCTTGTTTTATTTAAACTAATATTTATGTATCACATTACTCAGCCTCCCCGGGAAAGTATACTCCAGGGTGCTGGAAAGGAGGGTTCGACCGATAGTCGGATTGAGGAGGAACAATGCGGTTTCCGGCCTGGCCGTGGAACAACGGACCAGCTTTTTACCCTCGCGAGGATCTTTGAGGGGGCCTGGGAGTATGCCAATCCGTTATGATCGGGTTCCCCGGTAGATACTGTGGGAGGTGCAGCGAGAGTATGGGGTGAGGGGGTCTCTACTCAGGGCCATCCAATCTCTGTACTCCCAAAGCGAGAGCTGTGTCCGGGTCTTCGGCAGTAAGTTGGACTCGTTTCCGGTGAGGGTTGGCCTCCTCCAAGGCTGCGCTTTGTCACCTATCCTGTTTGTGGTATTCATGGACTGGATCTCACGGCGTAGCCGCGGGGGAGGGGGGCTGCGGGTTGGTGGGCAGAGGATTGCATCACTGCTTTTTGCAGATGATGTGGTCCAGATGGCATCATCAGTCTGCGACCTGCAGCACTCATTGGATCGGTTCGCAGCCGAGTGTGAAGCGGCTGGAATGAGGATCAGCACCTCCAAATCTGAGGCCATGGTTCTCAGCAGGAAACCGATGGATTGTCTACTCCAAGTAGGGAATGAGTCTTTACCCCAAGTGAAGGAGTTCAAGTATCTCGGGGTCTTGTTCTCGAGTGAGGGGAAAATGGAACGAGAGATGGGCCGGAGAATTGGAGCAGCGGGTGCGGTGTTGCAGTCGCTTTATCGCACCGTTGTGACGAAGAGAGAGCTGAGCCAGAAGGCAAAGCTCTCAATCTACCGGTCTATCTTCATTCCTACTCTCACCTATGGTCATGAAGGGTGGGTCATGACCGAAAGAACGAGATCGCGGATACAAGCAGCGGAAATGAGTTTCCTCCGGAGGGTGGCTGGCATCTCCCTTAGGGATAGGGTGAGAAGTTCAGCCATTCGTGAGGGACTCGGAGTAGAGCCGCTGCTTCTTTGCGTAGAGAGGAGCCAGTTGAGGTGGTTCGGGCATCTAGTAAGGATGCCACCTGGCCGCCTCCCTAGGGAGGTGTTCCAGGCACGTCCAGCTGGGCGGAGGCCGCGGGGCAGACCTAGGACCAGGTGGAGGGATTATATCTCCACACTGGCCTGGGAACGCCTTGGAATCCCCCAGTCAGAGCTGGTTAATGTGGCCCGGGAAAGGGAAGTTTGGGATGCCCTGCTGGAACTGCTACCTCCGCGACCCGACCCCGGACAAAATGATGATGATGATGATGATGATGATGATGAATATTTATGTATTCTTTTCACTCTTTGCATTTCAAAAATGTATGATTTGATAGATTATTTACATTTCTATTTTAAAAGCATTATTACCTTTCACCATTTACTTTCCACTTCTGCCTACATCTCGCACAGTACTTTGAGTGGGAATTTCCTTCTTAGAAATCAAAACAATATTCTTAATCATGAATTATGTATTAATGGATTATGTACAGGCTACTCCTTACCTAAATAATTTTTCACAAACGTTTGGACCACCTATTACCTCAATAGTAGGTTGGCATAATGCAAAAATACATAGATTAAAATCCAAACAATAACTAAAAATGATACATTTTTCGAAGATTATTATGATTGTTGCAGAATTAGGCCTACATGTAGGGGTGTAACTACCATGAGACGGGGTACTTAGTACTGTGATAATTATATTGTTTATCTTCAACTCTTCTTCCAGATGAGCTGACAGGAAGCCCAGTGCTCACTCTCGCATCTGCAGCTGCCATTTTCCATCAGGGGACAAAAAAAAACCAGTTTTATTTGTATCCCAAAAATATGTCTGCATTGGGGGAACAATTTAAGATCATTCCTACTGCCTGAGTGAAGAAATCACAGATAGGAATGAAACTTGGCAGATAAACTGGTTCAGGTATGCTGTGCACTAGTGAACTTCCAAGCTCCTCTCATCAAAGAAGCAGCAGCAGAAACACCAGGGTCTCTTCCTCCTACGTTATAAACACTTGACTCTGGAGCAAAGAAGAAAAACTGAAAACTTGAATGTAATGGGACACAGGCTCACCCGATCAAATTAGGGAAAGTTTTTTTTCTCAGGTGAAGGTAAGTATCCCTGCAGAGCAGTGTAGAAGCTGCCTAAGAGCACTCTAGAAGCACCTGCTGGGATAGGGAAAGAGGACAATAGCTTCATACATTCTTATTTTTAATGTGAAAGAATGCTTGGTGCTAACAACATAAATGTTAATGTTAATTAATTTGTTCAAATTCTTAAGTCATTTTAGTAAAAACTTTTCATGAAAATTCCAGTGTCTGAAGTTATTGGGTGGTGTTTTTTGTACATTTGAAGATCTTAATTCTACACTGTTATACAAGTTTATGTGATATATGTTGCATTTGAAAAAATCAACTCATCACGTTAGGGTGACATTGGACATCTTAGGTAAGAACACAATTTGCTGCTTTTGTTTAGCAAAATAAGGGTTAAGTAATAAGCCATATCTGAAATACGTTCATTGTATAAATATAACCTGCATACTTTTATAATGCTAAGAATCTACCATACCGATTCATTTAACCAAAATGAACATTATTTACACTCCCTATCTTGGACTCTATACCTCACCGACACTCTATAGACTTTATCCTTCATGCTAGCCCTGACTGTACCGGTAAGCAAACCAGCATCTAGGCTGCACTGCCCCTCCTCATCTGTAGTGATTTTCGCCCCGATCTACAGTTTTTTGCTGTCTTTGAAAAACACTGAGAGATTGGTAATTGATACTGCCATTACGGCTAATTTTGAACCATCACTTCAGAGGAAGGGCATTTGTAGAAAGGGGTAAGCGATAAGGCGCGAAATGGCCATTTAAAGCTTTTGGTGGTGACGTTGTCGTTATGCTACCGTGGTGTAGTTCGTTGTTAGCCTAACGTTAGCTTTTTCCCTCTGGTTATTGCATTTAAGCTTGAAAATCATAACAAGTCTTGTTCATTTGTAAAGATTATCTCTCTGAACAAAACGTGTAAGTATCATTATGTTCCTTTGACCACAGAGCTTATTTTCTGAAAGAATGCAAAACCCAATGGGAACATAACATTGGCTTTTGGTCGAGGAACCAGCGGTGATTCTCTCTTTCGGGTTGGCCTACAAAAATACGTCATCGCTGACATTCCCTGTAGACCAGAGCAACCACGCGTCACTCCCCTGTTGTCAGAACGACCACGCCCCCTTTTGGGCAAATCGCTGGAAAGCTGCCGGTGGTAGTCGGACAAGTTAGTGTCGCTATGTCTGAAAGATGTCTGACCATTTCACATTTAAATTATAAACGCACCCATAAATAAACAAGCAGCTGGCTAACGGTTACTTTTAATCATCAACCCATGTTCGTATAATTTAGTTAACTTTGTGTGTGGGGGGGCTCTAGCTTGGCGAAGCTGCTAGCATGCTAACACGTAATGTTGCAGGTGAGCAACCTTAGCGATATTCTCAGTTCACATTAATGTCACATTGGACAGACTTAACTCTTAACGACAGAAAAAGTGACAGATCCGACAGATTACATAAGGTAGTTGTATATGTCAGGATCTGGCATATATGGCCATTTGTTGTGGTCGTTTGTCCACTTTGATGGAGGAAGTAATGACACCCATCCATCCCTTTGTTCAATTTTACTATTAAGAACGTCGATCAATGATCAGCAACAACATAATATAATTGTTTGCCTGACTTGCCATGGGTTTTGGGCAATTAATAGCTAAAAAGCAACACTGTGCTCTTACTTTATGCTATTATATTGTCAAAGACTTCGGATTTTGTATTGACCGCCAGTCAAAATGGACGGGATGTTTTCCCCCAAAAAGAGGTAAAGCTCCCGAACGATTGCTCTGGTCTATTGCTGTCAGATCAGATCACTTGAGTTAAGATACCTTCCGGAATATGAACCATTATGACATCATAATGTAACCGGTGTGATGTAATGATGTCATGACCCTGTTGATAGCCCAAGTTACACTTTTTGTCACAGCATAGCATTATTTTACGAATACTGCCCAGCACAATAGTAGTGTTAACATGGACCCAGATAAGATGGAGAATCCAGGGAAGAAAAGTCGCTTTGAGAAAATGAAAGAGAGGATGCAGCGGGAGCACAACGTGGAACTTGAAGAATGGAGGAGGAAGGTGGAGCAGCTGGAGCTCAAGCTTCAGAGGCAACATCAATGGAATGAGGGGCAAGAAGAAGCTGAAAATATGGAAAGCAACTGTAAGGAACAGAGAGCCAAAGCAGTGTTGCTGGAGAAAACTGTGGAGGAACTCAAAGTTCAAATAGAGTCAACCAAGGCAGACAATAAGAAAGAAATTGACTGCTACAAGGAGAAACTGAAAGAGGAGCAACGTAAATACATTGACCTGGAGAGAAAGATGATCAGCACTGAAATTAAGCTAATGGCGGAAGAGAGTAAGACCACTTTCTTAAATGTGGAGTGGGAAAGCGCCCAGCTGAAACTAAAGGAAGTGCAAATCAAGTGCGATGCCAAGGAGACTGAACTGAAGAATGTTCACGCTGTGTCTCAGGCAAAGCAGACCTGTGACTTCCTTCTAATGGAGGTGATGGGAGAGGCCACAGAGCTGGAGCGTGACAAACAGCAGCACCACATCACTCTGATGAAGGAGGCCATGGACGTGCTCCAACAAGAGCTCCACAAAGAACAAAGTACGAGGGAAAAGATGGCTGGAGATATCCAAGACCTCAGAGAGTGCCTCGCTAGAACGATGGCCGAAAGAGAGAGAGAGAGTGCCGAAAAAGAGGCGCAGTGGCAGGAGAAGAAGTTGTGGCACCAGGTAAGGGTGGAGCTGGTGGAGCGCAGGCTGTCCAAAATGGAGCAGGAGAAAGAAAAGGTCACGTTTGCTCTGAACCTGGCTAAAGAAAAAGCGTACGTGGCCAACAGCTGCCTGGCCAGTACAGTGAGAGACAGTGAGGAAGCTGCACAGGGATGGCTCACACTGCTGAAGCTGCAACGGGAACAACTGAACGAGCAACATGCAACTTCAACTAACACGCTTCTGCAGCAGTGGCAAAGGGACAGCCAACAACAGATCAGAAACGTAGAGTTGGAGTGGTCAAACAAGGTGGCTGGTCTAACAGAAAAGATCAGACAGATTGAGGAGAGAGATCAGTCCACACAGGAGCAGGTACATACAGTCTGTATAATCTACACATATTGATCATATACCGCCGATCTCATTAATATTGAATGAACTGTGGTGTTTTTTGTTTTGTTGAAACAAACAGAGCAGAGGCCTTGGATGCATCACAGGACTATTCCGTGGTTTCATGGAGAAAAGGCGACAGAAGAAGCAGAAAAAAAATGCACTTAAAAGGAACAATTAAATTAAGGAGTGAAACACTTAATAACAACCACCTTGTTCTGATGACAAATGTTCTAAATACAAGTTCCAGTATAACTTCCTTAACTTCACAGCATTTAAACATATTTTCAGGCTAAATAGTTTGCTTTGATGTCTCCCAAACGTGTAATCACACTGTTAATATACTGTCCTTCATTGATAATAAAAATACATTATGAAGAACCTAAAAACTCGTTTAATTGATTCACAAGCCAAACTTCTACTATTGGCAACCTTTCCTACAGCAAACGTAGCCATCCTACATGATTTCTGAATAATCTGTACGTCTTGTATCATGGGAGTGAGATGTGGGAGTAATGTGTGTCATGTTGACATCACCATCAATCACGGGAAACGGCCAGAATAAAACATATGATAACGGGGACTAGTATCTGTGATGATAAATGTTCATACGGGCTCCAGACAGAGAGAGTGAAAGTTAACATAATTCAGGAAAGGTATACTCTACTGGAAAAGATCTGTAAAAATCATACAGGATACATATATTCTTTAGACAAAACATTTAAAATGAATATAGGGTATAAAACTAGCATATACAATTCTTACAAGAATTCAGTAGTTCTTAAACATATAAGGCACTTCATATAAAAATATTACATTGAGATCTTACTCGAATTGTATCTGTTAAATGATGTATCTCTGTGGCACTAAATCGACATACAGAATTCAAACACTTTTGAAAGTAAATTTATACTTTGTGTGTTCATTCACACAGTCTAATCACAGTAGTCAATTCTACAATGGCTACATTGCTTAAAAAACTACTGAATTCTAGTCAAAATTGTATATGTCAGTACAATACATTTTATTGTATAGCCTATGTATATTTTATGATTTCTGTAATTTCCCTCCCGGGGATAAATAAAGTATATATCTCAACAGACCTTTTGTATATAGAAAGACATGAATCACCCATATTATGAAAGACTTCAATATGTGTCATCAATTATTTATGAGTTTTATTGTTTGTTACACTTTTCCTACACATTGTTGTAAATTTTTGTATTTCATTTGCCGTCAGGGCTTACAATATTTATTCATTTTAAAACATTCCAGTACAATCCCAAAGTAAGAAGAACCATCACAAATACGATAATGTGGTTTATGAATTCTGTCATTTTTGAACTACCACTCTGGGACCATCCCAGAATCAGTTATTTACTGTAAAATTTTTATCCTCCCTAGGATGCCCTTAATTTCAAGCCCTGTTTGGCAGAATACCTTTGTCGTTGTTGACAGAATTTAATTTTAACAACATTACAACACTAATACATTGTTACACCGATCTGGATTTCAATGTTGGGTGCTGCAGTATTGATGCAACCTTTACCTTCGCCCATTATATTATGGTGGGCGTACGACAGCACTGTGACCTGGGGTCTATACTACAAACTTAGGTTAACTACTCCGATCTAACTCGGGGTTAACAAGAAAGGAAACTCGGAGTTGACAAAGTCTGATTATCCAAATGGGTGTTAAACGGTACTGCAACGGTGATTAAGATGTGTGTTAGTTAAGTTGGTGTTCACTCCATGAAGTTTGTGAACTGACGTTTGTGCGCATTCACGTAAAAGGGGTGCGGTTGGCAACATAAGCATATATTTTGGCCAATGGCTCATGCTCATTTTTTAACCCCGGAAGACAGCACGTTGACAAGGTCAACATATGAGTAAAATAAATAAATGTTAAAGGCTAAATCATGGCAGCGCATTGCCGAGAGTAAAGTCGTAACAGTATTCTTGTCGTATGTGCATGCTTCTGCAAAGCTATGGTCAATTTTACTCTCCCAAATTTTCTAATTTATATGATTTAAAATTGTAACCAATGTGTCCTATTTTGCATTACGGACACTTGTTTCATTTATAATTGAAAACATGGGCTACTCCCTAAAGCACATAGGCTGTACGAATGACATTCTAACAATCATCAGCTGCAACCCCAGCGAAAAGCGCATTGAGATTATGCTTTTTTTTTATTAGGCTAACTGTTAAGGCAAAGGTTGAACGATACACTTTTTGGAATATAACTTTGAATTGGCAAGAGCTTTTTAGCCTATATATTAACACTTAGACTATATGTTGTAAAATTAAGTGTTAATTTTGAATGAACTGAACGACTGCCGAAAAAAACATATTTGTGTCCACTCCAGAATTTGTACAACGCTTTATGCAGCGCAATTTTCCCGATTGTCTGTGTGTGGGAGAAGGGGAGGGGTAGATAGAATGGGTCTGTGTGGACGGATCCTGACACAAGACATAAAACATAGCCTATCGAAAACATCTGCTTTGATGGCGCTCAGTGAAACTTTATTTAACGTTAGACATATAGGGAGCAAGCCCAAATAAGCATTTACACTTCAGAAACAAGCCCAAAAAACCGCAACCCGGGACTACCAATATTTGTGAACGACTTTCCAAAAAATCAAGCCCAAAGTCGCTTCTTATAAGCGGACTAGGCAAAATTGTTTGCAATGCCTTATTTAGGCCTACCAAATAGGTGCGTTACCAAATGAGAAATATTGGGGTGCACGCGTTCATCCATCCATCCATTAACTTTTACCGCTTATCCTGTGGGTGCACGCGTTCTTGGCTTATGTTGTTGTTAGCACTAGTTCTGTGTTGGTATACAGTAGCTATGTATATATTTTTTCTGAGACAAAGCTATCATTTAAAAAACGTAACTTGAACGATTTACTGTTTTCCTTTCACAAAGCTGTTTAACCGTGCCCCACCAGACAATTTTTTTTTGTTTTTTGGCAGAAGTCATGTTGTCCTGAACATAGAATGACGTCTGTCTGTTTATCAGACCATGTTTTGGTCAGGCGCACTGCACTTTGCGTTTTTGCATTTCCTGGATTAAGTATATTATTTACATATACAAATGTTGGGATTTCTCATTCATTTCTAATATGTTACTACATTAAAATGATGTGCTAATTTAATAAACATATGTTCCTTACACTTTTCATAGATTGAGGCACATAAAAACCATATATGTTTAAAATGCAAATCATACAGATTTGATGTCGTTTTCATGTACATTTTGGTTGACATACATACATGGGGTGAATCATTTGTGAGAACTAATATGTTTTTTACAGATATCATGCAGTGGGACTAATAAGAAACCATACATGTTTAAAATGTGAGTCATACATATATTATTTTGTTTTCAAATTCATTTTATAGCTGTTGACATACATTAATGGGGTCAAAGTTTTGTGAAAACTCTGTTTCTTACACAAATCATGCTGTGGAACATATACAGTGCCTTGTAAAAGTATTCACCCCCCTTGGCATTTTTCATGTTTTGTTGCCTCACAACCTGGAATTAGAACGGATTGTTTGAAGGTTTGCATCATTTTATCCACAGAACATGCCTACAACTTTGAAGATGTGATTTTTTTTTTATTGTGAAGCAAACAACAAATAGGACAAAATAACAGAAAACTTCAGCGTGCATAACTATTCACCCCCCTAAAGTCAGTACTTTGTAGAGCCACCTTTTACGGCAATTACAGCTGCAGGTCGCTTTGGATAAGTCTCTATGAGCTTGCCACATCTTGCCACCGGGATTTTTGCCCATTCCGCAAGGCAAAACTGTTCCAGCTCTTTCATGTTGGATGGTTTCCACTTGTGAACAGCAATCTTCAAGACTGACCACAGATTCTCAATTGGATTGAGATCTGGGCTTTGACTAGGCCATTCCAACACATTTAAATGTTTCCCCTTAAACCACTCGAGTGTCGCTTTAGCAGTATGCTTCGGGTCATTGTCCTGCTGGAAGGTGAACCTCCGTCCCAGTCTCAAATCACAGGCAGACTGAAACAGGTTTTTTGCTCAAGAATATCCCTGTATTTAGCACCATCCATCTTTCCCTCGACTCGAATCAGTTTCCCAGTCCCTGCTGCTGAAAAACATCCCCACAGCATGATGCTGCCACCACCATGTTTCACTGTGGGGATGGTGTTCTTGGGGTGATGGGATGTGTTGGGTTGGGTTTGCGCCAGACATAGCGTTTTCCTTGGTGGCCGAAAAGTTCAATTTTAGTCTCATCTGACCAGAGCACCTTTCTCCATACATTTAGGGAGTCGCCCACATGCCTTTTGGCAAACTCAAAACGTGCCTTCTTATTTTTAACACTAAGTAATGGCTTTTTTCTGGCCACTCTTCCATGAAGCCCAGCTCTATGGAGTGTACGGCTTATTGTGGTCCCATGTACAGATACACCAGTCTCTGCTGTGGAACTCTGCAGCTCCTTTAGGGTTACCTTTGGTCTCTGTGCTGCCTCTCTGATTAATGCCCTCCTTGCCCGGTCTGTGAGTTTTGGTGTGCGGCCATCTCTTGGCAGGTTTGTTGTGGTACCATGTTCTTTCCATTTGAAGATGATGGATTTGATGGTGCTCCGGGGGATCATCAAAGATTTGGATATTTTTTTATAACCCAACCCTGACTAGTACTTCTCAACAACTTTGTCCCTGACTTGTTTGGAGAGCTCCTTGGTCTTCATGGTGTGATGCATCTTGCTTAGTGGTGTTGCAGCCTCTGGGACCTTTCAGAAAAGGTGTGTTTATACTGACAGATCATGTGACACTTAGATTACACACAGGTGGACTTCATTTCACTAATTATGTTACTTCTGAAGGTAATTGGTTGCACCAGAACTTTTGAGGGGCTTCATAGCAAAGGGGGTGAATACATATGCACATGCCAATTTCCAGATTTTTATTTTTGGACATGTCTTTATCACTCAATAAATAAAAACTGTCAACAGCCACAAAAAATGCTTTTCGACATGTTTTAGGGATGAAGTGTTGTATAAATCAGGCTATAAATGACATATGAACAAACCCTTTTATAAAAGCCTTCAGAAAATGGACCGCAATACAGCTGGAACGTTTGGTGTATTTAAGTACTGAAGTGGAGATTTCGTTCTCAGAGTAAGAGAAAAGATTTTGAGAAAACCACTTTCAGAAATCTACACCGGCCCATGAGATAGCGTGTTTAGGTTTAAACCCCCTTTGTACTTTCATGATTGGTTACTGAAACAAAGGAAACGATCATATTTAGATTTGATAACACGCTAACACTTGATAAAGTTGCGATACATTTGTGCAGGCAAGTCCACAAAATACTGTATAATACACATATTTTTTGTGTTGTTTAATATTTGTACAATATCAGTGTTATACAGTTATACAATACATGCTATATGAGCAAAATTGCGTTATACAATACATGCTATAGACGCAAAATAACAAAAATTATGAAAATTGATGAGTGGATCTCAAAACTTCATTTTTTCCTACCATGTCTCGTCTTAAGGATGTAACGCTTGCCGTGGTGCTTAATTAACTTATTCTGAGCTTCTGACTCGAATATAAGTTGGATTTTCTCGGCCCCTCTTTCACTTGGCCTGTGTCCCCCCCCCCCCCCCCAGGATTTGGGAGCTGGAGAGTGGGCTTGTGTTGGGTGAAACTGAAATATTGTGCTGTATTGTAAGTATTGTATTGTAAAAATGTTTATTAACTTTTGCTTATTTTATAATTTTTTAAATATTTTTTGTTGTTGTAATTTACTTATTCTGCCTTTTAACAGAGCACTGCTGGAAAAGAGACCTGGTGTCAGTCGGTTAACCCTGTATAATAAAATAAATAATAAATAAATAAATAATTATTCAATGAATTGCTATCAAATCACTTAGAATTTCCGGAATATGAACTATTATGACATCATAATGTAACCTGTGCGATGTAATGATGTCATGACCCTGTTGATAGCCCAAGTTACACTTTTTGTCACAGCATAGCATTATTCTACAAATACTGCACACCAAAATACTAGTGTCAACATGGACCCAGATAAGATGGAGAATCCAGGGAAGAAAAGTCGCTTTGAGAAAATGAAAGAGAGGATGCAGCGGGAGCACAACGTGGAACTTGAGGAATGGAGGAGGAAGGTGGAGCAGCTGGAGCTCAAGCTTCAGAGGAAACATCAACGGAATGAGGGGCAAGATGAAGCTGAAAATATGGAAAGCAAATGTAAGGAACAGAGAGCCAAAGCAGTGTTGCTGGAGAAAACTGTGGAGGAACTCAAAGTTCAAATAGAGTCAACCAAGGCAGACAATAAGAAAGAAATTGACTGCTACAAGGAGAAACTGAAAGAGGAGCAACGTAAATACATTGACCTGGAGAGAAAGATGATCAGCACTGAAATTAAGCTAATGGCGGAAGAGAGTAAGACCACTTTCTTAAATGTGGAGTGGGAAAGCGCCCAGCTGAAACTAAAGGAAGTGCAAATCAAGTGCGATGCCAAGGAGACTGAACTGAAGAATGTTCACGCTGTGTCTCAGGTAAAGCAGACCTGTGACTTCCTTCTAATGGAGGTGATGGGAGAGGCCACAGAGCGGGAGCGTGACAAACAGCAGCACCACATCACTCTGATGAAGGAGGCCATGGACGTGCTCCAACAAGAGCTCCACAAAGAACAAAGTACGAGGGAAAAGATGGCTCTAGATATCCAGGACCTCAGAGAGTGCCTCGCTAGAACGATGGCAGAAAGAGAGAGAGAGAGTGCCGAAAAAGAGGCGCAGTGGCAGGAGAAGAAGTTGTGGCACCAGGTAAGGGTGGAGCTGGTGGAGCGCAGGCTGTCCAAAATGGAGCAGGAGAAAGAAAAGGTCACGTTTGCTCTGAACATGGCTAAAGAAAAAGTATATGTGGCCAACAGCTGCCTGGCCAGTACAGTGAGAGACAGTGAGGAAGCTGCACAGGGATGGCTCACACTGCTGAAGCTGCAACGGGAACAACTGAACGAGCAACATGCAACTTCAACTAACACGCTTCTGCAGCAGTGGCAAAGGGACAGCCAACAACAGATCAGAAACGTAGAGTTGGAGTGGTCAAACAAGGTGGCTGGTCTAACAGAAAAGATCAGACAGATTGAGGAGAGAGATCAGTCCACACAGGAGCAGGTACATACAGTCTGTATAATCTACACATATTGATCATATACCGCCGATCTCATTAATATTAAATGAACTGTGGTGTTTTTTGTTTTGTTGTAACAAACAGAGCAGAGGCCTTGGATGCATCACAGGACTATTCCGTGGTTTCATGGAGAAAAGGCGACAGAGGAAGCAGAAACAAAATGCAAAGGAACAATTAAATTAAGGAGTGGAACACTTAATAACAACCACCTTGTTCTGATGGCAAACTATCTAAACACAAGACCAGTATAACTTCCTTAACTTCACAGCATTTTAACATATTTTTAGGCTAAATAATTTTCTTTGATGTCTCCCAAACGTATTATCACACTGTTAATAGTGTCCTTCATTGATAATAAAAATACATTATGAAGAACCTAAAAGCTTCTGTTGTTTAATTTATTCACAAGCCAAACTTCTACTATTGGTAACCTTTCCTACAGCAAACATAGCAATCATACATGATTTCTGAATAATCTGTACGTCTTATATATGGGAGTGAGATGTGGGAGTAATATGTGTCACGTTGACATCATCAATCACGGGAAACGGACAAAATGAAACACATGAAAATAGGGACTAGTATCTGTGATGAGAAATGTTCATAAGGGCTCCAGACAGATCGAGTGAAAGTTAATATAATTCAGGAAAGGTAAGTTTGATTAACAAATCAATATGCATTGAAATTGTTTTGAAGGGTCAAAAACACAGACCTGACCTTTTACATGTAGAGTGCAGCACAAAATAAATGAAGTACCGTGTACAAGCTGAGACAGACGTGCACATAATGCTTTCTAATGTTGGTGCCGATACTATTCATTTGCACACTCAAAATACAATGATTTAACAGAACGTAGCATGACATGATAGTTAAACTTGTGGGCAAATATGATTTGGCCATACTCACCCTTATAGCCAAATTATTACTATCAGTGTTAGGACTGTATTTCAAATTATGAGTTTTTCTTAATAAGTAGGTAAACGTAGCTCAATGACTGTAAGACATTAGTAGCATCTCT
>JAPMUY010003000.1:42500-47500 GCA_026901105.3 Galaxias olidus | reverse complement strand
TTTCTTCGACCCCCCCACCCCCGCCCCCACCCCCACTCCCACCCCCCTCAGACCCCGACCACCTCCATCCCAACCAGACTGTTCAAATAAACAAGAGTTCAAAATCATTCGTCTTGGTCCGAAACAGCCCCTCGTTGGAAACCCCACTCCTCTCCGCCCCCTGAAACCCTTCTCCTGAAATGAGAAACACATTTGGATCGCAGCAGAGTACCGGGGTGGAGGAGAACTGTAGCGTTTAAGGAAGTGTTCGTTTAGGTTTAGGTGTAGTGTTGAAATAATCACATTTCGCTATCACCTGTTTATACTAAGCCAGAAACATGTTGTTACCTGGGTATAAGTATTCTGTGAAAGTCCTTGGACAGGACTCTCATCTTAGGTAGTGGTTGGTATTGGAGACTCCATTGACAAACGAGTTTTATTTCCTTTGTCAATGTTTGTGTTATGATTAATTCTGAACAAATTCTTACAACCTGCTTACATACTAAAAGAACCTGAAGACTGTTTTCTTCCACAGTAACTCACTGAGATGTTTAGAGTTATAATAATGTGCCGCACACCTCCTGTGTCGTACCACTTCTGTTTTTGAGTATTTAATACACTATCAGCCATTTTGATCAAATGCGATTTAAAAGTACTGTGCACCCTTTGAAATGGGGTCATATTTATTTATAGTTAGTTTAATTCACGTGTGCAGTGAAGCTTGTTGTCTAAATCCAGTTATCACCCAGTCGGCATGCTTCTATCACAAGCACAGTTTACACAGTCCACTCTTATGACGTCCTAAGATAACTTGAGACTGTATTCTGTGTGATAACTTTATCAATTACGGTTACAGGCAGATAAGGAATGAATAAAACTCTGTACACAGCAGAATACCGGCAGGCTGACCTCAGGGTTCTGAAATGGAGTAGCTCTGATAAAGAAAGCAGGCCATACACAACGCCATATAATATCAACAAAAGGTTCAACACAAACACTCATGCAACATTTTTCATGCTTAAATTTTTTATACTTTTATTGTAAAATCTGAAGTTTATTGTCAGAGTCATTTATTCACTGCTCTTTCAATAACTATAGGCAAAACACTGCGCTACAGTATGCTATTTTCTTTTTAAAATACCTTTTTTGAGGACTGGCTAAGAGAGTAATAAATATAGTTGTTTTTTTTCTGCCAGTATTCAGAGAATAATTTACCACAAGGCCTGCTTTCTGTCACCGGTGGGGGCAAAATGGCCGACATACCTGATGCATGAGCACAAAGAGAGTCATGTTTTATATCCAATGACATGTATGGTTTCCATGGATACACATTGTGAACGGACACATCACAGAGCAGGACCCCTTCCTTGGCAGTGAGAAACGGAGAGAGAGAGAGAGAGAGAGTGTCGAGGGGAGAGAGGCGGGATTTATAGATTTAGAAGTTTGTGGAAGAAAGAGAGAAAAAGAGATACAGAGAGAGAGGGGGGGGGGTACAGAGAGAGAGAGAGTGAGTGAGTGAGTGAGTGAGTGAGTGAGTGAGTGAGTGAGTCACTAAATGCAATTCCACTTTTCCTTCTGGTGGTTAAATCAATTATTTGTGAGCACAACATTACATTTACTATAGAAATTCTCAGAGATGTGGAATATTGCCTAAATTAAATTAAACAAAAACATAAGGGCCAAATGCTTATCTGACTTCCTTAAACTGTTTAGTAATATTCTGTCCACATTAACAACAATAATAATAATACATGGGATTTATGAGCGCCATTCTGGTAACTCAAGGACACGAAAACGAAAACAAGAACGCACAATGACATTTTTAACAAAAATTTTTAATATATATACATTCTTCTTTTTCTATCACAAAGTACACCAAAACATTACAGAATTTTTACAAATAATAAAAAAAAACATTTAAAAAAATGGTTTTCCCCAAATATGTCCGGTCCCTCATGCTTTTCAAAGCTGTCCAGGATATTCTTCCAGTTTCGATATTGAGGGCAGATCCGTGTCACGCAACAGTTTTTTCAGTTAAGATGGAGAGAAGTGTGTGCTGGAACAATATTGGCGTAAGCATAAGGGATTTTTAAATCTTCTACAAGATTGTAATGAATTGATTAAAAACACATAAAGACAAATGTCAACAGTACCCACGCAAAGCTATGCTTTCATTAATTCGTCATTATGTTTCTTTGCAACCTTTTTTTGTAACTTTATTTTTTAAAGGGTTTAAATAAAAGAAATCAGAGGACTTCAGTTGAAAGCCGAGACAGATTGTAGGAGTAGTGTAATTTGTAGTCCCAGAAAGGAACAGAGAGGATAAATATATCCAAGCGATGCATTCCGAACTTGTCATGGTCTGGGTAGAGAGATGCAAGAAAGTAGAAAAAGCACTTAAAAAAAAAAAGGAAGGTCAGGAGACCACGTCGACCAAAACAAACTTAGTGAACGAAAAAGGCAGAGGGAAAGAGAACAGAGAGAGAAAAAGAGAGGGAGGGGGGAGAAAAATAAATTAAAGGAAGGGAGGGAGGGGGTAGGGGGGCAAGCAAAATAAAAAGCTACTGGTGATATTATCTGCTTTTTATATCTCAGGGAGATTCTCAGTCTGCAGCCATTCGACAAAAGGAAACGAGAGCCAACCACTCAAATGACAAACATAGTACAAGGCTCCAAAGCTCTTTGAACTTGCTCTTTTGTGTTGTTTTTGTAAAAGCTGTAGGGTTTGTGGCCGTGGTGCTTTGAGGACAGATTTAAAGCGCTTTGCTTTCAAAATTAGACTGAGGTTTTTGAGTTAACCAAGTCCTTATGAGCTTTTGACTGGCTGGGGTTTTAAAGAGTTTTACGGGCTATGTTGGAATATGCTTAGAGTTTAGAGTGTGCATTTCTAGACACTTCTTGGCATATTGAGACATATGCAGACTTAATTTTTCACATTGAGAACATACTTTGGGGACTTCTGTATATTAACAGAGAGTCATTTTTGTCGTGGCTCAACTACATTTAAAAAAAATATCACTGGAAGTACCGCAAAAATCTTAACAATATTTAAAATCTTATTTTCTTTGTACACTTTTAAAATCGACCAGACTGACAGCTTTTAGAGATGAGTCTTTTCTGAGAGACGACTATTCTTTACAGCACTCGTGTGATTAACAAAAACACTAGCAGGGATGCAGCAGTAGCTACATTCATGATTTCAAAAACACCAAATTAAACATAACAGAATTCATAAAAAAAAATCAAAATAAAAAATCATACGGAATGGAAATGATCGATTTGATACGGCTTTCACAGGACACGTCTCACACTGAGAGACTAAGATAGTTCTTCCTCTTCAGACCTCTTCATCAAGTCCATTTCACCCTCACAGCACCCGGATCTCTCCGAGTCTGACAATACCTTGTGGTGCATGTCCAGCACTGCAGCATCTGGTGACACTATTAACTGGGGAGAGTTGCAATGTGTTAAAAAAAATTATAATATTTCAAAAGTTATACTTATAAAGGGTCAAAATGTCACATATTGAAGCTGAGAGTCGTTCCTCAGTGCAAGTATAATTTTTCTCCAATGGTGCGATTTTATTTTCTTCCTCGCATGGTGCAGTTGAATTATGTATGTTTTGCACCAGGAAATGCAGCCAAAATAAATCCGCTCACACTCAATGTCATATCTCTACCTACACTCACTGCACCCCCCCAAATAACCCCAAGTACCAAAATCCAGCAACATGATTGCAGCTAATTCACAAGCAGATTGTTAACGTTGTTGAAGAAAAACAAATAGGCAGTTCCGTTACAGTTAGTCAAAACCATCGCTGGTGATTGCACTTGGTTTAAATACTGAGTTTTGAACACTTTAAACTCATCTGGATGACCTTAAAAACGCATCCCTTTGATCGTCCCAACCTCAGCCAACCTCAGCCAACCTCAGCCAACCTCAGTCAACCTCAGCCAACCTCAGCCAACCTCAGTCAAGTGTCCTAGCACTGTTCAGTGGGCCTTAAAAGGAGAAAGTCTAACTTCCCTATATGAGTTAGCCTACAGTCTATCCCGAATCCTCTGTCCTGGTTCAGTCTTTGGGTTTCAGAAATAAGACGGTTTGAAGGCAGTCACGTTGTTGTTGGAAGGCTGTCCCTGTCCCTGCATGAGGGGCACCTCGTATTCCGTCCCGCCGTTCTGAAACGACGAAGACGAAGGTGACGCTGGGGCGGGCTCGCAGCGGTCGATCTCCGCCTGCTTCGCGTCGCTTCCCCCCTTCTCCAAGCAAGCCTTCACCTGGTCCGGCTCCACGGGGTCCGCCGGCGCCGGTCCCAGCTCCAGCTCCAGCTGGGCCTCCTTGCACGCCCGTCTCCTCCTCCTCCTCATGCAGAGCGTGGCCGCGGCCACCACAGCCACCCCCAGCACCAGGGCCAGGGCGGCCAGCGTGGGCACCAGGGCGTAGGTCAGCGAGCTGGGGTCGTCCACGCGGGGCTCCTTGGACGACGGAGGGACCTCCGTGCGAGCCTCCGTGCACGAGCCCCCGGCGTCGCCAGACCCCCCGCCCGCCCCCCCTGCTGCTGCTGCCCCTCCGGTGCTCGCCCCTCCCACGGGGCTGCTCCTCTCCCCCAGCGGGCTGGCGCACACGGAGTAGGTGCAGTTGGGTCGGAGGCCCCGCAGGGTGTACACCAGGTAGGAGGTGGGCAGGCTGAGGTACATGGGCCGCCGGTCCGGCCCGGAGAGGTTGCGGTAGGTCAGCTTGATGCCCCGGATGTGCGGCCGCGTCTCGATGAAGCGGCGGAGGTCAAGCAGGATGGACGTGGAGGTCACCTGACGGGAGCTGATGTCGTCCAGCTCCGAGCTCATCGCCGGGGCGACCACGGGACGCTCGGTGGGGGTGGCGGCGGCGGGGGGAGCGGGAGGGGGCTGAGGCGGAGGCGGAGGCGGCTGATCGGCCGCTTTGGCCTCCTCGTCCTCCTCTTCCTCGTTGTTCTCGCAGTAGAGGCCCGACGTCCCCGCGGGACACAGGCAGCCCAGCTGGCC
>JAPMUY010003000.1:35000-37500 GCA_026901105.3 Galaxias olidus | reverse complement strand
ACACATACACACATGCACTTCCTGTACACACACATTACACACATGTTCCTGTATCCTTCATAACACACATAAGCACATACACACATGCACTTCCATCCTTCATAACACATATAAGTACACACATATTCCTGTCTTCATAACACACATAAGCCCGTACACACTTCCTGTATCCTTCAGCACATACACACATGCACTCACAGTATATCTGTCTTTGTCATACGTACACAATCCACATGTTCATAATACACATATGCACTCACAGGATCTGTCTTTCTCATGCACACACACACACACACACACACACACACACACACACACACAATAGCCCTATCCGATTTCTCCTCTCCTCTCTATCCCTTTTGCTCCGTCCTTCTATCCTTCCTTTTCCTTCGTACTCATCCTTCCTTCTTTCCCTCTTTGACCTGCGTCAGTCAACCCTGCTCTCCATTTTGTCCTTTTCTCCTGTAAACTTCTCCGAGGCTCCAGCGAAGGACACTGAACGGAAACTTGAAAGATTTCATTAAAAAGCAAGGAGGCCACCTCTGGACCTTTCCCCTCCTCCTCCTCCTCCTCCTCCTCCTCCTCCTCCTCCACCCTTTCTCTTACCCTTCTCCAATTCATCCCCCTCTTTCTTAGGAACAGAGGGGGGAAATAAACCGTGAGCACGGCTGGAATCCATCTTTATCGAGTGAGAGAGAGAGAGAGAGGGGCGGAGAGACAGGAAGAGAGAGAGAGAGAGAGAGAGAGAGAGAGAGAGAGAGAGAGAGAGAGAGAGAGAGAGAGAGAGAGAGAGAGAGAGAGAGAGAGAGAGAGAGAGGGAAGTGAAGGAGAAGGAGAGGTAGCAGAGAGAGAGAGAGAGAGAGAGAGAGAAGAGAAGAGTGTCCTGTGAGAGTTGTGGATGGTTGTAAAGAAGAAGTTATGTCAAAAAGAATTGCTAATAAAAAGAAAGAAACAGAGGGAGGAATATATAGCAGTGGAGATTATGTCTGTGCAGAGAGAAGGATGGAGCTGATCAAAGGAGAGAGCGAGAGGTGTGACTCAGTTTGCAAAAGATTTCCTCTGCAGCTTTGGTTCAGTCCTGTTCTGTACTTGATTGACATACCTACTCCAAACTCTAGTAATAATAATCTAATCTAATAATAATAATCTAATCTAGTAATAATAATCTAATAATAATAATAATCTAATCTAGTAATAATAATCTAATCTAATAATAATAATCTAATCTAATAATAATAATGTAATCTAGTAATAATAATCTAATCTAGTAATAATAATCTAATCTAATAATAATAATCTAATCTAATAATAATAATCTAATCTAGTAATAATAATCTAATAATAATAATCTAATCTAAATAATAATCTAATCGAATAATAATAATCTAATCTAGTAATAATAATCTAATCTAATAATAATAATCTAAAAATAATAATCTAATCTAATAATGATAATCTAATCTAATAATAATAATCTAATCTAATAATAATAATGATAATCTAATCTAATAATAATAATCTAATCTAATAATAATAATCTAATAATAATAATAATCTAATCTAATAATAATAATCTAATCTAATAATAATAATCTAATAATAATAATAGTGATAATAATTGTTTTATTCTTTTATTCTTTTACTTCTAAGAGTCTTTGGGTTTCAGAAAAGAGCTCTATAAATAAAATGAATTATTATATGATGTTTTTCAAACCGACCAGTCCTTTACGTGATAGATATCTTCTCGTTTGACCCTACTTTTGTTTTTGTTTTTTCGTGACGTAGCCAAGTTAACCAACCAACAGCATGTTTCACAGGAAGTCGTGAAAGTATTTACCCCGTGTAAAGGGCCTCTCTCTCACACCGGGACGGTTTCCAGAGGCGTAAATGCCCCGGGGCAGGTACAGTGAGTACCGACCTCTAGGCGTAACCCATAAAAGGTCACTTGAGGTAAGGAGTTCAAAATGGCTGACGTCACACAGCACACGTGCCGTGTAATTATCTTAGCATTAACGCCTGGCTCCTCTATAATCTGAGCTGTTATCCGGCCTATTGTTGTTCTGCTGGCCCTAAACCCTGCTGCAACAATAGATGCGTGAGCACAATTTACTTCAGAAAAAAATCTAAATAAATAAAGTCTGTTTTTTACTTGTTTGTCACCCTGTTGTGGCAGTTTTCAACGGGTATTTATTGAGTGGTGATATGTTTTTGAAGCATTACGCTGCTCTGAGAAAACACATTTACTCCACCTCTTTAAGAAGAAAGATGAAAAGCTGGGAACAACCTACGGCAACAATACACACTCCTTATGGGACAGATAACAAACCTGGCAAGATAATTAATGAATGACTGACAGAGAAAAGAAACTAGAGAAAAGAGAGAGAGAGAAAGAGAGAGAGTGTGTGTGAGAGAGAGAGAGAGTGTGTGTGCGAGAGAGAGAGAGAGAGAGAGAGAGAGAGAGAGAGAGAGAGAGAGAGAGAGAGAGAGAGTGAGTGAGTGA
>JAPMUY010003000.1:30000-32500 GCA_026901105.3 Galaxias olidus | reverse complement strand
TTGAATAGAGGTGGTGTTTGAATAGTGGTGTGTGCTGAATAGAGGTGGAGTGTGTAGAGGTGCAGCAATAGGGTGATTAATAGAGGTAGAGGTGGTGTTTGAATAGAGGTGGAGTTTGAATAGAGGTGGAATAGTGTGAATAGAGGTGGAGTGCAGCAATAGAGGGATTATACATTTGAATAGAGGTGGTGTTTGAATAGAGGTGGAGTTTGAATAGAGGTGGAGTTTGAATAGAGGTGGAGTGTGTTCTGCAGCATAGGGGATTATTAATGTTGTGTCAGAGACGGCCTGTGAAGGGGGGATTACCTCACTCTCACAAAAACAAAACTGGGGACGAGGGCAAGTGGAACAGACCTTTAACCTCTCTCTCTCTCTTTCTATATCTATAAATCTCTCTCTCCATATATCTGTAAATCTCTCTCTCGCTCTCTGTCTATAAATCAGTCTCTGTCTCTGTCAGCTACTCAAAGTGGAATATCTCATTATCTGTCTCTTACAAACCGGAGCTAATAAAGTAAAGGCATTTTCAGAATCAAAGGCAGTTGAAAGGAGTGGAACCTGATGCTGAAAAATAGCAATAAATATTGTTGTAATCAGATAGTGTGTTGTAAGATCAATGTGACTTATCACTGTAGGACCAAAGAAGAAGAATTAATTAGCTTAGCAACGTGTTACTAAGCAACAATGCACACACACACACACACACACACACGCACACACACATACACTTACATACACATACACACACACACACACCTTCTTCTAAATACGTCAAAAACTCAGTCACCATTGTTTGACCTTTGTTCCATGTGACCTCCTACAATCCCCCTTCTACATACAATCCACAACAACCATCACCACCACCACCACCATTACTGACAATACAACACACAACTACTGAGCTGTCAACACAATCCAGCACAACATCAACATCAACAACCGCTGCCAGCTGTATTTCTAATACAAACTATTGTGCTGCTGACACACTCCAGTGGAAACCCAACCTGGCTGAGCAGGCTGTAAGCGGCCGGGCGACACACTCCCTCCCAAATGGCCCGCTTCCTGGGCGGAGATCACACACACACACACACACACACACACACACACACACACACACACACACACACACACACACAAAGCTAGGGTTTCAGCCGCGTGTACTAAACTGTTGCTGTTTGTGGGATGTAAGAATGGGTGGGCGGGGGGAGGGGGGGGGGTAAAGGCATGAGAGGGGCCCCCTCTGACAGACGCAGGTACACGGGGGGAGGGGGGGCTACACCTGGATCACATTACCCTGTCTCTCAGCACCGCCACATTCTACACTCTACAAACCCCTCCTCCTCCTCCTCCTCCTCCTCCTCCTCCTCCTCCTCCTCTAAGAACATGGGGGGATAAGGTCATGGAGTTGGTGAAGAGCGCTGGAAAGGAATGAAAACAGGAAAGAGAAGAAGAAGGAGGAGGAATATCAGCCCATAGCTGCTGCTGCTGCTGCTGCTGCTGCTGCTAATGCTGCTGCTAATGCTGATGCTGCTGCTAATGCTGCTGCTGCTGCTGCTAATGCTGCTGCTGCTGCTGCTGCTGCTGCTGCTAATGCTGCTGCTAATGCTGATGCTGCTGCTAATGCTGCTGCTGCTGCTGCTAATGCTGCTGCTGCTGCTAATGCTGCTGCTGCTGCTGCTGCTGCTGCTGCTGCTAATGCTGATGCTGCTGCTGCTGCTGTACTGCTGGGGATTATACTGCTGCTAATGCTGCTGCTAATGCTGATGCTGCTGCTAATGCTGCTGCTGCTGCTGCTAATGCTGTGCTGCTGCTGCTGCTGATAATGCTGCTGCTAATGCTGCTGCTGCTGCTGCTTATGCTGCTGCTGCTGCTGCTAATGCTGCTGCTTCTGCTGATGCTGCTGCTAATGCTGCTGCTGCTGCTGCTGCTGCTAATGCTGCTGCTGCTGCTGCTGATAATGCTGCTGCTAATGCTGCAGCATAAGGGGATGCTGCTGCTGCTAATGCTGCTGCTGCTAATGCTGATGCTGCTGCTAATGCTGCTGCTGCTGCTGATTATGCTGCTGCTGCTGCTAATGCTGCTGCTGCTGCTGATGCTGCTGCTAATGCTGATGCTGCTGCTAATGCTGCTGCTGCTGCTGCTGCTGCTGCTGCTGCTGCTGCTGCTGCTGCTAATGCTGCTGCTCATGGTTTGCTGTTTCTTCAAATAAGCACCTGCCTCACAAAAACAAAACTGAAAAAGGCCCCTGATGAGTCACTATCCAGATTAAACTGCTGATAATCAGTAATCCTTCATATTTAATTTACCTGTAAAAGTAAATAATAACAATGATAATACATGGATTTGTTAAGATCAATGTCTTTCTTTCAAGGATAATTAGTACAAAGGGACACACACACACACACACACGGTTACACATAAACTAAAACAACACAAAAGTCAAAACAACGTCAAGTAAAAAAACAAACAAAAAGTCAGAACAACGAAAGTAAAAAACAAA
>JAPMUY010003000.1:17500-20000 GCA_026901105.3 Galaxias olidus | reverse complement strand
CCTACTTCACAGGGTCATAGCACAAGAGGAGCGCTATTGCATCACATACCACCTCTATGGTTCTATCGCTATGGTTATAACTACTTGAAAGGGGAGCTCTACTTTAGGCCCCCATCCCACCCCCCTATTTAGTTGGGATGGTGGCATGACCCAAACACTTATTAGTTGACCTTTGGGATTAGTCCAAGCTCAAAACAGGGGTGCTGGGGTTAAGCCTTCAATTTGAAGTGGCCACTGCAGCATCTCTAAAAGTCCTTAATTAAATTGCTGAGACACCAAGTCAGGAATGTTTGCTTTTCTTCTCTCTGTCTAACACTCTGTCCTCCCCCCCCCCCCCCCTCCTCTCCCCTCCTCCTCTCTCTCTCTTTCTCTCTCTCCTTTGGCTATCTCTCTCTTTGCTTTTCCCATCCAAGTCACACTTGATGTTCATGAAGAGTCCGCGTTAATCTCCCATCGACTCCTCTCCTTCATTTTAAAAACACTTTAAAGTCAGCCTACTCTTGCAGACAGCCAATAGAACAACTCAAGTGTACTTTAGACGTAATCTATTCGCTGATTCCGGTTGGAAAAAGCGCTAGGGAGTTTATTTTAAACGTGCTGTTCATAAAAGATGGTACTGTCTGTGAGCCATACCAAACGCTGTCATACACACTCGTATGCATAGACTAACATTGTAACCTATGATCTCAATTTAAGGCAACATAAAAAACGAAAACAAACAGTGACAACGAGCCGGTATTCTCAGTAATAACATAATATATCGCGATACGAGCACGGGATTAGCTCGATAGCCTGCCTAATTCCATTTCTACTCATCCCTGGAAAGCCTCAACTCATTTCATCGCGCTCTCTACCTTATTTTCGCATCTTGACAGGCGGAGAATAACAGGCTATCAGTTTATAGAATGTTAACTCAAAGAACACGAGAAGAATAATTAACTGCAACAGACCGTTTGGAACTATCTGATGGTACCCAAGTAACAGAGACAAATCATTTAGATAAGAGACATATTTAAAATTTATTCATTTGAAAACCCTAAGATTAATGAAAGCCAATTTTTATGCAAAAAGATACTCGTTTTGATGTGGAACATTGAAGCTATTGACCCTGACCCTGCTTCCCAAACTGTGTTCGTGAAGATTGTACTTTGGCGTGAAGAACAACCTGCAGGACAGATAATGCGCACAGTCACCGTAGTGACCGTAGCGAAGTATTATAGCAAAACTATTTAAACTCAAAAAAATTAGAGAGAACAGTACAACTGTTAAAAACATACCTTTGGAAACCGAAGTCCGTGAAAGTCCTGTTCAAAAAGGCTACTTTTATCCACCTTATCGAAACATGTAGCCTGTAGTACCGCTGGAACTTGGTCAAAATCCTTTCTATTCGTTAAAAAGCGATGTCTACACAAACTTGAGCAAAGCTATGTTAATGTCCCATTAGGCGTATACAGATACTTTGCTTGGTCGCATTAGGATATAAAAGTGCTCACTGAGATAAGACGAACACCGACTTGTAACAATTGCGCTGGGAAGAGAAGCAGAGCTCCGGTACTTGAAAACTTTGAGAGGTGGGAGGTGCAACATAGTACGCGCGGTTTAGAGCGCGTCCCCGTTCTCGAGCCAGCTAATACACCTGCAAAAATAATGGACAGGGAATCATCTGAATTCCGTCCAAGCCGCAGGACAGAAATGACACACAGAAATAACTTCAGGTTGTTCTCCAGCCCTGGAAAGAAACTAGGAGTTAAATGTCATTGTAATTTTGTAATTTTTACACGTCATTTTTAAACGTAAAAAAAGGGTCAACAAATTCAGAAAAAAATATCGTTTCGCATATAGGTTTGTTGGGTTCATGCTCCTGCAAACTGTGTCGTCAGTTATCTTTTCACATTAGTTTTCGTTTACATTGCCCTCGCGCTAAATTTACGCTCTATTTTAAGACTGGATATTAATACGCGTAGTCTTGGGAAACTAAAGTGCCCTGACACGGAATACTTCCGTCGGTCACACAAGCTGTCAATGTAAAGTTGCTGGCAGAGACATTGAGAGAGATTGTGTGTGTGTGTGTGTGTGTGTGTGTGTGTGTGTGTGTGTGTGTGTGTGTGTGTGTGTGTGTGTGTGTGTGTGTGTGTGTGTGTGTGTGTGTGTGTGTGCGCGCGCGCCTATATATGTTCGTATATATATCTGTGTGGGGGGAGGGGGAGGGGGGAGTTGTGTGTGAGTCTCCGTGTGTTTCTCTCTCACACACATATGACATGCACCCACGCACACACAGACTGGACACAGAGAAACAGTCAAAGAAAAGCACGAGAGACATCTGTGACGCATTAGATGAGATGTGGGGGTTCGAACAGGCTGTTACACGCCTCACAAGCCGACTCCTCGCCACATTACATTACATTCATTTTGCAGACGCTTTTATTTTTATTTATTTTTATTTTTAATAAACCCTAGCAGTATTTGAGTTGCCTATTAAATTATGTTATGTAAAAAGGGA
>JAPMUY010003000.1:0-10000 GCA_026901105.3 Galaxias olidus | reverse complement strand
GTAAAGAGCTCGGTCATCCGGAGGGAGCTCGGAGTAGAGCCGCTGCTCCTTCACGTCGAAGATGAGCCAGATGAGGTGGTTTGGGAATCTGATCAGGTGTGTGTGTGTGTGTGTGTGTGTGTGTGTGTGTGTGTGTGTGTGTGTGTGTGTGTGTGTGTGTGTGTGTGTGATTAACCTCCCGGGCGCCTCCCGTTGGAGGTTTTCCGGGCACGCCCTACTGGTAGGAGACCCCGGGGTAGACCCAGAACACGCTGGAAAGATTATATATCTCGTATGGCCTGGGAACGCCTCGGGATCCTCCAGGAGGACCTGGAAAGCGTTGCTGGGGATAGGGACGTCTGGACTGCCCTGCTGAGCCTGCTGCCACCGCGACCCAGCCCCGGATAAGCGGCGGAAAATGGATGGAAGGAAGCTAATGTTAGCGTTCCACCGGCATCTTTAGCAGATCGATGTTTCATTTCACAGCTCGTCTGTTTATGTTTGTTTGTGTGAAATGAGAGGGGGGGGAGAGAGAGAGAGAGAGAGAGAGAGAGAGAGAGAGAGAGAGAGAGAGAGAGAGAGAGAGAGAGAGAGGTCATAGTAAAGACTAGGGAGTACAATTAGGGATATCACAGTCAACAAATATCTTTCTTTACCTCTGTATTTGGAGCACATATACTGTCTACATGTGCTGTTTGTTTGCATAGCAGTGTTTGTGTAAAATGAGGGGGGGGGGACGAGAAAGAGATAGAGAGAGAAGGAGAGAGAGAGAGAGAGAGAGAGAGAGAGAGAGAGAGAGAGAGAGAGACCTTCTTTACTTCTGTATTTAGAGCACATATACTGTCTACATGTGCTGTTTGTTTGCATTGCAGTGTTTGTGTAAAATGAGAGGGGGGGAGAAAGAGAGAGAGAGAGAGAGAGAGAGAGAGAGAGAGAGAGAGAGAGAGAGAGAGAGAGAGAGAGAAATACCTTCTTTACCTCTGTATTTAGAGCACATATACTGTATACATGTGCTGTTTGTTTGCATTGCAGTGTTTGTGTTGTTTGTGTCCAGGGACCCTACACCCAGCATGAGGCCTAGCGGCACAGAAGCCAGGGTCTCGAGTAGCTCTCACAGCCCACAATGTGACTCCCTGAAACTAAGGGATCGTGGGAACCGGCTGGGTATGAAACAGCTGGGATTTAAACAGAGTGGATGAATGCATCCGCAAAATGACCGTAATGTGGAGGAGAATTTTACAATAAACATTCAAAAACAACATTTACATATCTGTATAATCGCCGGTGTACATGTAAAATCATAGGAAGATACTGTTCACAAACAAATAATTAACAATGAATTACTAGATTAGAGTGTTAAATCTATTTCATAACAGACATGGGTTTAAAAACATGTGTATGTTATAATTTACTATAGATATAACTTTTAAATAAACCAAAAAAACACAATGAATTCAAGCGGCAGTTTAAACAGTAGTTTACACTGCCCGACATACAGTAAAACTGATAAACAGACGCATTTCATTTGAAGACATGAAACTATAAAATTATAGTTTTTGCATAGGACTTGGAGGTTCCATTGCAGTGTGACAGTATCAAAATTGCACATCTTGGCATACCCGGCTGATATTTCAGAGTGGATGGCGGCTCACCTCCAGAAACTTAACCCTTATTAACGTTAACCCTAACCCACTCATCTGTTCCACACAAAAAATTTGCCCTGACACTAACCCTAACACTAACCTACTCCTCTGCTCCAAACACTGCACTGGCTAACCCTAACCCTAACCCTAACCCACTTCTCTGTTCCAAACACTGAATTAACCCTAACACTAACCCTAACCCTAACCCTAACCCACTTCTCTGCTCCAAACACTGAATTAACCCTAACACTAACCCTAACTCTAACCCTAACCCACTTCTCTGCTCCAAACACTGAATTAACCCTAACCCTAACCTACTTCTCTGCTCCAAACACTGCACTGTATACCGGTAGCACCAAGCATCAAATTCAAATCACTTGTCCTAGCCTATCTGGCTATGACTGGAATTGCACCCTCCAACCTACAGTCGATGCTCAAAGCCTACGCCCCGTCCCGACCACTGCGCTCTGCTGCCGGATGTTGCCTTGTTGTCCCCTCTGCGAGACTGGGACCCCGGTCACACCTTTTCTCCGTTCTGGTCCACCAGCGGCAGAACGACCCGCGCTAATATCAGGGCCGCAAATTATCTGCCGACATTCCGTCACAACTTAAAGATGCACTTGTTAGCAACTATGGGCCACTCTTTTATATTAACAGATTATCAAAACATTTCTTCTGATGGCACATTGTAATGTCAATGGGAGGATGACAAAATCACGGTTCAGATCGGTCCTCTTGAAGTCTCAACATTTAACACTCATTTTGTCTGCCAACAGACATGATCACCCGCAAAACCGTGACGAATTGCTTTCTGGCACAAGGATGTGCGTCACTAAATCAGAGAGAGATGCCCATACTTATGTTGTGTTTCAATAGCCGTTCAACATGCCCTCGCATGCCCTCGGGGGAATCCCCGCCGCCATCTTAAGTGTCGTTCCATTAGTCTGGAGATCTGAAGTGAACTTGGTGAGATCGACTCTCGGAGGGCTGAGGGAGTGAGTGAACAACGATGGTCACTCCAGAGATGTATATCACCCACAATGCATTGCTGTTGTGCGTTTGGTGCAAGAGAATTCATCAATGGTTAGGTGGCAGTAATGCACGTAAAACTCCAGTTGCTCACCACCGAAGGAGAATAAAAAGAGGAAGGTATCATAAACCTAGCAATAATAGTTAAGATAATCATAATACATATCACAAACAGTTGAATGGATTGAAGAGAACTTTGGAGGGGATGCTAAACTGTACACTGTAGTCGTGTTCTCTCATCTTGATCAACTCAAGGGTGAATTGCTAACCGATATACTGAAAAATACCAGAGCTCTGCAGAGAATCCTTAACAACTGTGGGAATAGATGTCTTGCTATTAGTAATGCGGGTGAAGACCCCCACCTAGTGAGAAAGTTGTTCGACATGATAAATGAGATGGGAGAGTCAAGAGCCGAAAAATACTACACCAATGAAATGTATGAGAAAGCTCAGATAAAAATATTGAGGAAATAGAGAAAAGGAAAAAAGCAGAGGAGCTAATGAGACAGGATGAGGAAAGGAGGATGAAAGAGGCAGTGGAAGAAAAAAATATAGTGAAGGCATGTAAGGCTATTTCAACGGTTTCTGGAACACCGTTAATGAGTGCTGGAATAGGGGTAGTGGTCACTGCTGAAATTGCAGTGTTATAACCTGTGCTGTTGTTTGTTGGATGTGCTGCTTTGTTTGCGCCATTAGGCTACACTGTTTTTAAATGGGCAAAGAAAATAATAAATCGACTTGATAACAATAGATGAAATAGATGAAGAGGGATGAAGAGGGATGAAGAGGGATGAAGAGGGATGAAGAGGGATAAAGAGGGATCCACATACAGCTTTTGTATTTGTAAATAAGTAGTGTTTTGATTGTATTTTCCTGTTTCTATAACTTGTAGTTGGAATAACATTACAATAATAATAACTATTAAGAAGTATGTAATGTATCGATTTATGCTGCCACTGGGCAAAATTAATCTCCCTCTATAAATACATTTTATGTTACAGTTGAATGCAGGATTGTGGTAAGTATTGGAATGTTTAACAAATGCTTTAAGTGAATTAGGATTTAGTATTTTTTTTTCTTAATTTTGTTAATTATTTGTAGATCTTGATGTGTTGCATGTTTCTGTGCAATAATGCTGATGATACACAGATATATGCATTAATCAACACTAACGTTTTGCTTCTGAACCCTTTTTGTTTGCAGTATCTTGCTTAAATATATTTTTGATTACAATCAATAATTACTGTAATGCTATTGTGCTCTACAACGCTTACCTTTTATTATTTGCATATGTAACTGAAATGTTTTCTTTTGCAAATAAAACAGGAGAGATACTGTACTTAAATAAATGTTTTTAGTGTAACACCTTGCTAGTAAGATAGGTATAGAGGAAAGTAAAAAGCAAACTGGTGGGGTTCAAAAGCTGCAAGTGAAAAAGTGTAGATCCCGAAAAAAAGATGTGGCCAAATATTGTAAAATAGTGCACGTATTTGGCACCGGAGACAATGGCAGCAAAATTTTTGCCCGAGACAATAAGCCCAATCAATGTTTTCCAATCAATTCAAGTGGAAATGTGAATTAGGACTTTGTCAATTTTTCTTTATTAAGTTCAATGATCAACTACTGTTAGATCTTGATACTGTGTTGCATGTTATTGTGCATGATGATACTCATAGATTTATGCATTAATCAATACAATAACATTTGCTTTTGAAGCCATTATTTGCATATATTTGGCACTGGGGACAGTGGCAGAAATGTTTCCGCCCGAGAAAATAAACCCAATCAATGTTCAAGTGGAAATACACTTTAAAAGAGAGTCTCCTTCCCCTGCATATACAGTGAAATGGTAAAAAGACAGGGACAGCCTGAGAATGATAAATGTACCTGGACTTTTCGAGTCAGTATTCACCATTCCTATTCAAGCTTAGGGTTTGTTTAGCTAAATCATTTTACTAGACAAAATCTGTGTGCTTTACTTTTTGTTTGTCAATCAATCATTGAAATCACCTACTCTGACTAAGAACACATTGACAAAAGGTGTGACAGCAAATATAACGTACAGCCCTTTTTACTATGGTCGATCGCCATTCTCATCAAAATAGAATTACAAATTGGCACTTAAAAGGGGAACTTCTTTTGCTCAAATCATCTAATAATAATAATAATAATCATAATAAATTTTATCTGAGGTCACCTTACAGTATATATGTAAAAATGAAAAAAGTAATTCAGCAGCATAGAAACAATACAAAAGGGAGTGTAGGGTAGGACACTACAGTGGAACATTACTAAAAACATGGATTAACAAGGGGAGACATCTGGGCACAGTACAAGGGAGCAATTACAGCGAGTTGGCCAATTTGAACAGATGAGTTTTTAGTTGTGACTTGAAGGATGATAAGTGTCAGACTATCGTGTAAGTGGTGGGAGGGACTTTTAGAGCCTGGCTATAGAACAGCTGTGGTGCAGAGGCATGAGAGGGGGGAGGGGGGCGCAGAGAACAAGAGGGGGTATAGCCCTGAAGGAGGTCAGACATATATGTGGGGGCCAGATTATGGAGGGCTTTGAAGGTGAGCAGGAGAGGTTTGAATGCGGTCCGAGTTATGGAGTTGATGTGAGGGGCAAAGGAGAAAGAGTTGTCTAGGATTACCCTGAGGCTCTTGACTTGGGAGGAAATAGATACAGGGAAGCCATCGATCAGGATGCTAGGGATTACTTTAGACCCTCTCATTGATGTTACACGGAGAGGCTGAACTCACCATAGATCACAACTCCTTCACGGACACCAAAACAGACAGACAGTCTTCTCCTCCAGGTCAACCACATTAATACAGGTAATAGCTTCCTTCAATGATAGATGAGGTGAATGAGGAAGGCACCTTGTAATCCATCTGATACTATAATAATAATAATAATAATAATAATAATTCATTGTGTTTTGTTTTTAGAGCTTTTCTCAAGACTCACAGCGTTTTACACAAATTGGCTGCTAATCAATTACACAAAACGAACAACGAATGGACCGACAGCTATCACACACAACACTCAGTCGGAGTGTTACCAAGACGATACCACCAACCAGTTGAATTGACTGGTCAGGGCATCTGGTAGGAGGATGGACACACTGCTGATACTGACCATTGTTACGTCCCTTCGGCTGTAAGGCCTGTCTAGGGACAGGAAGGGTCGAACACGGCCCAGAGAATGGGTGGATGTATGTGGACACAAACACAAACCAAGAATGTAAAAGCAATATGTTTATTTACAGGGACAAAATAAAAGGGATCCCACGGCTATACGAACAGTGCCAAATCAAAGAAACAAACAAAAGAGCTAAGCTGCCTGTTGCAAGCTTCCTGTCAAAACTACACGGGGTGTCACCACTCCTAAACTAATGGTACTAAACAGAGAACTCACTACGTGAAGTAAAATGTAAATCCTCGGGTATCTAAGCTAGCCTTGCTCCGGGAGAAAATAAAGCACAGTACCGCGTACTGGCAAAACAGGTGATACTGCCCATCATGCCGAACTGTCTGGGTTCGGCAGGTTCCCATTGAAGCTGGACCAAGTTGGGGACAGGGACAGTTGGGATTAAAACAGGGTGCACTGTAAAAGAGAAATGGATTTGAGTGTGTGTATATAGTTGTACTCTCAGACACACTGACACTCTACTACTCACTTTACTAATTTCATACCATGTCAAAGTTTACCCATGGTGGTGAATTTTTCATAACATTAAAAAACATGAACCCCAATCGGTTGCTGACCTTCTTATTCTCTTTAAATCTGTCTGAGAAATTGCCCTCTCCTCACACTCCATGCAGCTCCCTTTGTAGATTTAAGCAGTCAACAGTATTTTCAGACTGCAGAGGGCAGTTCAGAGGCCATTGCAGAAGCAGGAAACAAATGTTACCTTGTGTTTTAGCGCCCTCCTGTGGCCTAAAGGTCAAATGATTTCTGTAAATTCTGTCCTGTGGTTTTATACATTATAGAAAAAAAATCTAACCTTTGGTATAGGCTCAATCTCAAATATATATTTAAAGAAGCTTGTGGGAAGAGTGTCCCGACAACAGGTGGACGACATGTCTGATTGTTTCTTCAAGTGTATTGTTATCAATACTTTTAAAGTGTAATCTCTTTACCACATTACTTTTATTTAAAAGGAGTGGTGATGAAAAATCTTTGTTTACTACGGCGTTCCGGGATGTGTAAGCAGGGCCGTTTCTCGATTTTTGGGGGCCCTATGCAAAATAGTGTTTGGGGGCCCCTATTATGGGTACTAATCCTCTAAGGAGGTCGGGGGCAAAGGTGTCACCAAATAATTATGCTCCCCCAGGAGATTTCTTTTCTTTAAATGGTCCCAAAATAGTCTTTCCACACGAGTTTTGGGAGTGAAAATAGGCCTAGGATCGAGACTTCAGGAAGGAGTTGCTGCAGTTACCTGATCGGTGTCCCTCTTTCCTTCTGATTGTTTGCTATTTTTCTCTACATCAGTTTGCTCCTGACTTATGCAGCTTTCTGTCTCTCTTCCTGCTCAGCCTTTTGAGGTCAGGAGTCAAAACATTTTGTTATATAAGTGTAAATGTGTAAAAAAAAAGTATATATATAAAAAAATATTTGTGTGTGTGTGTGTGTGTGTATATATATCATAAACTGCTGACATTTAAATTTAGAAGGAAATGATTGAGTGTACACCAAGCACAAGACTCACATGTCATTGCAGAACACCAAGACATTGTTTTCACCAAACAAGTTTGATTCCACTATCTACTTAAACTGGGTTGACCAGTTTTTCCCAGTTGCACTAGATCTCTGCATTGTATTGTGTTTTAGCTTCTGCTATTTGCTCACTCTTCCATCAGACCTGCTACACCCTGTCTCTCTCTCTCTCTCTCTCTCTTTCCACTGAACCCTCTAGAGTAAGTAAGTAAGTAAATCAGTGCACTGGTGCTTATACACTTATAAGGTTTAAAAAAACAAAACCTAAATGTTCTATTCAGCCAAACTTCTAATTTCTAAATGAAACAAAAACAATGTATTCTTTCTAAATATCAGATTCAATGCAAAAAGCTATCGAATACAGCAGTATACTTACAGGATAAACATACACTGATACATTGAAAACATCACTATGAAACCCATAACAGGACCCATGTGCTGTAAAATAACATCTGATGTTGGGTTTAGTATAACAATTTCTCAACAAATATGAAATGTGATTGTGTGATTGATGGATGTCTGAGCTTTCAATATCTCCAGTCTCTAAAGACGTCTGTTTGGATTAAAATAAATCACTAAACAAAACAGCAAGAAATCTAACATTTAACAGTGCTCGTTTCATAGTGATGTTGACCAACCCCAAGGCTGTCTGTGGTTGGCACGGGATAGTTATGAAAGTTCAGTGTCATATAGGTTTGCAGTAGGAGAATACATTTTGTTCACTCTTATCACTAGCCAAAACAGAAATGCAAAAGGTGTCGAGCACTGGCATACGTTTTGCACTTGGATTTGGATCCAGCTGATTATCAATGTTTCTGATGCCCAGATTTACAGCTGGAGCCATGCACATCTCATGTATCTGTGCTAGACTTGCTATCAGCAGTGTTTATGGAACACATCGTGCTGAGTCTCATTGAGTCCCTGGGAGGCCAGGAAACAGGCTGATAAGATGGGGGTTTGGATGGGGGTTGAGGCGGCGCGTCGTTTCGTGGTTGAAGGTTGATGACCAGCCAGAACAGTGTGCTGAAGCTGGTTGTTGATTGGCCAGAACAGTGTGCTGAAGCTGGTTGTTGATTGGCCAGAACAGTGTGCTGAAGCTGGTTGTTGATTGGCCAGAACAGTGTGCTGAAGCTGGTTGTTGATTGGCCAGAACAGTGTGCTGAAGCTGGTTGTTGATTGGCCAGAAGTGTGCTGAAGCTGGTTGTTGATTGGCCAGAACAGTGTGCTGAAGCTGGTTGTTGATTGGCCAGAACAGTGTGCTGAAGCTGGTTGTTGATTGGCCAGAAGTGTGCTGAAGCTGGTTGTTGATTGGCCAGAACAGTGTGCTGAAGCTGGTTGTTGATTGGCCAGAACAGTGTGCTGAAGCTGGTTGTTGATTGGCCAGAACAGTGTGCTGAAGCTGGTTGTTGATTGGCCAGAAGTGTGCTGAAGCTGGTTGTTGATTGGCCAGAACAGTGTGCTGAAGCTGGTTGTTGATTGGCCAGAACAGTGTGCTGAAGCTGGTTGTTGATTGGCCAGAACAGTGTGCTGAAGCTGGTTGTTGATTGGCCAGAACAGTGTGCTGAAGCTGGTTGTTGATTGGCCAGAACAGTGTGCTGAAGCTATTTTTGAGTGAATTTGATAAGTCTTTACCGACTGTTCATTTTGTTAGGTTAGTGAATTTAAGATGGGTGGAGTGGGGGGGTTAGGGTTAGGGGGTCAGTAGAGAGCGTTTAACTGAAGGATGATTCAGTATGGGGCAGCTGTGGCTCAGGGGTTAGAGTGGACCGTCCACTGATCCAAGGATCCAAGGGTTGGCAGATCAATCCCCAGCTCCTCCTGTCCATGTGTTCAGGTGTCCTTGTCCAGACACTGAATCCTGAGGTGCTCTCGATGTGCAGGCAAGTGCCTTGCATGGCAGCTCTGCCACCATCGGTGAATGGGTGAATGAGAGGCATCATTGTAAAGCACTTTGTTCCATTACGGTTGAAAGGCGCTGTATCAATGAAGTCCATTTGACATTCTGATGGGGAGGACATTCTAGGGAGAGCGATTAATCCAAGAGGATGTGGCGCTGCAATAAGGCCTGCAGCAGATGGATGGTTAGGGGCAAAAGATCAAACTTTCCACTAATAGTCTGGTTCCAGTCCAGTATGGGTGGACGCCATCCGCTTTGAAAGTATGTTTGCATCCCCAGAACATATTACTAGATTTAGATGTGGTAACCATAACTACCTGTGTCAGAAGAACGGTATGTGATTGAATATGTAGCCAGGACATGTGTTAAGTGTGATCTGAAAGATAGTGGTGATGATATTCATTATGTATTCGTTTGTCCAGCATTTAAAAAATCCGAGGAAGAAGTACATGAATTAAATATTTTACATTAGGCCAAACATTTTGAAATTCAAAAATCTATTTTGCTTGACTGACCATATTACTTTCTCTAAGTTATGTAAATGTATTATGTTGATTATGAAAAGTTTCTAAAAACCCAGCACTGTTCTGAATTTATTTTTCAAATTGGTGCATATTTTCTGTTTCTGTTCAAACTTAATGTTGTACTTCTATCTTTATGATATTCTCATACCCCGGTCGCCTGGAGTAATAATAAAATCTAAATCAAATCAGATTGAAATTGTCAATAA
>JAPMUY010002994.1:70000-243153 GCA_026901105.3 Galaxias olidus | reverse complement strand
TTGCTGTAGAAAAGGATTGAAACATTCCCAACACCAAAAGAGGTAACGTACAGTCCTGTAGGACAGTATTGTTTTCCAGTGGATTCCACTGGTGCTGTTTCAGTCTGTTTTCCTGGGAATGGGAGACTGTTTATTGAGGCTTTGCTTTCAGATCACAGCATGGGAGATCTCAACCCAATCCGTGTCGTACTTTTGCTTCTGGCACTGTTGGCCTTTCTATTTGCGTTTATGCTCAACACATTAACCAGCTTTGGAGAAAGTTCAGGTAAACAATTGTTTGTTCAGTAAACTGTTTATTTTTTGTGGGGGTCTATTAATATTATGAGCAAACCGTTTTTGTTTTTAAAGGCGTTTTCAAGCAAAGCACAGAGGATGTGTTTCAGAAATACACCACAGCCATAACCCCTGCAGGGTGGTCCTTCTTTGTGTGGGATTTCAGCTACGTCTGGTTGCTAACCATGTTCATATACTTCATGGTGTGTCTGTGCAGAAGGTAGGCTTCTTGTAGTGCATCTGCACCCATTTAAAGACCGCTGTTCGCTCATTTGCTCTTTGCAAATCTTTGATTAGCTGTACTGATTTTCTTTCCAACAGGTGCATAGCTACAGTACTTGATTGTTTTACCTGAATCTGACAGTGATATATATCCATGTTTCTTAGGAAGGCATATGCCTGGATGTACACCACACCCGCAGTGCTGCCATATGGATTTCATATCTCCTTAATCATCAATATTTGTTTAAATATATCATGGTTACTTCTATTTGACAGAGAGTAAGTAAAGTATATCCATGTAACCAGCCAAGTTGAGAACTACCACAGGATAATTTTACTAATTTATTTCAAGAGCCTGGGCATTGGTGTACTGAATGTCTGCAATTTTCTGTTTTGCAGGTATTTTACGATAGCCACGATAGTTTCAGCATTAATGACCTTGACTAACTACATGATTCTGGTGTTTTCCTGTCATGGACTAAAAGTCTATGGAGCCTGGCTAAACAAATACCATAATGTTGACCTCTGGCTTATCCGAATACTGGTATATGTAGAATTCATAACATCGAATTGATTAATAGGGTAATTATGGTAAAGGGAATGGTAGTTATTGTGACATTATTCAAAACCATTATCATTTAGGAAATCAATTTGAACTTCTTTTCTGTTTCACAAATTTAGGTGCAAAATGGAATTGCGATGTCTGCTACATGGGGAACCATATGCACTCTGCTGAACCTAACCATTGTCCTGCATCACCAAACACAAACACCCAAGTCTTATTCTGCCTTGCTGTCGTTGCTGATACTTTTATTGGAACTCCTTGCATGGTGAGCGATTGCCTCTTCCTAGAATGTGAAATGCTCAGGTAGTATTATTGAAAGCACAAGTTCTTAAATTGACCATATTTCCTCTCAGGTTTTTACTGGAAAACTTTTACCTGGATGAGCATGTGCGCTACATTGTGACAGTGTACCCTGTGATTATTCTGATGCTAGCAGGAATTGTGTGCACAACAGGCTGTCCTGATAGCGACATCACCATCTTTACGGGTATGTCTCTTTCTGGACTACTGTAATGCCTTTTGTCATAAGGTATAGACCCTTGTGAAGGGCTTAGACACACTTCTCAACCAACCTACACTAAGAGGTGTCCAGCAGACATGTGTGTGTTTGTACATGTGTACATAATACAATGTATTATGCTTGACTAATATACAATATATAACGGAGGTATGAATACAAAGACCTGGACTGGGACCTGGGCTTAGATCAGTGTGTTCATGCTTCTCTCTGTTATCTAATCTACTGTTTCTAACTGATTCTCCAGCTGTAATTCTGGCCTTATCCTGTACGTTGTTCGTTGCACGTATCGGCATGGTAAGGTGGAGGCATCGAAAACAACCCCTGTACAAAGACGACGAGCAAATGCTGTCGCCTATGGAGATCTCCTTGACACAGAGGAGAGTGTTTACATGAACAAGGAAAACATAGAAGAGAGGATCAGGAGCTCGATCCGTTTCTTATTTTGACACAGAGGAGAGTGTTTACATGAACAAGGAAAACATAGAAGAGAGGATCAGGAGCTCGATCCGTTTCTTATTTTGAACACTTTTTTTCAACCGACTGACGGTCTTCCTTGACGTTGTCGCAGCAGTTTGGCCCTTAGCATACTGATTAGCCACAAACTGTGTGGGTTGGCATTGACTACGTTTTCATGGTGTTGAGTTGGAATTGCAATGTTTGCTGAATTTAATTGATTTTATTTTTATCTAAAAATGCATGATCAGTAAATGTCACAGAGTGGTGCAAAATATGTGTATTGCTAAGGTCTCTCTCTCTCTCTCTCTCTCTCTGTCTCTCTCTCTCTCTCTCTCTCACACACACAAATGCACGCACGCACACACACACACAGACACACATACACACACAGTACCATCTATAAAACATTAATTCTCAACACCATTATCTAAAGTCCAAAGTATAAGCAGGTGTATAAATATAGATAGATCAACATATCTGTTGTCTGTATGTGTGACTGGCAAATTAATACTGACCGGGAATATCAGGATATCCAGGATGGTTTCGCATTGTGTTGGGAGTCTAAAGGGGTCTTGTCATAGGACTCTACGTGGTCTCAGCATCACCCTGGCTCTTGTTAGCCAAGTGTGCTCCGAGATCTTTCAGATGTTGTCCACAAATCCACACCTAAAGTGTCAAGGTGAGTGAGATTGGCGTTTGACGGTTCCATTTGCACATGACAAGTGTTGTTCATAGAGTGAAATAGTAAAGGCCTATCTACACCAAAGTGATTTTGCCATAGAGCCTAAAACAATGGATAAAGATTTGGGAAAGTTGCAGTTGCAAGTTGTTTGGGAAGGTGTTTTGAAAACACATCTTTTTAGTGGGATTTCATAGTTGTTACAAGGCATGCAAGTATACATATTGGCAAAGATTTGAGCCCCCTGGAGAGTTTCTAGTTTGTGTATTTTGGCTTTAAGGATACGCATTAATAGATACCCTTTACTGTTCTAGAAAGCTTTCTTAGTCTGTTTACAATCAAAATGTCTTTATTTAGTACAATAGATTCTGACTGAAAACTTTACGATAAACCCTCTCACAGTCTCAGACTCTTTCACGGTTAATACCCTAATGCAAGACTTGTGCTTGCCACTCAGACTAAGTGACATTTCACAAGCCTTTTGCAGGAGGCCAAACAATACAATCAATATATTTGTCTTATAACTGTAATCAACGGAAACAAAGTTTACCTGATGAAGGACATTGTTTTTCCATTCCAGACTCACAGGAGGGTCCACAACAAAAAGAAAAGAAAACAAAAATGATAAATAATAAAAAATGATAAACAAGAGAAATACAAGACAAAACCACAAGTCATTCAATTTTATGAAAGATAGTTATCTCATAGGCTATCTCGCCACTGTTTTCTGAGCCTGGATGAGTACCGAAAGCAACTTTTCCTCGGGTCGGTTAAAGACTCTATGATGCTGTTCTCCGACTCATCCAAGCGACACGTAAATTTGTACATTAGATGTCTTAGAAATGCCTCACATGTAGGAACACCAAAGAACACAAACAGTTGACTAGCACTATGCCATCTAGGAACCTGAAGCAGCAACCTCATTGCAGCATTGTAAGCTTTCGCATACTACCTTTCCTGTAGCTACACCAAAAATGAGCTGTATACATAGGTGTGCAGAAAGCTCTAAATAATGAACATTTTACATTGACAGAACACATACTAAACTTGCGAAGCAACATGTTGGTCTGAGCACATAGTTTACAACACTGTCGATAGATATCTCTGTCATCATTCAAATCATCAGTAGAAACCTGGCCAAGGTATTTTATTTCCTTGCATATCAAGAGAGGAATATATCGCACAGATAAAACACAGGAAAAACTAATCTCCTATCCTTAAATGTAATGTTATAATCCTTGTCGTACTGTGAGCACACCTTCAGTAATTGCTGCAGCCCAGCACTATATGGACTAAAGATTACCAGATCATCAGCATACATAAGATAACTGATAACAGAGTTTCCAACAAGACAGCCTGTGTTACACCCATTCAGTTGTTTTGATAGATCATCCATATACACATTGAACAAAATAGGAGACAGAATTCCACCTTGGCAAACACCATTATTTACATGAAATAGGGCAGATACAACATTACCCCATTTAATCCGCATTGTCTGGTGGGCATACCAATAAACTAGTATTCTAAGTATATACTTTGGAACACCTCTAGCAAGCAATTTCCCAAATAATTTTTCATGATTAATTCTGTCAAAAGCCTTAGATGCTTCAAAAAACACATGAATACAGTGGAATTCTGGCTTCCATATTTAGCAACTATTTCCTTCAGAGCATAAATACACATATCAGTGCCATGTTTTCTTTAAAAGCCAAACTGATTATCAGTGGTGAGAACAAACATTTCCAACCTTGTTAGTATGATTCTTTCCAGCACTTTAGAAAGGATACTGGCAAGGACAATAGGTCTATAGTTATCCATGCTATTTAGTTTACCAGCCTTGTCCTTAATGTCAGGCACTAACAATACAGAGGTAATAGAGTCTGGAAGGACACCATGAGCTATGAGACCAGTAAAACACATGGCAAGCAGAGGACAGAACCTATGACTGGCATTCTTTAGGTGCTCTGCAGTAAAATGATCCATACCACAAGCCTTGTTATCATCTAGCATCATAATGGCATCATAAACATCATCTGACCTGACAACCATGTTTTCAGAAAGATCAACATTTTCAACTACATTACTTTTAACACAGTTGAATAAATTAAAGTAATGCTCACACCACACCTCAGCTATTTTGTCTACATTGTCATATAATGCCCTCTTAATCACGCTACAGAATTCAGTTTTTATTTCAGCATAAACTTTGAGAGATGTTTTATTTGCATGGTGGGATGCTCAAGTGTAACATGGCGGACTCTCTGATGGCTCAGCAATATATTGGTGACGCCGCGTACGAACTTCTCAGCAGTTTCCACAGCTTCCTCATACATATTGTGTTTGTAGAAAAGGCATTAGTTATGGTTCTGAAAACACTTTTTGCAACGTGCTTTTACTGACATCAGTACCACAGTGTTTGGTTGAGACTGTGAACGTGACTCCTTACCTGTTTACAGCACTGTTTAGGACCATATCCAAAAATGTGTCTGAAACCTATCCTCTGGAGGTAACTATGGACCTATGGGCACAAAACAACTGGCTGCTCATTGCAGCATGGACCTTTGCATGGCTCTTACATGCCATGGTCAGTTTTTTCAGAAGGTATAGCACACACTTCATCATTCAGAGAACATACTTTTTGCATTTGATTATCGACTAAGGTTTCTCGATGGTTCTAATATGATTGTATCAGTGTATTTGATTGATGGTTTGTTTCTATTTGTAAGGAGTTTCTCTAACCACGTGTACTGCATGCCTGAGATCCACCCTCCAACGTTCTACCTCTTTTGGATCATTATAAATGGTGCAAGAATCTGTGACATGTTTCTATGGAGCAATCAGTAAGATATAGACTCCACAACACACACACACACACACACACACACACACACACACACACACACACACACACACACACACACACACACACACACACTCACACACATTCACACACATACAAACAAATATATATTGAATGAAAATTGTTTTTTAACCCTAGCTTTGCATGTTAAATTTTTTTTTTCCAGTAATATCTTGGGAGTCCTATTTTTTAAATGGGCAGTTTTAGTGTATGGCTTCTATATGCTAAGTATTTCCTACCGTAACCTGGAGCTACACAGAGCCTGGCTAACCATCAACAACCCTTCAGAAATGTGGCTAATTCGATGCTTGGTAGGTGTCCTTACTTTTGAAAAAACTTTTTTCGCCGCACAGCAGCATCAATTACCTGTGTGGCATAGACTTTCCTCAGTTTTGTTTTTCAATAAGTGCATTTATTTTGAGCACTTTTACAGTCAAATTTCTTTTGTAACTTTGATGGCTTACACATTCTGCTGGGTACAAGATTAGTCAGCAAGAAAATATAAAAAGCAATTTTTTATTGGTTTCTCCAGCCTGGTCAGATAAGTATATTGCATCATGTCACGATAAGTAATATCAAAGTCGAGCCTGTTTGATTATGTGATCATCTCTCAATTAAATCCCTTGGTTCTGTACTGATTGTGATGTCTGAGCGTGTGTGTGTGTGTGTGTGTGTGTGTGTGTGTGTGTGTGTGTGTGTGTGTGTGTGTGCACGTGTGTGTGCATGAGTGTGTTCATTTCTTCATATGCCGCTGTGTCGTGCTTGACAGACTCAGAATGGACTGGCACTGTTCTGCTGGTGGTCAGTGGTGGAGGCTCTGGTTAGTCTAGGTGTGGTCCTCCGGTACCTGGCTGGTGCACCGGAACCTCTAGTCAGCTCCATAGTCCTCACTGGGCTCCTAACGGCAATGTCTGCCTGGTAAGTGCGCGTGGAGCATCCATCTTATTTGTTTGGTTGACTTAACAAAGTATTGGACATTATCAGATGTGACAGTCAGGGTTTCAAAATGTAATGGGCCAGAAAATATCAATAATTCATTATAGTTACATTTCAAGAATATAGTTGTATTATTTTGTAACGGTGGGTTTAAGAAAAGTGTGATATAATGAGATATATTATTGTTGTTATTATTAGTGTATGTTAGGATCTCAAAAGACCACAATTCAATGATAGCATGAATGATTTCAGTCAATATGGAATGAAATGTTTTCTTCCCTTCTCATAGGTTCGTCTTGGAAAGCTTCTGCATTTCAAAGTATGTTCGCTACACATTTACCGTCTATCCAATACTGGTGCTGGGTCTGGGAGCCATGTTCACCCGGGGCTACCGCGTCCACAACCTAGGAGTCAACACGATCTACTGTGGTAAGACTTAAACTATGGAACTCTCACCCTCCTCTAATTTGTAATTCCAACTCGCTATTAATCTTTCAAACCCATCTTAAAACATATCTTTTCACCCTGGCATACCCTAGTTAACTCTGTTTAGAATCCGGTCCTTTTCTTTTACTGAAATACTATCCTTTTGTTTGCTTATAGTTAGAACTCTTGTTGTTGTCTGTCCGTTCTACCTGTTTCTGTTTAATTGTTTACTTTTGTCATGTTATCTATGTTGATATTGTGAAGTGTCTTTTGGTGCTATATAAATGAAATTAATTATTATTATTATTATTATTTGGTCAGGCAGATACTGCCAAGCCAAGTCCAGAATGTGTGTTACAGCACTCAAAAAGGTAAATTAAAGAATGTTATTATTTTTGCTTTCCAGGAGTTCTCATGCTTTTGGCAACAGCCCTGAACTGCAGCCGATTGATCGCTGTGTGCTTCTACAGCGATGATGATGACTCCAAGAGCATTCCAGAGACCTACAAGGAATCAGACCAGTGTGAAGCTGTTTGTCAACTAAGTGATGGCAATGACCCAAAAATCAAAACTGGAATAACCAATCAGGTGTTCATGGTAAATTTCTGAGATAATGTAGGGACTTGTAATTGAATTAATCCGTTTGTTTTATCAAACAGCAATAAAACAAATCATAAAGTAAAGAAATGCAAAACATTTGAACAATAACAAAGAAACCAGCTAAAGACACAAATGCATGATAAAGCAAACGTGGAAAAGGAAAGGAAACAAGTGATAAAGCACCCTAAGATCATTGCCATCAGAGGGCAACATATCCATGGTACTTCTCACCAGGAAAACCAGGGATGCGCTGCTACTTTGACCAACCACCAGGTGACACATATTGACAATAGCCAACCCAAGTGTCCAAAAGGATTGAGTGTGAGAAACAAAGCAAACCGTAGCCTCTTCTCTCTTCTCATTTGCGCCTACTACACTGCAAAAGATGATTCCTTTCAGAACTTAAACAAAGTATCACACTTCGTGAAAAATTATACTATATGCAGGCATTTTACTCTCTTAAGTCCTTGTTATATAGTTTGTATTCTCGTTATGGGAAATTAGATAGATATCCAAAGTTATTTAAAAACATTAAGAAAAACACCCCATCACTGACTACGCAGTTTGGGTTATTGTAAATTCTTAAACCATGTGCCACATTATCTTCCAACTTCTACTTCTTTCTCTGACGGATAATTAAATTAGCCTACCTGATTATTTAATCAATGTTCAAGCACACCTGACAAAACCTATTCGTATAATTCATAGTTTTCTTACGACTTAAATGAACTGCCTGTAATGATAATGAATTATAGATAGGGCAAACATCTAATAGACCCCAATTAATTACTATACCGCTTGAATAATATCACAAAGGCCGAAATTTAGATTTTAGTCGAAATGTAATGTCAAATAAGCAATACATTCCTATTAATGCATTAAAAATCCTGTTGAGCTGGGTTAGTTCACAGTTCTAAACACAGACATAGCAGTATCCTACTAATTATAAGTGACAGACCTAAGCCACCTATTGATTCCATTATGAATTAATCAGCCAGGTATCAAACATGTGGGCCCTTGGAAAGGTCTAGGCCATTTTATATTTACTAAGGATTGGCCTCAATCTGCTTTAGTTGGGTCATAACATAACCATCCCAATTAATATAAAAGGAACATCAAATTTTCATATGGACTGAATTCCATTAAAGATTGATTGGGAGTTGACTACTCCTGCTGTAAGTTTACCGCTCTCATAGCTGTTACTCAGATAAGGACAAACAGAGAGAGTATTTTGTATATAAATGATGTGCTGTTTTATGCGTAGCTTATCTGAGTTAATTATCACAGGAAGCGTACAGGGCCATGCTTGCAAAAAACAACTTAATCAAAATTACTCCGGTGTTAATCTGTTGAATGGACGTTTACCTGTCTTGTAATAAAATACTATTAACATTAAGATATTGAAGTTTCGCTAGCTTGCTTGTGCTATGTCAATTAGCTCTTTATCACAATTATCACATGTGCAAATGTTTTAAATTAATGAATCCCTTGACACAGTCACAGTAATTGTCTAGCTATCCCTGAATCCTAGTTTGTTTAAAAACTGAATTATTCAATCCAGATGTAGACATGTCAAAGACCTAAAACATCAGACCTTTAAACAGAGGCTAAAGTCGTTTTTTTTTTCATATCAGTTTAGGAAGGAAACTATTGACTGAGATAATTTTCCAGTAGTCCTTCAAACCAACCTGTACTTGTTGAGGTTAATCAAAAGAGGTGGATTCTGAATAACTTCTCCTAATTAGAAAATTTATAATTAGCATGCTAAAAAACAGCTTGAGGGTTTGAACTACATGAAAAATAAAAAGGGGAGATATCACAAAAGCAAGTTTCACACAGAATCTAAAGAGGATCAAAATGTAGACTTGTACTCGAGCACACACTTCCTCTTTTGTAGACTCTAAATTGGCAGTTGGTGGTGTTAAGGATAATTTCAATCTATGACAGAAAATAACAATTTAATGAGAGAGAGAAACCATGAAAAGATCAAGTACAATTTTATTGATGACTACAGAGTCTGAGTCAGAGTCTGTGCACAGAGAAAATACTACAGTCAGATCAGTCTAACGACATAACAGGTTCTGATTAGTTGACAAGGTTCTAACGAGTATATAGGTCTATAAGATAAACAATCATTCCATTAGACAAGATGGATCACATGTTCTATGGACAGCATATCAGCATATCTAAAGACACGTACGCAGGAAACTAAGACATGACTTAATGTTATGACTTGAAAACACAAACTTCTAGCTTTCAGTGTCTCCCAAAGGCACATACTGTCTCTTTGGTGACCTGGCCTTTGCTCTGACCCGTCCCATCACCCCTGAACCACATCCCAGGCCGGAACATCCGCTAGGATGCCCAAATTTGGCCACAACAGTGGTTTGGTTTGCCATTATGTCTACAATTTCTAGTGTTTGTTACTTGAAACGGCTGTGAGGATATGCACGGACGAGGCAGTTCTTAGAGTGTGTATCTCTAGAGAAGTAAAATGGCTTATTTATGTCTATAGAACTATTTCTCTTTGAGTTGTGAATGGCCAATCGTTCAGTGTGTCTTTTGCTCACCCATACCAAAATGTAACAGAGAGTAAGTTGTTGATGTTGATGTCAAACATCATAATGTTTTCTACAACAACATAGACGACATGTGGCATCCAAAAGTGGAAATTCAAAAAAAATTATTTGACATTGTACGTTTTCCACATAATAGTTCCTTTCACCTTAAAATAACAGCCACCTATTTTACACAAGACAATTAGTGTAGCCCGCAACGAGGTCGAATAAATCAGAAAGGGGCCTGTCCCAATTGATGCATCCCCACAGCAACACAGCCGTGAGAGGAAGTGCAGCAAACCAAAGGCTGTGATGATGTCATAAACATAATAACATCCAAGGTGTTTCTGTGAGGTTCCAATGTGCAGGAGGCAGGGGTGTAAACTCATCAAATGAGGTCTGGTTCCTCCTACGTCAGATGCATTGTTCCCCATGGCTCTCAGCGCTCTTTGATTGCAGGAGATTAGAGGGAGATCGGGCCCTTCACACACACTCCAACAAGTGCCCCCTGCGCCCTACAGCCAGCTCAGATTGATGTCTGAGATGATTGTAAGGCATGGTGCAGGGCGAGGGAAGGGCCTTTCAGACCAGGGCACTTCCACATGCTATTTGGTTTGATCTGTTTTGGGTGAGACGATTGAAGGAGGGGAACCCAGAACTGTGCTCTCGGTAAGCAGCCACTTGAAATGATACTGAAGCAGACAGAAATAATCGCACATAACATTCAACAAAATCCTCATCACTGTTGCAGCTGTTTCCCAATTATATTGGATACAACAAAGGTTAAAGTTGTGATTATATTGGAAACAACAAAGGTTAAAGTTCTGATATATTGGAAACAACAAAGGTTCAAGTTCTGATTATATTGGAAACAACATAGGTTAAAGTTCTGATTATATTGGAAACAACAAAGGTTAAAGTTCTGATTATATTGGAAACAACAAAGGTTCAAGTTCTGATTATATTGGAAACAACATAGGTTAAAGTTCTGATTATATTGGAAACAACAAAGGTTAAAGTTCTGATTATATGGGAAACAACAAAGGTTAAAGTTCTGATTATATTGGAAACAACAAAGGTTAAAGTTCTGATTATATTGGAAACAACAAAGGTTAAAGTTCTGATTATATTGGAAACAACAAAGGTTAAAGTTCTGATTATATTGGAAACAACAAAGGTTAAAGTTCTGATTATATTGGAAACAACATAGGTTAAAGTTCTGATTATATTGGAAACAACAAAGGTTCAAGTTCTGATTATATTGGAAACAACATAGGTTAAAGTTCTGATTATATTGGAAACAACAAAGGTTAAAGTTCTGATTATATGGGAAACAACAAAGGTTAAAGTTCTGATTATATTGGAAACAACAAAGGTTAAAGTTCTGATTATATTGGAAACAACAAAGGTTAAAGTTCTGATTATATTGGAAACAACAAAGGTTAAAGTTCTGATTATATTGGAAACAACATAGGTTAAAGTTCTGATTATATTGGAAACAACAAAGGTTAAAGTTCTGATTATATTGGAAACAACATAGGTTATGGGTCTGATGATATTGAACCACGTAGGTCTTCCATTTGTGTCAGCCATTGTATGTTAGCATGTATTTGGCAGGAAGTGGGCTGGGATCTATGCTAGTTACTGTATGTGTCCACACAGTTCTAGCAACATAACCTTGAGCCTTCATTTCTAAAACTGTATTGGTACAATTATTCCTGCCAACCACATTCTCTACCCAGAACCAGAGTTGAGGGATCAATGCATGCTGAGATAGCATACCTTTAACATACACAATAATGTTTAGAGGATTAAATATACAGACGAGAAAAAGAACTCTTATTGTCATTAACTCATTAAATGTAGAGTTAGTTTAATGCAGTTGTTCTCCAAAGAAACAACACTCAATGTTATATTATGGTATTTGTTAGGTCCATGTTTGTGTGTATATGTCTGTCAATCAATCTGCTTGTGCTTGTCCGCACGGGTTTTTATATGTATATATATACACATATATTTATTCATATTTATTTATTATTGGGGCTGTTAAATCAGCCTGTTAAGTTTTAAAAAGGTTGACAGTGGCATTTCTATGAAAACTATATCTAACCATCTCACACTGTGTAAACTAGTAAGGTGTGATTATAATGACATTTGCAGAGAACAATTGGCAGAGAGAGAAATCAGTGAGGGTGTGTGAATATTGATTTGATTGTGTGGCCCTGTGTGGCAAACTTGGTCTAGTGTGATACACCTCAAGTGAAGTGAGATGGTAGTGTTTCTTTTTGTGGGGAAGTGTATTTTTCTCATATCCATCCATCAGCTATACCACTTATCCTTTGCAGGGTCGCGGGGGGGCTGGAGCCCAGCCGACACAGGGCGAGAGGCGGGGTACACCCTGGACAGGTCACCAGTCTATCATAGGGCTGACACATAGGGACAGACAACAACACACACTCACATTCACACCTACGGGCAATTTAGAGTCACCATTAACCTGCATGTTTTTGGACTGTGGGAGGAAACCGGAGTTTCCGCAGGAAACCCACGCGAACACGGGGAGAACATGTAAACTCCACACAGAAAGGCCCTTGGGTCAGGTGGGGATTGAACCCAGGACCTTCTTGCTGTGAGGCACCAGTGCTAACCACCGAGCCACCATGCTGCCCCGCCATATTTTTCTCATATGAAAAAGAAATGAAATTTTTTTCTGGGTTAAATCTGTTGAGCTGCATAGTAACCAACATAGTTGGTTATAGGATGTCTCCCTAGACACAACTGTACATGTCAATAACGGAACTGATTTCGATAGTGTATGCAAAGTCACAGCCTCACACCAGCCAGCCTCTCTGAAAGCTTTGTTTTGTGATTTGTTCCAGCGTAAAGATTGCTGTTCTAGCTTAACGATTGATATTATCAATGTTCTGGACATTACTTGCTAGAGCAGGCTTCTGTCAGCCTCTTCTAAAATTGATTTGAACCTGTGTTTTATGGGCTATACCTTATACTAAACTTCACATTAGAAGAAATTACTTTCCTAATTAAGCTACAGGTGCACAATATACCTCAGCAACCATTTGTACATTTCCTTGGCTTAGGCCAATAGGAGGAATATCACAAACAAGGTGGAGGACGGGCAATTGCGTGCCTTCCAAAGTCAAGGTTTGTCCTTAAAAGTAGCAACTCGCTAAGGTGATTAAAATGGAAAAGACGTTTATTTTTTGGGAAATGTGGAAAAAGAGCAGAACCTCGTTTACTTTCTGAATGTCAAGATTGTCCCTTACAATTATGGCAACATGGAGATGACTCCCAGCATTGAGGTACAGCATCTAACCTTAAAGCATTGCTTTTTATAAATGATCTTTAGAGTTCTACATTAGTTTATCAGGATTTGGAGAGTAAAAATTGTTTCTTGATTGAGAAATCTCATGCTGATTAACACATGACTTGGCAAGCATATATTTTGTACATACTTCTTAGTTACTCCTACATGATGTACATTATCTCCTCATAAGGTGTACAATTTGATAGAGAGAAACACGTGGACATTTATGTAAATTACATAAATGTCCATATGCTTCACTACATCCATTTGGGTGGACGCTGTCAACACGGTACAGCTTGGCTGGCCTGAGCCTGAACCCCTTCACGTTTCCTCACACACACACCACACAGGCAAACATACAAAAACAAGACGCACACACCACCAGATCACTATTCCAGTCAAAGAAAGAAACATGCCTAAAGCAGTGTGTTCCTACAAACTTTACCCTTCATATGAACAGAGGAGCTGACAATTTCTTGTCATGTTGCACCATTATGCCGTCAGCCGCAGTGCAGATAAGTCAACTGGATTGTTACCAAGGAAACTTGGTGTTACTCAGTGCTTTCTACATGAAAAACATCCTCCAACTGAAGACGGATGGTGCAGCACAGCCAAAACAACAGCTCACATGCCAAGTTAAAAAATGTACCCGTCTCCAAACTATACATTACAACATAGCGGTTATTACACTACTACTACACTGGCTCACTTCTCAAATCTGAAGTCTACCATTGCCATTGTATTAATGAAAATAAATGAAATAGCTGCTATACTTAAACAAGAATATGTCATGATTGATTGCAATATCTAGCCAACTGACAGGCTACACGGGAAAATCAGGACAAGGTCAGATGTTTGATGTAGTCCATGAAGTATGAAAAAAGACCATTGTCCTTGGGTAAAAGCCAAGAGTGGGTTACATAGTATTTTCGTTTGCCGGCAAATTAGTCATAGCGTGGAAGTGAGTTAATGAGGTATGCATGAAAGTTTGAATATGTCTATAAGTATCTTTTCAAAATGTATATTACATCAACGATTTCTCCTTAATTTAATCTCCAATCCCTCATGTCATGCCTCTCCACAGTGGAAGTTAAAAGGAATATATAGAGCACTGAAGGGTCAGCTGCAGGCATCGGCTGCAAAATATCAAACAGATGAGTAACATTTTCATCTTCGGATTTTAATGTTTCACAGCCTGTAATTGCTTGCAGGTAAAATCATCTTAGGGTTTGGTAGTTTAAACTTAAAATCTTCGTGTATCATTAAAACAAACTGAGGGTAAAAGCTTTGATAATGACTTGTATAACAAGAACATTTTGAATGTATGACAACATTAGGTTCTTAACGATTTGGTCGACACGCTCTAGCGTATCCTCACTGCATCGGCTTAGAGCCTGGGTGCTGTCCATGGTGCTGATTGGACAGAACCGTGGAGCAGAACGGACAGTAACAACCGCTTCAGAGCAGGATCAAGCGCACAGATAGGATCTATTCAGAACGTAATAGTCAGCCTAGGACTAAAGCGAATTAAAACTTATTTTACACTGTTTGAAACCACGAAGCTTTTTCTAAAGACGGAAAAAGGCTATTTATGAGAGGGACATACTGTTGTTGATTGAAGCCCTAATGATTTTTGCCACTTATTAGGCAAATTACATCCAGGGAGATTTAAACCATTTGTAGGACGGTGGTAAAGGTGTCCTACAGGAGATCCCCTTATCATACAGTCTATAAACTTGATGAAAAAGTAACGAGCGTTGAGGCATAGCGGTTGAAAACGGGTTTCGTAAACAATCTGAATTACCATGTTAATAAGCATCGAGGCAGGTGGGGGAGGGCTGAAAGGCTCTGTAGTGTTTTTAAAAATATTTTCAAATCTTCATTAATCACAATTCCTCCCCCGTTAGCACCTTGAATTGCAGTGAAATCCCGAATGATTATCACAGTATTTCAGAAAATGTACGGATAAAAATAACAGGCGGAGCACATTGCTCTTACACTATTTTGAAGGCTTTGCTAATTGTACATCATCGGCAAGACAGAGAGCATGCACTATATGACAATCATTCCCCCTTTTGCCTCATATGGTTTGTTCCAGCGCCAATGTATCCTCTGCGCGAGGTATTGCTGCTATCGCAAACACTCAAAAAGCGTTCACTTGAAGGGTAGTCTAAGAAAGTAAACCAATTGGACAGCAAAACACGGAGCAATAGTTATTTCAAATTTAGGACTGTTTTCTCAGAAATGTAAACTGAGGTAAGTTTGAAGTTCCGTTATATATTTCTTTATTTCTAAATACCTTACAATGTTGATAAATGTTCTAAACTGTGACGCTTTTGGTTGCAGTGAAATTGGTGACTGTATTTTTCGGTGGGTTTTCTGCTCGCAAATAAACAACATAGCCTACATATCAAATTGTCTCTACATATCAAAGTCGCTTTTATGCAAGTCGGGTCAGGATTTAGAATTCCTTGGCAATGTGCATAACAATGTGCATAAGGCTATAAATTGCTTATTTATGACAGCAATGGTGGGAACTGAAATATCACTGAGAGTATCATTGTACCAACACCAATACATTCTTCAGTATAGTGTTGAATGTTTTACAGCATCGCCAAGTGTCAGTTCAATCGAGGTAGTGCTGCTTTTGTTTATATAGCGGGGATAAGCTGTTAGCTATTTAGTGGAAAGTCCATGATAGGACACAATCGCGTTGATTACTCCTCTCATACTATAAATGCTATAAGTATGTGGTAAATCCTAATTCTCCAAAAGATGAGCTATCCCTTTAATAAAATAGAAACGCTCGTCTCTTGAGGTTTATCGTTCCTTCGCATATGCCCACTCTCTTATCTTCTCTTCTGAATAAAGGTGGGTTGTGGCGGCTCACCGGCTCCACAGGGTACACAATGTCTGATGCTCTGGAACACCTGTCCTGTTATCTTGTGAGAGAGAACTCAGATAATCTTATTAGTGTAATTTCTGGTTTGCGGGTTGTTCTTGAATCCTGCTTTGTTTAAAGCCTGTTTCCCTCATGCCTTGGTCCAATTTCATGACTATCAGGTTAGAGGCAAGAGAGGAAAGCAGTTACCAATCTAGTGCTTCACGTTTTTTGAATAGAAGGCATAGATTGTGTGCAGTCAAGTCCAGTGCCCCCAGAATTGTTTGCACTGCAAGCTGTACAAAATTACTTGGTTGTCAATTAGCTTAATCTAAAACACAATTTTTAGGAAAAAAAAGTTAAATAAACCCAAGTAATTGAACATTTAAAGAAAAAAATCATTCAGAAGTAATTTTCTGAAAAGCATGTGTCTCAAAATAATTTGCACCCAGAAAAGTCATCGAAACATAATAAAATTTAAGTGATCATTTATAATTTATTGTTTTACTTAGGCACAAATATAAATATAAGACACAGGTCCTATATTTATATAATTATACTTATTATTATACTTAGCTAACCATCAACACAGGTACGATACTAAAAGGATTTGGATCTGTGGACGTTATGTGATATTGTGGGGATGTTTCACTTTGGAAGGTCTTGAAAAACTTGTTGGTATGCATGGCTTGATGAACGTCTTTACATACTAAAGTACCGGACTACCTTTGACAGGAAGTCATAAACAGGAAGTGGTTGGATCTCCCATGTGTTCTCTCATGTTATCAAGCATTAAAGGAGACTCAGTGCTGTTACTGCTGATGTTGAGCATACAAAGCCTCATTTATTAGGGCTAATTATAACAATATTACATGCATTATTAATATAGTATAATTATGTAGATCAGGTTGGGCCCAGAGGCTACAGAGGTTTAAAGTTCCCTAGGTTCTTCAACTATAATAAGCCAAGGTAGACTTGTAGGATCATAGAACACATTGAATAATTAATGTAAACGGAGCTCTTTAAAGCCGTAGGGGGAGTTAGAATGGAGACACGAGAAAGACCTGTGCCTGTTACAGAAGATAAACATGAACCGCTCAGCAAACTCTATGCTTGCAGATACAGAGGGAGATACTGTAAATCAGTCTCCCTCTATTTATGCATATTAGAATGCAATTTGCTAATCTAAGGACACGGAGTGTCCATTGAGGTCCTGTGGAATTTGAATATAAGCCTAAATTAGAAGCAAATCTGTTACTCTGTTTACTGTTAGAATAAGTTGCAATCTTCCACATCTACAATAGTTTGTAAAGGTGTGTGCTATCAACAAGAAAAAGGTCTGAGGCAATGCTGTCATTTGGGTAATGGATGCTGCCAAACTCAATGGGGTTGTCTTTGGGGCACCTATGGCTTAACTCATAGGAGTTTGTATCGCAGGTTAAAATTGGGTTTGAATGTGATGGTAATACAGACCAGTACTGGACGGTGGACATTAAAACTGTGTATTTATCGTAATATTGTCAAACGTTTAAAAGTTACAGGTGCACATGTGCATAATACTAAGAATGGATGAGAAAAGGTTGTTGACATGTTATTTGACGGTTTGAAAATTATGTGAATAAGTGCTTTTTTATTACATAAATAATTCATCTGTCTGCATAAATAAGTGAATTTTAAAACAGCTTTAATAGCTAGAGACTTTGAACTGTCACTGCAAAACCAGTTAAACTGTGCGTGTGTGACAGCTGGCAAATCAACTGGCATGTATTCTATTCTGGCTTTTAGCTGCATTTTAACTTTGCAGGGACTAAATATAATGTTTATGAATTCTCTCTTGTAACAATTCTGCTCTTAATGTTAAAACAATTTGTCTCTCTTTCTGTGTCTGTCTGAATTTCTCTCTCTCTCTGTCTCTGTCTCTCTGTCTCTCTCTCACTCTCTCTCTCTCCCTGTCTCTCTCTCTCCCTGTCTCTCTCTCTCTCTCTCTCTCTCTCTCTCTCTCTCTCTCTCTCTCTCTCTCTCTCTCTCTCTCTCTCTCTCTGTCTCTCTCTCTCTGTCTTTCTGTCTCTCTCTCACTCTCTCTCTCTCTCTCTCTCTCTCTCTCTCTCTCTCTCTCTCTCTCTCTCTCTCTCTCTCTCTCTCTCTCTCTCTCTCTCTCTCTCTCTCTCTCTCTCTCTCTCTCTCTCTCTCTCTCTCTCTCCCTGTCTCTCTCTCTCTCTTGCTCTCTCTCGCTCTCTCTCTCTCTCTCTGTGCAGTATGTATCTGTCAGGCCCGGTTACCGCGGCAGCAGCCTTATTTGGGAGCACTCCGCCCCCTCGGCCGTGACCAGCCGCCATGACGCACATCAACGCCAGCGCGGTTACGGCTAACCTCAGCGGAACTGCGGACGGCTACAACTTCTACAGGCCCTTCTCTGTCTTCAGTGTGCTCACCCTCACCCTGCTGTCCATGCTGGTGGTGGCTACGTTTGTTTGGAACTTGCTGGTGCTGGTCACCATCCTACGAGTCAGGACCTTCCACCGCGTGCCCCACAACCTGGTGGCCTCTATGGCCATGTCAGACGTGATGGTGGCCGCCTTGGTCATGCCCCTCAGCTTGGTGCACGAGCTGAATGGACGCCTATGGAAGCTGGGCCGCGTGCTGTGCCAGATGTGGATCTCCTTCGACGTTCTCTGCTGCACCGCCAGCATTTGGAACGTAACGGCCATCGCGTTGGACCGCTACTGGTCCATCACGCGGCACCTGGAGTACACGCTGAAAACACGCAAAAGGATCTCTAACGGGATGATCGCGCTCACCTGGCTGCTGTCCTCTGTCATCTCTCTGTCGCCTCTCTTTGGCTGGGGGGAGACCTACTCGGAGGAGGCCTTGGAGTGCCAGGTGAGCCAGGAGCCCTCCTACACCATCTTCTCCACCTTCGGAGCCTTCTACCTTCCACTCTGCGTGGTGCTCTTTGTCTACTGGAAAATATACAAGGCTGCCAAGTTCCGTATCGGCACCCGGAAGAACAACACCATAACGCCCATGGCTGAGGTGATTATACTTTGAGGTCCTTTTGTCCGATACACTGCTTTGATATGGTCTGTATGTTGTTGATCCTACTGAGATTAAAAGAGCATTACATTGTGGTGTCTGGTTCTGCACAAATTACAAAGAACATAGAAAGAGCAAAGGCAACATGGATTTGGTTCAACGGGTTTTTTTTTAAATGATTTTCAACTTCCAAACTCTTTACAATTACCCAAAAAGCCGGGAGGGCTTATTAAGTAATTTCAAATGACACAGATTTAATCGGTGTGAATAATACACGTTCCTGCTTGTGAAAAGAAAAAAGTACCGCCACTGGTTGCTGGGCAATTTGTTGAAAATGTGTAATCTGGAAAAAAATAGATTCCGCAATGTTACAGTGCTGACAGGCTATTGAACGTGCAAAACCTTTCCCTAAGAAATAACACCTGAACCTACTTTGATATTTAAACTCAGTGTGCACAGAATCACTGATTTCCAACCTCTGGCTTAGAGCAGAAAAAGTCACCGTTCTCAATCTAACAAGTGATGGAAGCAACCCTCCTGAGCACAATCACCAGCATCACCTTGTTATTGTAGACAGCAGAAGGCAGTGAGCTATAAATATCTCGTTTCTTTAACAGTGCCGTGGGCCACATACACCCTTCTCACTGTGGCATCTTCCTCTAATCAGTAGGCACCCTGCCTCGGACGAAAAACTCAACAAGCCGGGAAAATTGTTCTCTCTGCAAAAAGAGCATCCATTACTCTTTAACTCAACTTTGCTTTGCTCGAAAATACGTTTGGACACCCTGGTAAACAAACATCTATATTGAGAACGTTGTCAATGCATTTTCACACTCTTTATTGTTGATAGAACAGATTGTTTGGGCATACAGTTTACCTTAATTAACTATTTTCTTACAAAGGAAATAGTGTGATGCAACAGCTTTTCCCTTTCATGGAACAATACGTTCTTCTAAGTCTCTAGCCATCGATACTAACTTCTCAAGGTCCAGATTAAAACTCTCCACAAAGGAGTGGTGACTCTGTAAGACCTGAACACAAGGCACTGGACGTGGGTGATTAAGAAACCCCTAAGCTCCATATATTCAGCCAACATTCTCAACACACACAAAAACAAAAAACTCATCATCAAAATATTACAACATAGCAACATAATGTTCTGTTTTTTCATTAGCAGTTATTTATGCTCCTAAACAAAAACCTGCAGCAAGGTCTGAGAGATAGGTTAATCAAACATACATGGATATATGGTGATCTTCTATTGTAGATAATAGAATATGTATTTGAGTTTCCTACATCTACTTCTGCAACTCGTTGGCTTGTGATACAGGCACTGAATGGTGGGTGAAAAATGCAGCCTAAGGGCAATTGTATGTGGTTGAGGGCTAAAGTAAACTGAGACTATCATCAAGAAAATAACATGGGAAATCTTTATTCCTGCTGGCATCATTCCAATAACGGCACCTCAGCTGTCGTTGTCCTAGAATGCCCCTGCCCCATGCTGATTTGGTTAGGCATTTGTGCAGTCATGCTCAACTTTCTACTCCTACACCAGTTCCTTACAACAACATGTTGTCAATCTCAAACTCCCTGTTCTGGTATGGTAGGTGAGAAAGAAAAAGGGGAAGGTAGTAATTCCATAACTGCCCATACGGAATAACTTGCTGGGTTTTACCTAGTGGATCAAACAAAACAAAATGAGCTACGATGTGAGACGTTTCGGAGAAAGAATTAGTCAGAGAGGTTCGTGTCTTCAGTTCAAGAGTTATGCTCTGGGTGTAAGAAAACTGTAATGCAGAATGTTAGAACACTAATCCAGTTTGGAGATATAGATTGCACAATCATTTACAATAAATTGCCTTGACACGGTCTTGTTCATGCTCTTTAATGAACATCTGATTGTTGATTGTTGATTGATATCTTGGATATTTTAATGAGGACATTATCAATGTGGCTGAGTCATTCGGGGTTTAATTTGATAATTAGCGCAAATTGTTAAATCAAAGAAGATAGACTTTTGATAAAAGGACCCTCACCACTTAGTTTTATAATCCCTGACAAATTGATTGACATTCTGAGTGACCAGCGATTATTTGATCGATTGATTGATTGATTGATTGATTGATTGGCAGGGTAAGGAGGCGTCGCAGCAGCCCCAGATGGTATTCACAGTGCGTCATGCCACCGTGACATTCCAGACAGACGGGGACACATGGCGTGAGCAGAAAGAGAAGAAGGCAGCGTTAATGGTGGGCATTCTCATTGGGGTTTTTGTCCTTTGCTGGATCCCTTTCTTCATCACAGAGCTCATCATCCCCCTCTGCTCTTGTGACATCCCCCCCATCTGGAAGAGCATCTTCCTCTGGCTGGGCTATTCCAACTCCTTCTTCAACCCTCTCATCTACACAGCCTTCAACAAGAACTACAACAACGCCCTCAGGAACCTATTCTCGCGCCAGCACTGATGGAGTATAGTAACACTGGGAAAAAGGGTTTAGTTTAAGAGGGAAAAGTGGGGATTGAGGACGTGTGTCTATATGTTCCTGAACGCTTTTCATTGTTTCAAACAAAGACATGACCTCAGCTGATAGTAAAAAAGTAAAAAAATAAATAAAAAAAAAGGTTTTGCTGCTGAGGTGTTTCAAACCTTGATTTTTGAGATTCAGACTGAGGGACCAGTCAGTTGTGTCACGACAAGGCAGAGACTGAAGTGAACTATCAAGCTTTTCCCATGTTGACAGAGGGTCAAAACATGGCTCCTCTCAGGGCTTTTCAGAGTACTAAAAGAAAAAGAAAAAACTTTTGGAGAAACATTTTCCCTGAAGAAGTGCATCAGGGTACTCTTTTCATATGCATCATTGACAATGACAATTTTTTTTTATTTATTACAAAAGTTAGCTACATGCTAAGCCAAGGAACGATCAACTGATGGAATTTGATATCAGGTGTTTGTGTATCTTTATATGAGGGGTGCGTTGTAACATACGATTGCAACAACCCCCGTCCCCCATGGTGCCATGGAATCGCCCCTGCCTGATATACAACACTTTTGATGTTTTTAATTTAAATAAAACATTGCGAAATAAATAAGTAAAGCTTTCGTTTTAATCATCGTGTTCTTTATAAACATAAGGTCAGCTTCAGATGGCTGTATTTTAATGACGTATGGTGACAAACAATAGTAGGTTATACTGAAAATAAATGAATATAGGACATTAAAACAGGGTGGTTGTTACTGGGAATTGTTTGATGTAAACAGAGGTACGCATACGCTTAATAGAGCTAGGTAAATAAAAGATAATTGATCTGTGTGGAGTTTCAGTATTAAGTAAAATAATAACATATTTTATGGTTATATGGACATGCTCCTCAATGAGGAATGAAATGGAGTTATAATATGGACAAAGAAGCAGCCGAAGACTTTCAGACTAGGTCTCCCAATTCAATTGCATGTCTTCTCTTCAAATTACCCCAGGGTATCTAAATATTCACTTATACTGGTACCCATATCCCAGCTGAGAAGATGAAAACCAGCCAACTCATCACAGATCCCCCTGCAGATCCATAAGGGATGGGGGGTGAAACAGACAGAGAGGTTTTAATATCAGGAGTCTAGTCTAGAGTCTAAGCCGGATCACAGTTACCATACACGGACTGTTTTCTCCATCATACACACTCACATTTCCACATCAAAGAAGACTCACAGAAATCAAAATGTCTCCGCAGAATTGCTGTCGACAACGTGTTTTTGTCTTTCACAGCTGCAGTGGAACAGCAGCTCGTTATGGAGCATGTGTGTCTGATGAGGACAAACGCTCCCATCTCAACATTTCTCTGCTCTTTGTTTACTAACATGCAAAGCAGAGCCAATCAGCTTCCCCAGCCATGAAAATGATATGTCACTGAGTGCTTCGTTTTTTTTGACGTGAAACTGTGTGATGGAGCTCCATCAAATAGAAACAGAACTCAATGCAAGCACAGACATTGACAAAGTCCATGAAGCACATATAGTAGTTACCCAGTGCAACACTTTGAAGTCAGATCATGTGCATTTCTGGCTCTGTTTTATTATTGAATACATCATAGATGGCTGAAGTGAGAGCTCTTAGTTCAAATTCCCCTGAAGATCTGAACACATTATAATATGAATAGGATTTGGTGAAGATGATGAAGATCTGAACACATTATAATATGAGTAGGATTTGGTGAAGATGATGAAGATCTGAACACATTATAATATGAGTAGGATTTGGTGAAGATGATGAAGATCTGAACACATTATAATATGAGTAGGATTTGGTGAAGATGATGAAGATCTGAACACATTATAATATGAGTAGGATTTGGTGAAGATGATCTAGCCGTGAACACTTGCCTGCTGATAAGAGAAAACATAAAAGAGGAAAGATGAGCAGAGGACAAAAAGACAATACCAGAGGTAGCACTGATAGCTACTAGCAGACTTAGTAATGTTTGATTAAGATATCAAGATGCCTTTTAACTAACAATAGAATTGTTTCGCTTATGGACTAGATTTGAGGCTAGGTCCAGATGGCCACTGCACTTGCAGACCCAGATATGAAAACCACCAGATGGACTTTGAGGAGATCCAATTTTACACTGGAGTATTTATAGCGTTGACTTAAAATAACTTTGATATGGGTGTTGTTTTTACCCAAGGGGCATGGGAACTGTTGGAAATCGAAAAACAGAAGCCTGTAAGTCTGCAGTAACCTTTCAATCGGAGTTTATTTTTCATCACATTTCTATTATGTTTTCAGAGGTGGTGTAAGGAATAGCTTACACTATTATCTTGTCTTTTCTTTCCAGAGTGAGTGATGTGTTCAAATAAAAAAAAAATCGACTCCTGTGCCTATTAACCTGTTTGGCCTTTTCAAAGCAGCACTGGGGAAAATAGAGTTTCAGAGATAATAGGACTGGAGATGTTCAAAGGACACACAGCTGGGCCTGATCATTCACAAGGCTTGGCATCACTGAGGGTCTTATTAAAGTCACTGCTCTGCTACTATCATGCAGTTTGCTTTACTTTGTCATTATTGGATTATCTAACGCAATGACTATGTTTACAACTTGAAAGATAATTTACACACGGACACAACGTTGTGATCTACAATTGGCCACTGCAGTGTTTAACACTCTTGACTAACTGAACCATCTACCTGGACAGGGTTAGCTAACCAGCAGTTATCTGGGTTATGGTCTCATGCTTAGCTTTTCAGTCCTTTGTTTCTACAAATCAAGAGAACTCAGTATGACGTGAATCACACAAGGAATGTGACTGAAGTGTTCCGTTCACAACAGAAGACCGTACTGATTTAGGCACAGTATGTTGAATTATTCAAATAATGCTAAAAGTGCCACTTCTTCTCTTAGTAGTACTTTTACTTTTACCATTGCTATTGGTAATATTCATTTCAATAACAATAAAATGGCTGATCTTTGAACTATTATAATGATAACAATCTGTGTTTAAAATAACTGTCTGGTTTAATTTGTGATCAGAGTAACCATGGTCTTACGCTTACTGATGGTAAATCAAGCCTATGACACTTTCTTTCTTGTTTAAAATACGGTGCTGGGTTAGTCTATAAAAACGTTCGTTTTTGATTTGTTACTGCCCTCACCTGTATGTACTGACCAGACAAAATTGCCGTCTGGCTGTGTTGACAACGACACAAATAATCAGCCAGGTTTGCGAGAAGCCATGTCCTCTGCCATGTCCTCATTCATCTAAAGAGACGAGGGTGGACGGGTGATTCTTCTAATCCCTGGCAGAACGAAGAGAATGCACAGCAGTGTCTGGCACACCCTTTGTTCTCTCAGTCCAAGAAGCATTTGGAACAGGTCTCTTCCTAGCTGCAGAGACCGCAAGAACATGAATGTTTTATTTGCATACACATTTGCAACCACAGGCGAACACACAGAAAGACACACGCAAACACACAAACACACAAACACACAAACACACAAACACACAAACACATAAACACATAAACACACAAACACGCAAACACACAAACACAGAAACCTTCCACACCTGCCCTTGTTCACAGTTTACAGCGACAGCTCACTCTACTTGAAGCCTTGATCCTTTCTTCTACTGTACACCATAAAGTTATATGTTACGTTATTATATTTATGCATCTGGCATATCCTCTGCTCCTGTTCAATTCAACGGGGAAATATTGAGTTCTATATTACAACAACTCAAACAACAAATTACCTAACAGCGACAAAAATACAGTTAATCTGTGGCTAGTTGGAGGTTCACAACAAATTCATAGAATAATCTGTAAATGATCCCATGTTAATTATGTACTCAGTCATTGGACGTTCTAATCAGTGTGTGTGTGTGTGTGTGTGTGTGTGTGTGTGTGTGTGTGTGTGTGTGTGTGTGTGTGTGTGTGTGTGTGTGTGTGTGTGTGTGTGTGTGTGTGTGTGCGTGTGCCAGAGACAGACAGAGAGAGAGTGCGTGTGTGCGTGTGTATGTGTGTGTGTGTGCCAGAGACAGACAGAGAGAGAGTGCGTGTGTGCGTGTGTGTGTGTGTGTGCCAGAGACAGACAGAGAGAGAGTGCGTGTGTGTGTGTGCCAGAGACAGACAGACAGAGAGAGCGTGCGTGTGTGCGTGAGCGTACGTGCACTTGTGTAAATTGTGTGATTCCGTTTTAAATTGTCTTGGCTGTCGCCCGTGTGTATCGGGTGTTTGCCTAGGAACTCGAAAGGGGCTTTGCCAAATTAGATTTTGCATAGGGCCATGTGGGATAACAAACAAATGCAGACCAGATGATATCAGGGCTGATTGGCCAAGAAGCCAATTGATGGCTCAGTGCAATCTGTTTGCAACAATGTCCTTGACTGTCCACTATAGAAAGCCTTTACAATAATGTTGGGTGAAACTTGCATCAAATGCACAGTTTGACAGTAACAAGTCTATGGTGTAACTTTCCATACCTTATGTTCCTACTATGTGGTAAGGACAAAACTATTTTGCTGACACATTTAATCGTATCTCTAAATGCAACCTTAGTTTACTAATCTAGCACAGTAATCATTAGTAATCAAAGTCTTTTCTGAGATGAAATGAAGAGGAATCAAAGGACATTTAACGTAATACAGTTGCATCTTTGGTGACCACTGTTTTCGCCACCTTTATGCAGATTACAAATATCTTTCCTTTTTACCTTAAATTCCCCTCATGTACCATTCAATTCTACCTCACATTAAGTAAGCATCAGGTAAAATGTATTATGAAAGTTTGTAAAACATTTAACCCCAACCCCAAAATGTATAAAATTATATTTTTGGAGAACGAAAACTAAAATATGAGTATATACAGTACATTATCTTCATGACAAGGATATAAAAAGATCCACCAAATACTGTTCCTCAAACAGCCAGTCAAAGGGAGTGACATGCTTCACTGCACACATCCTGGCAGTTGAAAAAGGACAAAGCAAAAGCAATTGAAAGTCTGAGAATAGAGAGGCGATATAGTATTGGCTGACTTTCATCACTATGGGGTGAATGATTCTTCTATGTGCCAAGCCAGTCAAACAAAGAGTACACTACCACTGCTGTCAGTTTCACAGCTTACAGCTCAGAAATGTTTGAGCTACCCCCCCCCCCCCCCCTCTCTCTCTCTCTCTCTCTCTCAGACAAATCACACACATGCGCGTGGACACAAACACAGAATACACAGCAACAGTCAAGTTACAGCAAGTCAGGACAAGAACAAACTCACTGTATTAGAGAGTCAGAGAGAATCATTTAAATTGAACTCACCATTAATAAGATGAATAAGTAAAAAGACAAAGAGAGAGGGACAAGGCATCACATTACACGGAAATGAATTTGACAGAGAAGAGGAGTGCGTCTGTGTGATGGGGGAAGGAGTGGAAGGAGTGAGCTATTAAACTACTGATGAAAATGGAGGCGTCTATTCAAATGAGGACGCTGATGCAATTAATTGCAATTATATATCTAGAGTTGATGCTATGAACAGGCAATTCAATCGTATGGCAGTGCGTTAATATAAGGTAATGTCTATGTAGGAAGTGCTGTACCAGAGGAGATCCGCATGAAAAATACAGTGTGCTGGTTGAAGGCCTTGCTGAGTGAACTAGCCAGGACCAACTCTATTAAACATTAACAAAAATAAAAAATGAATTGTGGTGGCCTTCTGAAGGTCCAATGCATTTCTCTCTGCATCTTGAAAACAGGCTGAAGTGGGCTGCTAACACCAGGATACAAGCAGCCCCAGAGCCTGCACTTTTCAGGAGGGGAAGATCCATCAGTGCATCCATCCATCCATTAGCTATACCGCTTATCCTTTGCAGGGTTGCGGGGGGGGGGGGGGGGGGTTGGAGCCTATTCCAGCTGACATGGGGTGAGAGGCGGGGTACACCCTGGACAGGTCACCAGTCTATCACAAGGCCCATCAGTGCATACAGGACACAACTAGTAGCGACGCTGTACCAGTCTGGGATAATAAGAGCCATCATAGGAGCCTTGAATCAAGAACCGTCTTCCAGAAACAATAACTGGCTCCCTATCTTCTTTCAGAAATTCTCCAAATGATTTACCTCTACGTTCAATCTCTCAATGGTAAACACTCTATCCAGTTATTATTCTGTTTTTTATTTCATCATAATCTATGGATAGTTTAACGAAACGAATGTCACTTACCAAATTACTGAACATCCTGGACGAAGACGTTACACCCTTTGCATTCCCATCTAGCTAAACAGAGGAGCACCATCCAAAGTACACTGGTCCAGCTACAATTCCTTAGGGAGAGCTGTCTGAAGTCCTTCCTGGTCTCAACAGTAGAACAAGACTACAACAAAGAATCTTCCTGAAGAGAAGGGTTCATTTAATGGTGTACAGTCACTGATATTACTGAGATGATTGATTTGGAAAGCAACATCTATAGCGACATACTGTAATTCTGTCTGATGACATGCTAAAATATTGCACCATTTATTTGTCATACCATCTGTGAAAATAACGTGACATAATCCAGGAGAGCATCAATTCCCTCTTGACTTGGATTATCATAGAGGCTAATATAATTATCATGCTTATGATTAATAGTGCAGCACGGTGGCTCGGTGGTTAGCACTGTTGCCTCACAGCAAGAAGGTCCTGGGTTCAATCCCCACCTGACCCAAGGGCGTTTCTGTGTGGAGTTTGCATGTTCTCCCCGTGTTTGCGTGGGTTTCCTCTGGGTGCTCCGGTTTCCTCCCACAGTCCAAAAACAAAAAAAGTTATTTGGTGACTCTAAATTGCCCGTAGGTGTGAATGTGAGCGTGAGTTGTTGTCTGTCCCTATATGTCGGCCCTGTGATAGACTGGCGACCTGTCCAGGGTGTACCCCGCCTCTCGCCCTGTGTCAGCTGGGATAGGCTCCAGCCCCCCCCCCGTGACCCTGTACAGGATAAGCGGTAAAGGTTAATGGATGGATGATTTATAGTATCGTTGTGTTTATTTATTATGATAATTGTTTGTATTATTTTTTTTGTGTGATGATGATGATGAAAATGGTGATGATGATTATGATGATTGTTATTATTATTATTATTGTTATTATTATTCATATTATCATTAATAGTAATAATAATAGTAGTAGTAGTAATAGTAGTGGTGGTGGTAGTAGCAATTGAAGTAGTAACACAAGTATTACAGTGTCACTGAAATGGTGGATTTATCTGGTAAATGCATATAATCAACCATATATACGTAACTTTGAATGCTACACTTTGCACTATTATTATTTTTATATTTTATGTTGACGGCAATAACTTCCGCACTACTTAGATCTTTATTCTAATGATTTGTTTTTGTTTCAATCACAGCATTTTACAAGCTCATTAAACCACTCAGTGAGGGGTCACTGTATTGCTTGATGAGCATGAACAAGATGTGAATCACATGCCTCGGCAGTCTCCAGATCACAAGTGAACTGAACACCTGGGTGAGATTTTGGACAGGTGTGTTAAACAACACTCTCCAACAGCATCATCAAACAGCCACATGAAGAAATATCTTTTGTATAATTCCAGGGACTTGTAGAATCGATGCCAATAAGGCGTGTTAGACGTATCAAAGCTGTTCTGGCAGATTGTGGTAAAATAGTTCAAAAATAGAAAGCAGACGTCTGATGATGGCTGTACTGCTGGCTGAAAGGAAGCTTCCTGTGGCCGTACAGCCGTGTGCATTGCACTGTAATGGTGTATAGGGAAAATATGTCTAATCATTCAAGGTGTTGCTTGTCAGTTATTTTGTGAATAAAATCGAAATCTCAACAGATTTATAATTCATGGTAAAAATAATGCAAGTAAAACATAAAAACAGAGTATGAAGTTAATGTTTGGGAGGAAAAACCAGCTTGACAGCATGAAACGTGCGCTGTGTGGGTTGCTAGAGAGGCAGGCACAAATGCACACACACATTTTCACACGCAAACATGTGTAAACACACCCACACACATGCACTGCCTACATTAAGAGTAATGTATAATTTCGATTTAGTGTGGGTTTTGGCTGCTTTCCCCTCAAACCCTGTTTATATAAATACTGAAACCTTGGACAAAATGTTGTTTCCCTCAGACCAGTTATTTTGAGGGGGCAGCTATACCACAATGTGATTACTTCTGAGCCCTATTTCTGGGGTGTTGATTCCCATTCATTTGTTTTAGCAAGTTTAGAATCATAATCTCAAAATAGTCTTTACAGCACAACAAACAATAGTGTTCCACTGTAATAGCTATAGCACGGTACAATTTTCATGCTGTCAGAATATGAATACTGAGCAGTAGACTGCCAATGTAAAAATAGCACCAAAAAAAAAATAAGTAGCACATTTTAGCACAGAAAAACATGAATCGAAGCCGGTGGAAATCTTAATGTCACATAAAGGGGCTCTGAGGAAAGATCAAAAGTAGCAGATTCTGCACCTGCCGGTGTGATCCTGCTAGGGAGTCTAACTGGTGGGCAGGCTAGTTGGCAGTCTAGCTGGCTGTATGGTCTGCTTGCTAAGGGCCTGGAACAGCACTTTAACTATCAAAATACATACATAACAGATGTATACATACAGAATGTCACGCAGTCGGGGCTAGGATAACGATTGCATACTGCTCAGACAGTTTTTATTCAGTTGATCGCTTGGTCTAGACGTGAGACCAGATAAAGAAAAAGTGTGGCATGTAAAACTGACCTGAACTGTCATGCCTATCTGACGTAGACTATCTAAGTAGTGATTTGGCTGTGATAAAAGTCAACGACTCAGAGAGTAACCTTCATTCTGTCACAGCAATCTCTGTTTGCTGAGTGAGACATCGTCTTTCGGCTGTCTGCTATAGCCCACGGCGGTAACAGAAAACACAAAGCTTAAACCAAGGCAGAAATAAGTGTGTATCCCTAGAATATAACTGTCACAACACTGTAAAGTTTGGGCTGTTGTGGCATGTACAATTTAACTTATATACCACTCAAACACCACCATTATGCTGCCTCTACGTTACCAGCTCTTCTGGTGTATGAAGCCAAAGAACTAGCATTTGTGCAGTGTGTGGATAATCTCATGTAGTAAAGTATCATGACCCTTCTCCCTTTATTACACTATAAATCTACCTTCCCTAAAACACATAAACGACATATTCCAGATACTGTGGTGATGTCAAGAGTACTAACTCACCAGACTAGCAAAGGTTGTTCATTCATATGCATACTCTCTTGAATGTGTCCCCTTTGTTTCACAGTATCGTGATCTAATGAAGACATCAATCATGGAACAAGAGAACTTCTGAAATAATTGCCTGCAATTATTGGATGGACTATATCCAATCCATTACCATTTCTCTTGTGTGGCTCAGGGTTTCATGATTCACAAGTGGCATGTGCCAGACATCCGATATTAAGACTATGTAATAAGTAATTAGGATAATATTAAGTACAACACATTTTTTTAAGTATAAGAGCTTTGTTGTTGTGCTGCAAAATGCTACAGATATTGAAAAAAAAACAAAAAAAACACATGTAATGCCACAATAATAGGATAAAGCCAGCAGGCACAACAAGCATTGTAGGTCTGGTTCATTCTTGGTGAAGTAAAAAAGGCCCTTACGATCACTTTAGCTTTGCCCCACCAAAAGCCAATGCATCTTTGAAAACAATCAAGCATGAAGTAATGGCAAGACGTTCAACACATTTATGCCAACGGGTCACTAACCAGTGAGATCATATAGGAGAAACAAATGGCATACTTATAATGCAATATTTCAAATGAATACATATAACTTTATTTTTTAATTATCTCCCGTCATTGATTAAACATTTTAATCGTGTTACATTCAGTGTTGAGGATCTCCTGTAAGAATTGATATTGTTTGAAACTAAACCACATAACATTAATACAGCCATGTTGTGCATGTTTTATCTCAGCAGCTATGCCTTACTGCCTAAAATAATGTAGCATTCATATGCATACCAAATGTCACAGGCCCTTTCGCTTGTCAAATGTTTGAGGATGTTCTTTTTTTGAATGGGCAATGACATGCTTCATGCTTAGATGAAGGCCATGCCTCTTTGTCGGCGCGCCATGGCAACAGAGCATCTGTTTGTTTGTGTCAGGTTATGAGAAACTGAAAGAGAGAAGGGGATGAAAGGTAGAGAGGAAGGGTGGTAGTAAAGAAAGAAGGGAGAAAAGGATAAAAGAAAGACAGAATAAAAGAAAGAATGAAAGAAAGAAAGAAATCTGTTTTGAATATATTTATCATAGCATTGCATGAATATACATGATAGCCAGTAATGAGAAGGAAATTTAATAGAATATTGTTCCTTAAGAAGAGTAGAACCAACAATAAACTATATTAAATAATTTCTAGATTTTATCAGAATGTTTTGTATACCGCAATCAATTAATGTTTAAGGTGTTAGTGCCATCTGCTGTTCATTATTATCCATTGCTGTTTAATTAGACTGCAATACCTGATTCTACCGTTTGGGGCCCATGGCAATCCTCTGCTTTTTACGCAATATTCCAAAACAATTGTTGTGGAAAGACACACCTATAGACACCGCCTTCATAACACACTTGATCAAACATGGTCTCAATACATTTTAAATGCATGTTTGTTTTCTTTATTAATCTTTTGCCCAAGTGATAATAAGCCCCTACTGTCCTGAGGTCTCATTTGTAAACGTTGCGTACGCACAGAAGAAGGCGTAAGACACTTTTTACGCCGACGTTGGGATATATAAAAAAAAACATACTTGACGTAAAAATGTGTGGTCCTCCACGCAAACTTCAATCCATGCGTCCGCACTAAACTGGAGGGATGAGAAACTGCGACTCAGCTGACAGAAGGAAATATCTCAACAAACGCTTTGAAATTGAGACCAGTCTGTAAAATTAATCGAAATATTATTATCTCTCACATTGGCTATTACAAACACAGTTGAATGGAGTGCACAGAAACAAAAAAGATTTGGCATAACAAATGTAAACGGGGATGTGTTGCTGTTCTGATTAAGTGATTTGTTTGTGTAACATAATCCCTCAAATATGTTGTACAGTTTAATAGGGAAGCATATTTAATAGGATTTGTAATTATAAAACAATAGCCTACTTGCATGTTTTGAAATGAATTCTCATAAATAATAAGGCGAGCAGTATACTACTTTTAAACTAGTAGGCCTACCGGTTTCGATGCCTCAGTCTGACTCGGGCAGATACGAGCGCACGGTTTCATTCTTATCACATGTTCGTTGCGTAGAACTGTCAATGAGGGAAATGACCACACTGAAGGTGTCACGCAATTGGGCAGTCAGTTTAAATACATATTGATAACGAGTGTTTTACTGACCATTTATAGGCAACTACGGGTGTTGAAAGGGTGGGATAAGACGCCCGGTCACGCCCGCCAAATTTAGAATTGAGTCTGATTTATAAAGGGAAATTGGAGTACAACTTGCGTGCGCACTGTTTTATAAATCTGAATTTGTTTGTGCGCAGGTACACTTTTGGTATGGATCCTACGCACTGTTTCATAAATGAGACCCCTGACCTGTACCATGTGTTAACGTTTCAATCTTAATCAGTCAGAACTCCTTCCCTCTAAGGGAATGTCACCACTGACACAGTCAAAGCAGTAAAAAGTGTAATAACAACGTTAGAACCACAAACACAGGTTTTCAGCATTATTACAATTGGTCGGGCTATGTAGGTGTGTGTGTGGGGTGTGTGTGTTTGTGTAACAAAGGTAAACATTGCCACATATCAAGGATCTGAATATCTGGCTGGCAATGTGTTTGCCAGGTCAAATGCGAACTTACACGAGTGTTCCGTCACAAGCTGGTCAAGTTTACTGTTTAACTTATTTATCATTTCATCACTTCAACTACTTAGCTAAATCTACAATAGCTTGTTCCTTTCCATGGACCATACCTCAGCTGACATGTTAAATATTATCTTAACCACGCAAGAAGCCAAAAAGTGCTACCTCAGGTGAAGGTGGTGTGATCTGTCGTAAAGTACTACACGATATATCTCCTTAGTGGAATAATATTTGTTGGCACTGAGTTTCAGATATTCCTAAAATAGCGGATGAGTAATTTGCAATATAAGATATCTCTGCGCTCAAAACCTTTAATCTAGTTTCGATTTTGGGTTTTGGGATTAGATAGTTTCGATTTCAAGGAAAAAACAAGTCCACATTAATTTAGAATTTCATTAACCCTTTGAAGAACAGTGACTGTGGTGTATGATAAAAGGTATGTGCTTACGAGAATACTCCGGCATTTAGCCTCTACTATTGGTACCTCCTCACAGTAAAACGCAAATATTATAAATAAAGAGGTCTCTTTGACAGGGGAGTGAAGAACATTGATATACTATCAACATAAGTAAAAGAGATCAAATATAACTGGTGAATAAACATTGAAATGCAATCAGTAATGAAACTGAATTAGAGTCCACAGGTAAGAACGTTGTTTTATTGTATTGCACATTTCTACGAAGGTTCTCTGAGCAAAATGACAGGGAGAATTCAAGAGGGTATTGACTCTCCCCTAGAGTATTTCTAATTCCTTTCACAGATACGTTATGCCTAATATGATAAGACAGAGGTATGAAACTTAGATGTGGCACCATAAGGAATATCAGTGTCTCTGTTGAATGAGAATTACAAAGAGGCTGGAAGAGGGTGTCCCATTGCCACTCCCTCTGGCTCAAAACACAGAGCGAGAGCCTTAATCTTGCCCTTTGTTCATTTGGGTGCTACCCTCTATACTCTGGAGTCCACTTTCATCTTTTTCTAGCACAGCGATAGAGAAGATAAATATAAGCATGCAAGAAGTCCAGTGTGCTTTTGAAGCAGGTGTCAAGGAAGATGATGATTCTAAACTGACTGGATCTCCATGTTAATCTGATATGCTAAAACAGTGAGGTTCTACAAAGTAATATGTCCCATGCAGCCTCAATGACATTCGTTGGTACAGTACACATGGTACATTAATAGTATGATTCATATATCATTATGTTGTGATAGTGTTGTAATACAAAAAAAAGGAGAAATAAAACGAACTGTAGTATTACACCTAAATCAGTATGAATATAAACCTTTGAAACGGTTTGTTAAAAACTGCAGTAAATTAACTTGTTTCAATATTGTGTCAGCGCGGGGAGATTAGGATGTTTTGCAGGAATATAGAAAGAATTTGTCAAGGGCTAGTTTAATATATCAATTTACCATCTGCACTGTCAGTCTCGCCTTCTTTAATATACTGTAGAGCAATCCCTCCCAGTCCAGAAGCATAATCTAACGAGCCTTGATCTGGTATTCATTTGAAGAGTCGTTACATAGCCTTCTGCTTTATCTTCTTATGAAGCTGAGATCTCCTTAAAGCAAGTGTGATCACATCTGCCCCTAAAGATGCATACCTTATTGTTAAACTGTTTACTCAAACCTTATGTTCACTCTTTGATACTGTTTACTCAAACCTTATGTTCACTCTTTGATACTGTTTTACACTGACTGCTTATCTCTGCCATCCACATGGTCTGCAAATATTGGGACCACAGAAGTCTAAAAGAAGTGTATCCCAGGGAACATGTCTAATGGTCTGTTCTGCAACGGGCTGTATGCTATTGCAAACTTCGCTTTTGCCCCTTCAAGGATCAATATGTGGGAAGAGAAAAAAACATGTTCAGCTGCTGAAAGACCAGCCTTCCTCTATTGACACAGACCTCTTATCCCGTAAGACATGGTGTCCTTGTTAACAGCTTTTGGCAAAACCACCAAGCCCTGAGGCATATAGGACCAGAGGGACAAATAATAACTTTTCAATCCCCATATATACTTTCATGCTTGACATACTTAGAAATTGTGAAAGGACTCTGGCAAAATAAATTGTTGACATTTTCATTTGCCCGCATATTGCACACTTTCTCAGAAGTGTGATTCCCTATCCATTGGTTCCAGACCAAAGTTAAAACTGACATTCAGTACTTCCACAGTTAAATGTTAAACAAATCCTCACTTTCACAGAAACACATTCAACTAAATCAGCTACAGTGAGGTGGATGTTTAAAATAGCATGGCAAGATTGTAACTGCAAGGACCTCGATGGCCAAGAACCTGCCAAATGTGTGGACACATAATGTATAAGCCTATTTCAGCTTTCAAGTCCATTTAGAATAACCTTTTGTGCTTTCATTTACATTTACTATATTTTGATCGAGGACATTCACCTTTCACAGGCATCATAAAGCAAAAATGTATTTACCATTGAGCTTTTGTAATTGGAACATATTTTATTCTCATCAGACATGAAATAAAGACACAAATTCAGTGGGTAATTTAAAGCTTCAAAGATTTTGAGTTGAAAGGCAACCAGAGGACAATCCTATTAGCAAATTCCTACATTAATATCCTGAGGAATAATTGTAGTCTGCACACCCATGGAACCTAAAACACACAAATTGGACTCAACAACCTAAGACCAATGCAGTGGGAAAATGCATTGAAAATGGCACACATATCTTACAGAAAAGTTCTTTAACTACTATCCTATGTGTAAACTAGTATTTGTGGTTGTAGTCAAAAAGCCTAAATTAAGGTTTTGACCGTTCAAACAGGAGCCACTGTGGCATTAATGTTGTTTGATCAAAGAGAGGGCATTTCCATCTAATTTTCAATGAAGGTCCAGATGATGCATAGCTGTTTGTCTCCAACTGTTGTAGGAGTTGTGCAATCATACAGCAGCATTGCCAACTTTAGTCATTGAAACACTGTGTCATCTGGTTGTTGACCCTTTTTGGCCTGTACTTTTCTACATTTGCCAATCCCCGTCTATGGTGAGTCAGTTGTGCCATTAACCCATGTCCTATAAACCTGTAAAGCTATGCTACAATAAATTAATGCCAAGTAGCTTTTATTATGCTTTAAGAGCATTTATTTAAAAAAAATATCTACTTGTGAAGCAGTTTCAGTGGCTAGTAGACTGAAGCAACTTTATCTTATAGGTCAGTCACCTATATACACAAAATGATTCCAAAGCCAAAATAGACGGCTTTTTAAAATACCTCAACAAAGGTTTTGACTTCACCAAAGGTTTTTTCTGGTCACTGTGTAGAGACAGTGCATATAACAAACAACCAGACTGTATGCATCAGCTCAAAGGCTTGCTCATAACAGCTGGCTCGTGTGACTGCCCGGGAGCGAGGCAAGTGAGGGCGGTGAGGTGGAGTCACGTCATATCGCCCGCCTTGCTGCTATTGGTCGATTCGTCTCACCCGACACAGCTGTGATTGTTTTCTGCAGAAGAAGCTTCTTGTATCTGGTATGAGGACTAGACTCAGAAATGAAATAGTCTATTTTAGCTATCGCTTTCCCTATCACAGACACACACCCGAACGATGTTGTTGTGACTAACACCCATGATAAGAGTCCTGATAACGAAGGCAGAAAAGTGCCAAGCGTTTGAGAGGTGCGAAACAAGCGGTCTGTACCCTTTTTTACCCAGACAGTGAATACGTCTGGAGAACAAGGTAGGGTTACATGTCTTTATATATCATCTGATAACCACTGGTTTGACTGTATAGTACCTTTAGAAGGAATTTTGTTCCAATCTAAGTTAAAAAAAAGAAAGAAAAAAATTGCTGTACTGGGCCATCTCAAGGCTACAAATTTTTTTAGCAACGTTGTTTTGGTGTACTCGTTGTTTATTTGATCATTTTGGTCCTTGTTTACAGATACCTATTGCCAAATGCCAAGACTAGAGAAACACTGTTGGAGTTGTTCCTGTGCATCAAGCGTGGAATCCAAAAATTTGAGAAGTGCAGTCTTGATTGCATCGAAAGCTGGAGAAATGATGTCCATTATAACAACGGTCCTTAGCAATGCTTACGGGTCTCTGTACAACTTTAGAACAGCAAACCTCATTCGTCGGGGTCTTGTCCTTTTCACATTCGGAGTATTCATTGCATTAGTCCTAAACTTGCTACAGATACAACGAAATGTTACTTTGTTTCCCGAAGAGGTGATGGCAACTTTGTTTTCATCGGCTTGGTGGATTCCACCATGCTGTGGCACAGCAGCTGGTAAGTGTTTGTACACATTTGAATCCTCCTATATACATAATGTCGATTTTTTTTAACGAATATTGGGCTTGGTTGTACTTGGGCTATACTAGACCTACATATTTTGCATTGTGCGCTAAACATGGAAATATTCGACAAAACGAGGCATACGATTAATATGACCAGTATGAAATACAGTTGTATTGTTTATAATTATAAGTGTATGCCTATGTGTTTACGCAGACTATCATGTTTTGTTGGCGAATTTAGTATCGCTTTGCACTCGTCCAATGGCCTGTCCTCAAAGTAGTGGGGCACGAAAAGCATTACTGCGTATTCATTGGCTGAACTCATAACGGGTGAGCAGAGGGGGGCGGTCCATGTTACTTCCGAAGTAGAGAAACAAGGAAGCCTGCAGTTAGATAATTAAATAAATAACATCCTGTTCCTCCCCGTGTTGTCAAAGACAAAGCCAAAGTCCAGTAGCTGCACAAAACTTTACTACACTTTTGTTTTGCTGTTGACTTTGCAGGAGTGCAAAGCATACTCATGTATAAATGTGTGTATACATGTATATATGTATATATCTATGCAATTATTATAATATATATTTTTTTTTTACAGCTGTTGTGGGCCTGCTTTACCCCTGTATTGACAGCCATTTAGGGGAGCCACACAAGTTCAAGAGGGAGTGGGCAAGTGTGATGAGGTGCATTGCAGTGTTCGTGGGTATCAACCATGCCAGTGCTGTATCCTTTTACAAACTATGAGCAACCCAAGTAGCATAAACCAATATACAGTGAAAGAGTTTGTTTATGCAGTGTCTATTCAAAGTGATACATTAAAATGCATTACACTTATTATTGCAATAAGTAGTAGCGCTATTCCTCCATCTCTTAGTCAACCCAAACTGTTCCTTTGCCCTTAACCATCCCATTCCATAGAAGCTAGACTTTGCCAATAATATCCAGCTGTCCCTGACTCTGGCAGCCCTGTCACTTGGTCTTTGGTGGACATTTGATCGCTCGAGGAGTGGATTTGGCCTTGGCATTACAACAGCTTTCTTGGCCACAGTCATCAACCAGCTCTTGGTCTACAATGGGGTGTATCAGTAAGTACCAGTTTATCTATTCACACCACTTCCTCAACAGTCCCTGTCTATAGTGGCTGTAATTAATACATAATCAGTTGTGTGAACAAAATGGTATCATACAGTTTCTATGTAACAAGTTGTTTGTGTGCATGTTTCAGTACGCTGAAATTGTTTTACATTGACATGTTCAGCATTTCTAACATTTCAGTCAAAGTAATTGAACTAGTGAAATTGCAGAGCTAGTCAATACATTTTTATGCTGAATTATGTGGGGTAGGCACCTTTCATCACTTGCTCGTTATTTAGACAGCCAAGGTAAGTTTGTTGTTTTATTGGTGGGGGTTTGGGAAGATGTCCCATCCTCTCCCACAGAATTATTATTATTATTTATTTTATTTACACAGGGTTAACCGACTGAGAGCAGGTCTCTTTTCCAGCAGTGCCCTGTTAGAGGCAGAATAAATAAATAAACAACAACAAAAAAACACAATGAACTAAATCAGATTCAGTAAGTTGTCTGGCTGTGCTCTCGCAGTCTTACTTACCTTGATTCCATCAAAAATGCCATGACAGCTAAGACATAGAAATAAGTGCAATTGCTTTTTGATGTAGAGTCTCTCGTGTCTCGATGCCCAATTATAATCACTCCTACCTAACTCAGTGGCATCGCTTCAAAAACACCCAGCTGAGAGGAGTCACACTGTTGCTTCAGTAAGAAGCTTATGAAGTGCTGTTTTCAAAGCTCATGCTGACTAAAGAGGAAAGATAGTAAGGAAAGAGAAGAGATTATCCTATTTTTCAGCATAAAAGATTCATGCTTTTTTTCCCCCCTCTGAGATCAGTCTTTACAACTGTTTGTGCTGCGATTCCTTTTAAGGAGTTGACTTCTCATATGTGTGTTTATTTCTTTATTTGGAAGGAGATCATACTATTGCTATGACTGTTAAGGTAGGCCTTCTGCTTTAATGTAATGTTTTTCAAATGTATTTTGTAGGTACACGTATTCAGACTTCCTGTACATACGCTCCTGGCTCCCATGCATTTTCTTCTCAGGAGGAATAACTGTGGGGAATATTGGACGGCAGCTGGCAATGGTAAGTTGAGCCTGGTGCTATAGTAACACAGTTTTTTTAGTTGACCTTGTTTGAATTTACACTACGACATTGGTTTTCTTAATATGATACGTTTCTTTTTCAATTTGACGGTCACTCTGTAAGACGCATTGTTATGTATCCCACTGCTTTTCTGGGCACTTTGCAGTTCTAGCAGACACACAAGAGAAGTAAACTGGTGTAAAGGGGTAGTGAAACTCAGGAACGTCCAAGTACGTCCTTATTGTTGCTGTAGCAATCCAATGCTAGGAGGTTAGGCATCTATATAATACAGCCAAAGGTGCAGCGGTACCAAAAGATACAATCTTCTCACAATAGATTATTCATCAATCTAACCTAATTTGATATCGCAAATTAGCAATGCAGATAGTGTATATGTAAGCTCTGTGTTGTTTTTTTAATTTCGATCAACGACTCCTATAATATTACCATGTATAATGTGACCCAAAAAAGACAACTTCCTAAAGGCTAAAGCGCAGCCACTAATGTTTAAAATAATGACAAGTAATGACACCTGTGCTTTGTTGTTTTTGTTTGTTATAAAAAAAAAGTGTTTTCTCATTTGCACAAGACAGAGTTTTGTCTTTTGCAGCAAGGTGACAAAGTGAAAACAGGTTTGTATTATTTTTTGCAAATGTATTAAAAACAGTAAAAGGAAATATCACATTTACTTAAGAATTCAGACCCTTTGCTATTACACTCAAAGTTTAGCTCAGGAGCATCCCGTTTCCATTGATCATCCTGGAGAGGTTTCTACAAGTTGATTGGCGTCCACCTGTGGTAAATTCAATTTGGAAAGGCACACAACTGTCTAAAAAAAGGGTCCCAAAGTTGACATTGCATGTCAGAGCAAAAACCAAGCCATGAAGCCGAAAGAATTGTCCGTAGACCTCTGAGACAGGATTGGATAAGGGTATAAAAAAAGATTCTGCTGCATTTGAAGGTCCCAAAGAACACAGTGGCCTCCATCATTCTTAAATGGAAGAAGTTCGAAACCACCCATTCTGTTCCTAAAGCTTGCTGCCTGGCCAAGAGCCTTGGTCAGGCAGGTGACCAAGAACCCAATGGTCACTCTGACAGAGCTCCAGAGGTTCTATGTGGAGATGGAAGAACCTTGCAGAAGGACAAGCATCTCTGCAGCGCTTCATCAATCAGGCCTTTGTGGTAGAGTAGTGAGACGGAAGCCACAGGACAACGACCCAAAGCACAGAGGGGTGGCTTCGGGACAAGTCTGTGGATGTCTAACCCTAACCCTAACATAGTGAATGTCCTTAAGTGGCCCAGCCCAGACTTGAACCAGATCAAACATCTTTGGAGACCTGAACATTTTCCTATCTAACCTGACAGGGCTTATGAGGATCTGCTGTGAAGAATGGGGAAAAACTCCCCCAATACAGGTGTGCGAATTTTGTATCGTCATACCTAAGAAGACTCAAGCTGTAATCGCTGCAAAAGGTGCCTCCACAAAGTGCCTCCACAAAGTACTAAGTAAAGGCTCTGAATACTTAATTGTGACAATTCAGTCTTTTTTTTTTTTGTATTTTTTTGTGAAAAAAAATTGTTTTTTTGCTGCTTTCTACAAACCGGTTTTCACTTTGTTATTATGGGATAGTGTGTGTAGATTGAAAAATATATTTTATTCATTTTAGAGTAAGCTGTAACAAAATGTAAAAAAGGGGTCTGAATACTTTATGAATGCATTGTTTCATTACACATTTGTAAGTTTGAGAGGGTAAGAAAATCCATATTTTTATTTCATTAAGGCAGCCATTTTCTTTTCCAGTTAAGAGAAGGATTTCACAAACCAATTTCCAAGAATCAAACCTGTCCAGTGTGATCTATTGTCTCCAGCAATTTGTTGCCTTTTTTTCCCTATGAAAGCAACTTTTAGGTAAATTTCGCAATCCTTTTGATTATATCCCGAGTTATCACACAACTTAATTTTGACAAACCATCTCAACTATGTACAAAAACATTAACAGGGTGTCTCGTGTTTGCTCAGTAGCACCACTTATTGTGGAAAAAAATTGGGTAAATTATTTTACAAAGTAACAAATCCTACAGGTTTTAACAGTTGCTACTGCTTTAAACTTTTTTTTTTGTGGGAATGAGTTTCTTCACAAAGCCAGGAAAACTAAGAAAATAACAATCACAGTAACCAGGAACACTAACACTGATATTGATCTGTTCTCAATATGAACCGTGAATTATGAACCTTTCCTCTGTTCCCATAGGGCTGTGCAGAGAAACCCCATCAGGATTAAACAGCTGAAGCTGCCAAAAAGGAGAACTAACTAAAAGAATGACACCGGTCCCATGACACTGGGGAAGGATGTCTATTACAAAAAAAAAAAGACTTTGGATGAGTTTGGATTACTTTATTGTCTATGATCATGACAAAACTGGTCAGATTTATCTGACTTTGTGCCATGTCTTCTGCACCTCCTTGTGGCCAAATTACCCCTGCCATTGCATATATATTTTACTCTGTCCAGCATTTGGACCTACCAGTGCCCTTTCACTAAAGACACACAGTATTTGCCTCTCCTGATCTTTGACATGAGATGTTAACTGTTTTTTTTTTAGTCTTACAGTGTAGGGGTGAGGTATTTAGATTTGTTTTGCATGACTGCAGTTTCTGTGTGTGTGTGTGTGTGTGTGTGTGTGTGTGTGTGTGTGTGTGTGTGTGTGTGTGTGTGTGTGTGTGTGTGTGTGTGTGTGTGTGTGTGTGTGTGTGTGTGTGTGTGTGTGTGTGTGTGTGTGTGTGTGTGTGTGTGTGTGTGTGTGTGTGTATGAACGCGTATTGTTCTTCCTTTGGAAAATATAAGAAAAAGGGTGGTGCCATAACGCATTTTTTATGCTTTGTCTCAATGCATAATGTTCATAAAAGGGAAATGTAACAAGGGTACGTAAAGAATGTTCTTTACTCTCTCAAGGAGATGTAGCTGTTGAGCACAGGGATTATTACTGTGGCACAGATTAAATGCATTGTGTGTTCCCAATAATGAAATTAACCAAAATAAGTATTTATTTTGCTAAACAGATTATAATTCCTACGTTGAAGACCCAAAACCAAATGTGCAGATGTGCTTTGCGTTCTCAGTGAATGTACCATGAGAAGGGGGGTTGCTTAGAAGCACTGACGCTCTTGAAATCTTCTGGCGTTATTAACGGCTACCTTTTGGATGGCCCTAGTTGTGATGAGTCTCATGGAATTATGATGATGAAAGATTTCCCACTTTGAATAGAATTTCCAAAACGATTATAATAGTTTGTGAACATATACTGATTAAAGAGAGGACAGGACAGTTTGACTTTGATCTCAAAGATTTGCAGTCTGTGATTGCCTTTGTATTATAGACTTTAGTGCTTTTGTCACTATGCAAGTTACACGTATTTGTTTTTCGTACATAAATTACATATGGCTTACACCTGTATAAGTGCATTCGTATTTAATCAAAAATGTATTAATGTTAGACCTGTGGTGTGTTAGTTAACTGGTTGAGGGTCTATTTAAGTGCAATCAGGTGTATTCATGCGACAACTGTTCTTCCTTATTTATTATTTCAGACAATGGGTAATAGTAGGTAGAAGATGACACTTTGTTGAAACTATATGCTTTGTGGATATTTTTAAAGAACAATAGTCTGAAGTTATTTTGTATCAACATGTGTTTGATAATTTGCCTTCTTAGGTGGGGGCTCCAGAGGGAGAAAACCCCTGTGTGTCAAACTTAATGTAAATTGAATTATTAAGAGGGAAGCTGATCATTGTATAAAACTAGTATGAAACTGTATGTAGCCTGGTGCTTTTGGAATCCCATTCATGTGTGTTTTAGAAAAAGTTTTATTTTTGAGGTGATGAAGCGTCTGTTATTTCAAAGTTTGTGTGCAGTTCTGACATTTCACCTGTTTTTCTTCTGTCGATTTAAAAAGAAAAAGAATAAAAAATGTATATAAATGCATAAGGATTTGTGTGGTCAATGTGTTAGCCCTGTTATGAATTTTCTTTCAGAATTTACAAGCAGTAGGTTGTGTTATGCCTATAGCCAGTCTTGACTGTTTGCATGTTCCTTTGTTAGCTTATGTTCAGATGATTAAGACTTAATTACACTTCATTCCATTCAGCATCAAAACGCAAATTTGTTCATACATATTTTGGCTGATTCATTCTCATACATTTTGTCTGAAACCTAATCCATTGTTCACCTATGAACGATATTTACGTCTAGAATGTCATAAAATAAGTCAAATGAACTAGGCCTACCAACACTATTATTACATGTTTTCCCTGTTATACAATTTTAATCGAGAATAGTTTAAGTATCAAACATTTGTACCATGGACAAAACATAATTTTGAATAATTCTCTCTTTCAGTCTGATCTTTTCTGAGGAAAGTACTGTATAACAAGATATCCAAAACCCTCATATTCTCCAACATCATTCACCATTTAATTGGTCGCTAGTAGACCACAGGATACCTTCATTGTTTGCCTAATTACTTATCCTAAGGAATTGAGTAAAACAATGGCCTCCCCATAAGTGTTCGGATGTGCATGCAGCTAGCAACTCCATTGGACCTCAGCTTTCTGGGGTGGTGGTTGTTGTTGTGTCTTCCAAAATCTGAATAGAGGGAGACACTTTTGTCTGTGGCCCTTGTCACAGTCTAAAGACTCATTATCGTGCCCTCAGCTGTTTCTTCCTTCTCAGTCAAAACCTCCCCCATCCCTGAACCTACAACCCTGTCTGTCATCAGGCTCACTATCATAAGCACCCCCCACCCTCCATCGTCCATCTCCCCTTCTTCTGATATGCCTTTCTGAATAGCTGACTTCTATTTATACTTAGCAGGGGACTGACAGTTAACCTTTTGCACTAAGGGATTTCTGGGAGTGGGGCCAATTTTTGTCACCCATTCTGATACAGCCCTCGTTCTTGCTGTCCCCTCCAACAGCCAGGGCAGTGATCCAACGCCACACGCCACTTCATCCTCCCTCTTCTTAGCGTCTCCTCCTCCGTTCAGGCAGAATAATTGGCCGGACCTTAACCCCTTTTCGTTTCCACCTAGAACTGACTAAATGACCTTAGTGAACTACCTCCTTTTTTTTTTGTCAAATCAGTCTTTTTCTACTTTGATTTTGGGGAAACAGTGGATCTGGGTTCATGCTTTGTACGGGCTCAACATTGATTTTGAATGCTTTGTAGAGTTATAGGGTTATAGCATGCCCTTTATGCTCCCTACACATTCTGTACACATTAGCCCTTCACCTGGAACTCCCTCAGTAGGAATGTACTGGGTGCTGTGTGGAGGTGGTGAAGTGTGAGTGTGATGGGGGTTGTCCAGAGAGGTGGCTCTGTAAAAGCAACCTGGCCAAAGGAGACTGCTGTTCACCAACACTGCCCTGTCAAATACAATTCTGATCAGTGTCTCTCCTCTTTCATATAATACATATTTGAAACTTTTAAACAGACAAATTGTAAAAAGCTGTTTCCAGATAACCTATTTTGATGTTTGATCATTAAAAATATCTGTGCATGGCTCGCATTTTAGATAGACAATAAAGGCCTTTTTCTGCGGTCCTCTTTCTGTGTTTGAAAGAGAGAAACGTGTGGGGGTACAGGCTATTTTGGAACAACAGCAACACACACCAAAACACCAGCCTACAAACATGGTGCTGTTGCATTACAGGGTAATCCAGGGTTCGGGCCAACTTCATTTTACACGGTGGTGAGGGAATAGTGAATTTATTTGATGAGCACCATTTACACTTAACTGACGAATCTCTGAAGGCAACAAAATTTGAGGCGGTCATTGAAAACGGCAAAACATACAAGCATACACTGAAAAGCAATGCCAGGCTTATTGTGGAAGCTAGATACAGGAACTCTAATCAGTACGGACAGCTAGCAAAAAAAGTCTATGGAAACATGTAATGCAGTAGTCATGGCTTTAATTACCACAAGATGACAGTATCCATCTCTGAACAGGAGAGCTCGTATAACAAGTTTGGCCCTCTAGTGGTTTGGACTGATCATGACATTGTGTGGCGGCTGGCTAGAAACTCACACACTTATTTTCAGAAAAAGATAGTTTGTAAGCTATACAGTATATTGTAAGGGAAAACATATTCCCTTTGTGTAATACATTTAGTGAGTGCTGATTACAGGCATTCCAAAACGGCAAAGGTTCCCAAGCACGCTGATTTAAATACAGAATTAATCAAACTCTAGTTCGATCAAAGTATTGTGCTTCCTTTAGAGAGAGTTTGTCTTAAGTGTTATCTGTCCCTTTTTTTAGACAGGAAGTAGGTCCACTCGTCTTCTTCCCTTAGTTCGGTTCCCTTTTCAGGAAACAAACAAACAGTCTAGAACATGTTGGCATGAAGTGAGATTCTTCTTATTTATTTTAAACAGTCTACCTTTTTTGGGCCAACTGTTACCAGGTCTGAAGAAGAGCTGGATGCTAGCAATGTCACCAGAACAGGGTGGTAATAAATAACACATTCTCATGAGAGCATCACCAAGCATCATCATTCCAGCACACGTCCTTCTGTCCAACACCTCACATTTATAGTGTAGGATGTGCGTGCTTTTTGTACTTTTTTTTGCAATAGTTACAGAGCATTATGCTTGCCATATACTAGTCTAAAGAACATGTTTAAACATTCGGCAAGTTATGTGTCTGTAAGTGTAATAGGCCTATAGATAGCATTATGTAGATTATAATATTTTACAGACCCAATTTAAAATATTTATCTGTTCGTCAGCGTTGGGTGTCATTTGCTGTTGATCCCCTTTTCTCTCCTCCACAGCACAATCATGCGTTGGCAATGTTAATCTGAGGGGAAGGCGCATTATATATCTTCAGCAAAGAAATCCTTTCCGGTGCTAATTAAACACACTGCCCATATTATTGTTGATTAAACCTGCAAATCTAGCTTGGCGTAACAAACACATCCTACATGTTGATGAAAACTCTGTTTTTGTATTATTTTTAATGAAGGATCTATCCAGTACGACAAAGAAACTTAAAGGTAAAAATTAAGAAATATATTGTACTGCATCAATGTTTTTCTATAGCATGACTACAAATGTAAAAAAAGATCGGCATTTAGTCTGTTCATACATTGTATTATTCATTAATTTCATTTATATTTATTATTAAAAACAGGATGGAAAGTGCAAAGTTTTGAACTAGGTCATCTATCTTCCGCCAAGAATACACCAAATATAAACTGACATAATAAGGGCTAAAAACCACCTGAAAAACTAAAATTGCTCAACTTTTATAAAAAACTAAACTTGTAAAAACGTGTGGATTGTTTTTTATTTATTTATTATTTTATATCATTTGTTTAATCTGTGAAGAACATTCTACTGCAACTTTTGTATTGATTGATTTTGATTGTTTTAGGCAGATTATCTTCCTGTTGAAGGTAAAAACAACTCTGGTCAAGAGGGCTGAAAGGGGCTTCCTCTTTCAAATATATGCACAGATGAGATTCCAGCACTTTTTTAGCAAGTTAAATTGGACAAGGTAGGGCAGGATGCCACACAAGATGAAAATTGGTTGGATATAGGCTAACCTTTGAAATGACTTGTTATAGATTTGAAAGCTGGACCTACAGCAATAGTGGCTTAAAGAAGGTTGGGTGTTCTTCTTCCAAAACAAGATCGTAAATAGTCACGCAAAACTTCCGTAACTTCCATCATTCATTCTCTGGTTTAGTCAAAGCAGCATTCCATTAGTGAAAATATTAACAATAGATTAAATAATTACTAACAGCACTGAATATCCTTTCAAATAAGGGTTATGCATTGCTTCATTATACTGTTTAAAATCTGTTAAATTCATTATGATCCCAAATCGTTTGAGCAAGTGCTGTTCACCTGTCTCACTCCACTTGTTGTGGCCCTTTGTAAAATATTGCAGGAACTTTGGAGACAGGTGCCACAAGTATGCTAACTATCTCAACTACTTAAAACATTTGGTCAGCCTTAAAGACCTGGGTAGTCAACAACGTCAGTGCCAGAGCCTGGGGTCACTGGGTGTTCACACAGGTATCACACATATAGTCTTTTGTAAGGTTCATTATTCAACATGTTGCATTAAAGCTTTCCTGGATGCTTTGGCCATTGATTCCTTGGGCCTCGCATTGCCCACCTCCCTCCCCTTGCCTTGACTGGTATTTGTTTGATAAAACCAAGCATCTGAACTCATTAACCTAACAAAAATAACAACCACGTGACGTTTATTATTTACACGTATAACCAAAGTGCATGTCCTCATTTGGTCATCAGCATGAATTGATATGCATAGATCGCTGTCTGCTTCATGTCTAGAAAATTGAGAGTTAAAATGTGTCTGTTAATTCGGCATAACATAATGTTGAAAAAAAAGTGAACATGATTGCTCCAAAGTTGTCAGGAGGTGCAGCTAAAATGCCTACGAAATATGGTCAAACTTAGGCTACTGTGCAATGGTAATAGATATTTTCTAATCGTTGAACTATTGAGGTATAAAGGCAATATCTGGCTAACGTAACCAGGATGGCACAATTCTTGTTGATTTCAAATGTTGCAAATCTTGAATTAAATTCAAAATCTAAAGTTCAGGACAACATGACATGACACGTATCCTGACTAAAGCTTCAGAAACTTTACCTTGCAGATGATTTTGAGGACATCTGTTACATATTGTGGTATAGCTTGAACAATCCCACTGAGATCTAACTTTTAAGTGTTGTCCCTTTATTTGGGAAAGTTGGAAAGGTTTAATTACATACATTTTCGGATGAGCTAACAGTATAACATTACTTATGACAAATGTACACTTAATTTAACCCAAAGCCCTGTATAAAACAAAATGTGAAAGGCATTGCATTACGTTTGACTAAGCCAGTGAGTATCAATTAATAGAAATGTTACTTTACACTTCTTTAATTGTACTAACAGGCGCACCCCTTAATCAAAGGGTTATGCAGCCTCATATTAAAATCTGAAATGGTTATATAGCACAGAATTAAATAGTTAAATATAGCATCATACCAAAAACCGATTGAATTTTGGCTACATATGAAAACTGTAAATTTATCTCAATTGTAGTTTATTACCAGTATAATATTCAAGATTTGTTTACTTACAGCCAAAGTAACTTGAATGGCAAAGACTAAACTGGAACTAAACTAGGACTGCCTAAACAGAACTCCACTGTCAAAATGCTTTAATAAAAAAAAATGTAGGCTGTAAATTTGCTGAATTCCCCGAAATATGATATGACCTTTTCAATATACAAAAAAAAAAACTTCTAAAAGAGCACTGGCTCCTTTTTTTATGTCTAAATATGAGTAGATGAAGCTAGCTATTTTAACTAGCTAGCAATTTTAACAACGAGCACTTAGAATTAAGCTGTGTCATACACTAATGCAACATGTGTGTTTTCTTGTATATAAAAGAGGAGTGTAAGAAAAAAACTTAAGAATCTTAGCGGACACTACGTGAAAGAAATAAGAAAAGAGAGAGAAGTGATTCAGCTCTGGAGCAAAGTTAGTCATGGGAAAACTTCATTTGTTGTGGTATTTCTGGAGCCATTTGTTAAACAGAACACTTCTGGCAATATGTCTAATGTGTGTCAGGTACACGTAAGGATGCCTGATATCCACGGTCAATTGGTCAGTGTTTTGATGAACACACTGCCTGAAGGGAGGCTGACCAGACTTCCACAGCCTACAGGGATTCAGACTACACCCTCCCAGCCTGAAGGGAGTCCGTCTACACCACCACAGCTTACAGGAATGCCTGCTACATCTTTACATCCTGCAGCAACTCCGGCTACTCAGTGGCGTGTACTAAAAATATTACTTGGGGGGACCAAGAAGGACACAAGCCGGGTGGGGGGGGGGGGATTCAGACAATCCCAGCCTGAAGGCCCCCCACCACAGCCTTTGGACCCGCCACTGCTACATCTTTACATCCTGCAGCTACTCCACAACAGCCTGCAGCAAAGTCGGCAAAAAGGAAGCTGACTAAAAAATCTTATCTTATTATAAAAACTGTATTTTTCCGGTTGATACAGTAATTCATTTAATAAATAAATAAATAAAAAGTTAATAATGTGGTATGCACTGATGACAACTACCTTCATGACTGAATAAGGAGTAGTAGTGCATATGATGGTGATCTCACACTATCCTGTGCGATCCTGCCATGGCACTCTCACTGGCTGGCAAGCTGTGTATTTCTCCCTTACATCAAATGTAGCTCGGGCAGAGTTGTTGCTGCTGACTGGTGATGTTCTCAAAGGCAGGGTTTTCAGCAGTTGGTCGAAGGGGTTCAGGTGGCTCAGTGTTGTCGATCATCAGAGAAAGTTGTGCGGGATGACAGTGGCCTTAATCTTCTCAACATTCTTTGGCTTTACCTGTGGTTAATTCTCCACTGGGCTGCAAGTGAGCCGAAGGCCTTCTCTTAAATCCTTCTGGCCCTGGAAAGGCGATAGTTGAAGATTCACTGCTCCTGGTTGTTCTGTCATCCTGGGTTGGGCTTCATCCGATTTTGAGAAGAAAGGCTTCGTTCCCCACAAATACACGTGGCATTGCCCCAAGGTTACCTGCACCCAGAGGAGGAGTGTTCACAGGGAGATCCAGCCTGTTTTCTGGAAGAGCCAGTGGTGGTGATGGTGATGCTGCAAGCGTTCCCCCATTGCTGGTCTGCTCACATGCTCCAACATCCACCACCCGGAACCGATATCGTGCATCAACAAGGGCCATCAGGACAATAGAGAAGGGAGAGAATTAATTTAAATACATGGATCCTGAGCTGGTGCTTGGATCAGTACATGTTTTCCATCGATTGCACCAGCACAATTCGTGAAGTTTCATCCCTGCTGGAAGTCCATGGCAATCTCCTTCTAGTCCTCCTTTTTGGACATAGGCATGTACCGATCAGTCCCAGATGGTCTCCATAACAACTAATTAATGACATAATCAGAAAATATAGAGTACTGTAAAACAAGCGTCCGTAACTACATTTTTAACGCTGTGAATATGTTTACTTTTAGCTAAAGGGTATGAAATAAACACTCATTAGTATTTGGACACTAGAACCCAACCACAATCATTTTTATGCCCATTGCTCATTAACATTCATTAGCTGAGTTATGTTATTGGCTAGGGATAGTAACATTCCGCTGTTGGCATGGCTGCTGCCAGAGTACTTCGACCTTCCTTATACTGTAGCCTGAGTCTATGATTGGTCAATTAGATTGACTTAAATTTTCAATGTCACAAATGGCTGCGATTCAGAACAGCTTGTAAAACAGGGTAGATGTGTTGTCAAAGATGAACTAGAGAAAATGCACAACGCACAGATTTCCCTTTTTCTTGTTGTTGGTACAATTCCTCTGAGTGATAAAACAATGCTAGACAAAGAAATATTTAAAATCTTACATTATGGTCCTTTTAAAGAAATTATTCTGTGACTCAATTTCCAACTGCAACATTGTAACACCATGTGAGGTTATAGCTAATGTTTGCTATCTAGTTACTAGCTAATGTTAAATGTCACTGTCACAGTGTTAATATGTTAATGTTATGTGTTAATATTATGGTAACGTTGGGTTATTACATTGGTTATCATTAACTATGGTTAGCCCCCAACTTTCTGTGACAACTGGCTCGCTAGCTAGCTAACACTTTTCAACTAGCCCCACTAACATGCAAGCACCCTAGCAGCACGTCAGTAGTGAATAGTAGTTAGCTAATGGGTCCATCAAACTGCTTTGGCTTTCTATTTTGTGGGCTCCCCTCAGGATATGGTAACTCAGTCTCCAACCATTAACATTACTATGCTCTCATACACCATCCAACTAGCCTATACCCCGTGGCGCTTGATCCCTTGAACCTCTGGAAATACTCTTTGATCTATCTGGTACCAACAGTCCTGTATAGTGCCACTATTAGTGGACTGGTGCTATTAAGAACACTTTAAAATGTTATGTAGAACTATATTTGTTTATTTGATGATTCTGAAAAGGATCCTTAAAATATAATGATACCATTACCATGAACTATAAATGCTACATAACAAATATGGTTCCACATGGAACCCCTTAGAGGTTCCCTGTGCAACTGTTATGGAACCTTGAGTGGTTCCTTGTAGATATGGTTCTACATAGTTTTAAAAGGTTCTACAAACACTAGTTGTTCTATGTAGAACCATTAGGCCTTCTAAAGAACCCCTGAAGAACCAGTATTTTTTAGAGTATACCTCAAACAATATAGGCTACAATTGCTGCAAAAGAAACTAGTCTGCAGTCTACCCTATATAGGTAAATAAATTAATAACTGCAACAAATGCAAAGATTTACTCGAGGGGTGGGAAAAAAATTTACATGCACTATGAGTCCAATCAGAACTTGGGTTATGAAGGCCTATAAACTTTCACTGACATATGCTCTTCAGTGACCTATGAAATACGGCAGCAAAAGCTACAATGGCATCGACATTATGCAAAATCATTACTGAAAGGCGCAGGAAACTGTCGGACGTCGGCCAACCCCTAGTGACAGCGCGGATATCTAAGCGACCCCATTCATTGGGAGAGATGGTGTCGGGAGTATAGGGGAGGAGAATATGGGGCACATCTGCAACGGTCTCATAGCCCTATGATCTTTGAGCTGGCACAGGCTGTTGTGTCCATTCACAAATCCTTCTCTGTGCGTCACCTTTTGTTGCCGTGCTTTCCATGTAGTGAGTATTCGTGACGTCTGAGAAAATCCTACGGAAAAAAGGTTAGAAACCAGGACATGCACATGCGCACCAGTGATTTAGGCATATATTTCGATATGAAGCATTCACGTATAGGCCTACTGTACACCTGAAATTAAGCATATCTTTTATCAAGTTCAGTGGTAAAACTATCCAAATCAAAACATAAAATAGTTTCGATTTTTAAAAGCAGTGGCATGTTCCATTGTGTTATCTTTTCGATCCATTTTTATTTGTGACTGGAACCTATTTTGGCGAGTGGATTGGCGCAATTAGCCTATAATAATAATAATATTCTAATAATACCAAGTTGAAAAACCTATCTCAGAAAATGTAAATTAACAACCTTTTAGAAAAATTTGACTGATTTGTGCGCACTTGCTGGTTGTGCATATACTTCATGCCCACCTGAAGACAACTTTTTATTTCAAATTTAGATTTAATTTTCAGCCGTGCATATTTTCGAATATCTGGTGCCTGACCTGCATTTAGTAGATCTACATGGGGGGGGGGGGGGGGGACGACGACCCGGAAAATAGGAATATAGCATAAGTAAGTAAAATCTAAATTTTTAAATCGTTTTAATTCTGGTGTAGCTTGGCGCCATTGATTTGGATATCGTGAGTCAGAATACATCCTGCGAATATAGAGGCCGTGTTTATTTAGCTGATTTATTTGATTTATGTCTCTTGCTTAAAGCTCTGGAAGGCTACTATTGGGGTTTTAAATTCTAATGTAAATCTTGATTCAAATGAATATATTATTTGATTAGCTATTTAACAAATATGGCAAAGTATGTTGTCAATGCTGCAAAAAAATTTGGGGGGTAAATGGTGCACTTAAATGGCCAACAGTTGTATTTTCAGTTCAAGCGCTATGTTTTGCTGCGTCTGATCATCATAGCCTCTTATTATTTTATGGGCTAAAATAAAATAGGATAACAGTCTTGAATAGACCTTCAATACTATGTAGGGTAAACATAGTAGACTATAGCCTACATCACATAGCTATCAATACAAACATACAAAAAAAAACAAGCAAAGATATGCCAGACTCTATGAGCCCTTACAGCTGAATGGCGAGACCGAAAAAATCTGAAAACCAAAAACAGTATTCAAGCAGCCAATAACACTTGCCACCAACCTCAAACAAAACCATGGTTTAAACCGTAGATTATATAATTAGTTCTAAATATGGGCTATGCAGAATATGAGTCACTTGATTTACAGTAGCATACTCTTTTTAATTTAGACCTTCAATACGCCCACCTGGAGCACATTGTGTTACAAAATAAACAAAACATATCACATATAAAAAGACTTAATTTGTGGGATATTTCAGTCTGGACTTGAAATAGTGTAATTTCCTACTTATTTTGTCCGTATTCTTTTTTTTTGCTGTATCTGACAGAGCGATTTGGAGAGGTTAGAGGCCATGCTCAGGCGTGCAGCTTGCCTGCACCGTCATTGTCTGCTGCTCATTAAGCGTTTAAAATAACCTGGGCATCCCTCACAAGTGAGAAACAATCACAGCATGAGAGTGACCAGTCTACACATTTCATATATAGTGTTTTAACTGACAGAAATGCTATTCCAACATGTAGGAATGGTAACACAATTGTGCGACAAAGACAATATGTCTTCGATATGTCTTCGATATACTGTTTTTGAAATGTGTCGATTGGTAAGAAATAGTGAAACTACAGAAGTCTATACATTACATTTTTGGTCTAAAGTCTTTATTGGAAAATGTGTAATTTGTGACATATACGTTCATGGATCTTATCAGTTGTGGGGTAATGTCTACAGGTATAGCCTGATGACGCTGTAGCTAACGCAAAAGGCCTGGATGGTATATGTCCAAACACATAAAATATGACACTGGCAGTTTAGGGGTTAATTCTGGACTACTACAGGAGTTATCTTTTAAAATGTATTTAGAACCATTAATATTGATTACTGGTAAAAGAAATAGCGGCTATACGCCATAGCACATATGATCAAAATTGAATATTTGAAGAACAGAAGGCTCGAAATGATTAGCCATGCATCAAATAATGTGGTTTGAGAAGATCTAAACTATAGTTGAAAATCTGTCGAAAGTATCCCCACTCACCACTGGGCTTGATACTTTGTTGAATGACGAAGAAGTCGCTTTTTATGGCCAGAGCCTGTGCTTCACCTATTGCGACAATAATTGTGATTAAAAATAGGCCTGCGCGTTGGCCAGTAGGCCTACACTTTGTAAGTTTGGTCTTTGGCGCGACTATATCATGTGCAAGGCCAACACAACAGTTTGTTTGCATCATGATTTCTTTTAAAGAGATAGAACCTATTCTTGTTGGACATGAGGGCAAGACAGTAGCATATGTCGACAGATTTAACACACTTCAAATCATTATTGAGGGAATGGACACAATATTTTAGATGAAATGCTGCATTGCACGCTACAATGTAGGCCTACTTTATGAAATGAAGGTGTGACTCGTAAATAATTTCAAAACAAATTTGTGCAGTCGAAAGTGTTGCATGAGACAGTAGCAAGAGTAATCTCTGTAATGTTTCATATTAACAAATCAAATTAATATTGGTTAAAAAGATTATAGTGACATTTTTATTTATTTGTGGATTTAGAATCCTGTATCAGGGCAAGGCTTAATCCACAAATGGTCCAATCTATAATTTTCAGTTTTCTTACAAGTCATTAATTTCTTTTATTTCTCATTCATTTTCAAAGCAAATGTGTTATGTATTCGTAATATATTGACCATGCATTGTAATTATTCATGTTAATTACCAAATGCAGGCCTATATGTCAGCCTTATAGTGTTAAATGGGTTATATGCTTCCTTCCTTTTGAATGCTTAACGTACGTGGTTCTTGCAGGTTATACGGTTAAAATAACAATTTAAAAAGTCCTGCAAAGAAAAGGGTTTCTTAAACAATTTCTTAAATTGTATTTTATGAGCTTTTCCCTTCAAGAAAGGTTTCCTCGTAATCGTGGTTGGAAGTGGATACTCGCTGTCACTGTCATGTGGTGAGATTTCGTTCTTTCTATTGGTGGAAGGCACGTGTCTAAGATAACGTTCGCAACGTCACTCGGGGGCTCGTACAGAAAATAAGAACAAAACTCCAGAGTGAGTGGATTTCAGGATCAGTTTGAAGGTTCTTTATTTACCCATAGTTTAGACATAGAGAATGTTTTGTCGAGTGCACTGAAAACGGATAGCACGAAATTGGATGTCCAATTGCCAAATGTTAGGACTAGTTTATAGCGCAACAACAATTAGGCACGTTTTTGGGAGCAATTGGAATATATGATTTAAACTATGTTTTTATCAGAGGACACTATTGCAAAGGTTTGCATAGTGTCCAGTCCAGAACTACTCACAAGTCTTTGAGTTTTTCCATTTATTTTCCTTAATTATAAAATAAACATATTTTATTGCCGTGGATTGCAAGAAGTTCAGTGCGCGGAGAGTCATAAAGGGGTTAAAAATAGAAAAGGTGTAGAAGTATGGAAGAAAATGATCATAGCAGCAGCGATGTGGAGCGTCAAGGATCGGCAGATGAGTCAAACAGAGCCATCCTTCCCATACAAGCGCCTGGAAATCTGCAAATTCCCCATCGAGTCACCAATTTCTTCATCGATAATATCTTACGACCGGACTTCGGGCGAAAAAAAGAGGGAAACACAAACCATGATGAAAATAGCCTGGCTGCAACAGAGAATCACAGCCCCGATACACCAAGAGCAGATCAAGTAGGGAGTATTGTGCCAGCGGAGGGAACATCTACTCCTCATACAGTTACCGGAGCAAAGAAGCCTGCAGAAGAGCCTCTAAAGCCCCGCGGTGAAAATGGAGATCAGTGCCTAAGCTCGGACTCGGATAGTTCTCAAACCAGCTCAAACCATGCAGCCAAGAAGCCTATGCTCTGGCCAGCATGGGTATATTGCACCAGATACTCAGACAGGCCTTCATCAGGTAGGCAATGATGCATTTACTATTTCTATAGTAACCTGAAATACCCCGTAACAGTGACCCCGAATGCCTTGACCGAATTATGTGAAAGGTTACAAGACGAAGTGAGGGCAAATATTTTTTGCGCGATGGAACATTAACTGCGGGATATTGTAAAATAACAAATAACAAAAAGTAAAATTTTTGCTTACTTTTAAGTATTATGATTGTGAGAAAAATATGCACGGTTGAGCATGTAAAACACAAAACTAGCCTACAACAAAGGTCCTTACAAAAACAATTAAAACCAGACAATAAACACAAATGAATGAATTGATACCTTAAAGTTTGCATGGATCCATATTGTATATTAACAAAATAAATTAGTGCATAATCATTTCGTAATTGGTTTGTTCCAAATAAATATCTAGATAAGACCTAGAAACTATCAATTCTAAAGAAAATTTAAGGAATAGGCTATATGCCACTATCTTTACAAAATATAAACATTTAAACACCTTATTTTGGGGCTTTCACGAGGCTATTAGTGAACAATGGCGCGCATAATGCGAAAACGTAGTTATAGTCTATCATCAAAATAGTCGGTCAGTCTCCAAAAACTTATCTTCACTTTGAATATAGATTTTGTTTGAAAGTTATAAAATTGTATTGAGGAAGCATTAGGCATAATATGCATATGTTTGAACAATGGAGGACCCATTCTCTTGAATATCCCATAAACATGCGAACGATTCTTTACCGTTTTTAACTTGGCATCCCAACAGCATATTTGAAAATATTTTCCACCGAGTGTATAAATTGTCGAGTACAAAATGTTCTCATGCATTATGTAATCTTGAAACATAAGTGGTGTAGGATCTTCGCTATATACCCCGCATTTTCTAGTCAGCAGACTATTCACGACCTGTTAAATCTGTAAATGTGCCTATATTTTAGTTGTAAAAACCTGAAAATGTATTTACACAAATCATAAATTGGCAATGCTTTCGATAAGAATGGTCTGACAAAATAGGCAATAAGCCTAGAAAATGCCTTATATTTCAAGGGTCAACTATTTTGAAACTTTGATCAACTGCAATTACCATAATAATATATTGACTAAACACATAGGCTACATATATATTATGTGACTAAGCCAACTCAACCCAACTTTTTCCAACCTGCGTGTGCTTGTGTGCCCTGGTGTATGTTTGTTTGTTTGTTGTGTTGTGTTGTGTTGTGTTGTGTTGTGTTGCGTGTGCGCGTGCGTGTGCGTGTGTGTGTGTGTGTGTGTTTGCGCGCAGCACGTTTGTCTAAGAATAAGGGAGTGAGTGTGTATTCGACTGAGAAAATGATGTGAGATAGAGAGGAGGGAGAGAGAGAGAGAAAGAAAGAGAGAGGGAGAGAGAGAGAGAGAGAGAGAGAGAGAGAGAGAGATTGAGAGTGAGAGAGAGAGATGGAGGGGGGGGGCAAGAGAGAGAGCGAGTTCATCATTATGTGTAGGGTTCCAGTGCACTGCCATATTTCCAACCAATATTGCAACGTCTTATCTAAATTATGTTCCATACAAATATTTGTTTTGCTGGGTTATGGGTTAGGGTTGAATTGAATAATTGAATTATATGTAATGTGAATTCTTTAATTTCCCCAACTAGGACCAAGATCTCGAAAACCAAAGAAGAAAAATGCCAGCACCAAGGAAGACAAGCGACCACGTACGGCCTTCACAGCTGAACAGCTACAGAGACTAAAATCTGAGTTTCAAACAAACCGATATCTTACCGAACAAAGACGTCAGAGTCTGGCGCAAGAACTGGGCCTTAACGAATCTCAAATCAAAATCTGGTTCCAGAACAAAAGGGCCAAAATCAAGAAGGCAACTGGTGCTAAAAACACTCTGGCCTTGCACCTGATGGCACAGGGACTGTACAATCATGCTACTACGTCGAAAGACGAAAAATCAGACAGTGATTGATTTCGAGAGAACAGATATTATCAAGCCTTCAATGCAATAATTTCATCAAATAAAGGGCCAGTGTAGAATACACCAGCATAAAGTGAATAAATATATAGAAATATTTCTCCAATATCATATCTATGAAAAATGTTGCATAGGTATGTTTTAACTTGTTTTTTTCCCAGTAAAGCTTATTTACACTTAATTTTACTGCAATTAATTATTTTAATTTACATAATATCCTAGCATAGCATACAGCGCTTTTACCCGACACTTAAGTTGAGATCTGTCAGAGAAGTGAAAAACTTGCTTAAATCCAAAGAATCTTTCTGCTGCATCCAGGCAACTGTGATTCGTAACGACTAGAAAGAAGGTTTTATTTACGTGGTTGTTGTTTGATTGGGTTTGTGTTTGGTGAACAAAATACAGCAATTATTTTTATTGTCATTTGTACGCAAATCTAATCGGACATAAATTTGATATGCATTTTGAAGTTTTTTTTTTAATTTTTTTACAATAATAGGAAAATAGTCGAGCCAGTAACATATAATTCGAGCAAAAATCTATAGAGCCGCAGCTTTTGGTACAATCCCGTTTTCTAGGCTATGTATGCGTAAGAAAACGTTTTGAAGACAATAGTAGTAAGACTATACTTATTATGGCCTAGCCTATACTCGTAACTGCACCTAAACCTGTTTATTTCCGTTAGTTGTAGGTGTTTTATGTCATGCCAATCTGTAGGTGCCTTTATAGGCCTATAGTTTTAATGAGCAATATGCATATTTTGTGTAGCAGTATCGCGAGACAAGGCTTCCTGGAATAAACTATGTAGCATATTGACAACTAACGGAAACGGTCTTGTTTTTGGCCTACTTTGGTGTCAAAAAGTAGTCAGGATGCAAGGTATGGGACGCTCTTCAGATCTTTTTCTCTATTTACATTGTATTACATATCCATCTATCAGAAAATAAAGCAAACCAGTTAGTGACTGTATTACAAATGTTGAAAAATCTCTTATCGTTGTTAAAAGGACTTATGTGTATTTATATAGATTATATTGAGGAAAAAAATCTATCCAATGACCAGTGTTGCTTTAGAGTAGATTTCTGAGGTGTTTACACTGCTTGTTTATCTTGCAATAACTTCGTTTTTTTGTGAATGAATAGTTTAATGGGCCTTTGCATGAAAGCTGCAATCTGTTGTACTTGGGCAAATAACTGTGTTTGAACTTCGATCGATCTTTGTCAACAAGAGTATGATCGAGTTTGTAGACTGTATCCATACCAAATTGTGGACATTTTGCCTTTTGAATTGTTTTGTTGTGTATCTGCTAAAAGTGTGTGTGAATTAAAATCCACCAAACTAAACACACTTTGCCTTAAAGTTCCAAGAGTGAACTTTTTCTGAAAACATGACTGTGCCGAATCAGAAAAAATATTATAGCCTACTTCAAATGCAGACTATTTGATTCAAGTTTATTGCCTTTATGAAAACTGCTGGTATGACATAATGAATTTACACATCATCGTATATCTATCTATATATGTATACGTTTAAAAGAAACTTCTACACAGAGATGTATCTATTCAATGACATGTTTTATTTTATGTTGGAGGTATTCTTGTTATAAATGTACATACTTTGTATCATGTATTAATTGTGTAATTAACTGCCTCATGAAAACTGGAAAGGAAAAGTGAATAAACCTTGAAGATTATACACAAAACGTTTATTTGTCTTAATTTTCTGTTTTGATATAGTTTTGATTTGGCCACTATATAATCTAGACACTGTAAGTCTTAAACAAACATTTGGGGACATCAAAAGTACATGAATCATCATAAACAAGGCTAAAACATGTTTGGCAATGTTTTTATTTAAATAGTCATAAACAAAGTTGTCTTAAAGGCAAAAGTGAAAAGCTATATAGAGTACATAGTTGCACATTAAAGGTTAATATGGGTTTAAATTATTACACATTTTTTAACCATTTATTTGTTTATTTGTCTTCTTCCTGTAGACATGTGTAACTCTTGTTTTTGAGCACCATATCTGTTTGGTCAGTGACTGACAATATTAAGGATCAACCACCTTTTTAAAGAACGTTCAGTCATCAATTGTTTTGAACAGGATGTATTGCCTATCAACATTTAGGCGGGAATATGATGGATAAAAGGAAAGAGATCGTAAGAGACCAATGAAGGTCAAAGCCTGCTGTCATGGCTGCAGGTGGCTGCATCCCCGCCCCAAACCAATTCTCCACAGAGAGCTTTTCCACCCAGAAACTGTTACTCCACTCGCCCCTCCCATTGTCCTCACTCTCATTATATGTCTCTCTGCCTTCTCTCTCTCTCTCTCTCTTTCTCTCTCTCTCTCTCTCTCTCTCTCACTCTCTCTCTCTCTCTTTCACTCTCTCTCTCTCTCTCTCTCTCTCTCGCTAACACTCACACAGACAAAAACACACAAACCCACAAACGCATACGCACACGCACACAAACACACAAACACAAGGCACAGTACACACCCCAGCCTGCACCTTTATTAAATGTTGCTGTAGGTTTCCCAAAAATTACTTTAAATTCCAACTCTATTTCAAATCTCCAAAGTTCATAATCTAAAAAGCTTTTGATTTAGTCGACCACATGTTGATTATATATATACATATATATTTAAATAAATATATAAATATATAATTTTTGTGTAGAGAGTTGCCCAAAACAATCTGTAAAATACAATTTACAATTACATACATACTTGCATATACATGTGAAAAAACATCATATCCTTCTCATAGATAATAAATAACTTTGCATTGTGTTTTTATGTAATAGAACACTAATGTAACACTTTACAGCGCTTTTTTCATATTGCATTTAGTTTAGACACTTCACAGATGTTACAGATAGTAATCGCTTACGCACTCATGATTATTGAGGCACAATCACTCAAACCTTTAACTCATGTACCTATAATCTTTAGACCAAGCCAGAAAAACTGTTAGCACACTGATTTACACTAAACACTGTACACTAAACACACTTCTTCAAAATTGACACATTTTATTACCACCTGCTTACCCAGTTCAGATGTGTGTAAAAGCGTATTGATCATTTGTACACTTGGAAATTTAGAGCGTGAGCACAGTAAATAGGCCACAGGTTAACACTCTGTGGGCAAAACCAAATAGGAGACAGGATGTGCCTAATTTATTTTTCTTTTTAATTTATTTGAATTCTTTACACCAACAGAAACAGGTCTATATTTGTTATAGTTTACTGAATTTTTTCGTCTGTTACGGTTCATACTGAGGTGTGGATGAAAACACATCGTTTTGAGAAAGGAAATTGAGCACAATTTATATTTGGACTCTTTATTTTCGTGTTTAGACGTTGTGTACATATACTGAATACGCACACATATTTGGGTACAAATGTGTCTGTGAGAGTACTACTGTATCCAAACTTACAACAGACTGCAGTGCAGTGCACACTGAAAATGAGAAAGTGTTTTTTGTTTTTCATATTAGTGTGCACTGCAGTAGCTGCTTCTTGTGCTTCATCATTCGAAGTGCCGTGTGTATAGGTTTTTTTGTTTTCCTAGCAAAAATACAAATATTGAAATAGTTAAAATAGTTTGTATTGAAGTGTTTGCGATTGCAAGTGATGTCTAATGTTTTGCGTGTTTCGCAGGTTTTGAGTTTTGCGTGTGGAGTTTTTATAAAATGAGCCAGTTTCAGAAATCGTGCTTAAGCAATTTGAAGGAGGAAAGAGGAAACTGAATCAACATTAGTAAAAAAAAGTGTGATCCACGTGAACAGTGAAGAGAACAATTCTGACCGGCCCAGCCAACCCCCCAATGCACGATTTATCCAAAGTATCTAAATGCATCTTGTGGCTGGAGTAGAATCTACTCAGAGGTGCCCCATGTTCTCTGTGGCGGAAACATAATTAAAGTGGTGAAAGATGTAAAAAGGTAGAGAAAAGGGATGACATCAGGCCAATTTCACACTTGGCACTCGAATGGTTAGGCCCAAGCCAAGACCCTTGCCCTGCAACACAGATCAAAGAACACTGTCACCACACTAGTAAGAGAAGGCAAAAGGACACCTAGCTATGCTAATCCCCAGGACAAATGTATTTTAATCTTGTTAGAATACAAGTTAATGCTGTTGCTCAACGACTGGACTTCGTAGAGAGAATGAGAGAAGAAACTTATACCTTTCTAAATGAGGCACCGATATCTGGCACCGCCTGAGCATACATGGTCAGACCTGAACTTTGCAGAGAGAATGAGCGAGGAAACTTATACCTTTCTAAATGCGTCACCAATGTCTTGCACTGCCTGCGCGTCTTCAGACCCAACATTCCTTATAACAAAGTTTTGGTTAGGCATGCTGCTGACAGACAACACTTAAAGCAAGGAAGAGCAGTTTTCATTAAGGAGAAAGGCACACATCGGCTCCTGTCACCGTGTCAGTGACCCTGCCTGAAACCCCACCAGGCTACTTTCCACGCAGAGGAAATGAGTATTTTGTGGTCCAGTTTGCTCCCGCTTGCATTGAGCCCTTCTTCCTCAATAGCACCTTGGTAACCCTTGATCTTTCATGTATGGAACTCAGGGCACTGGGGCCTGCAGAAGTTGACTAGGCAGACAATGAGAATCGGATGCATTCTGGAAAAGTCACACCCAGGCAACTCTCATTTCACACGTAGTGTTTGAGTGACCCTTGAAAAAGAATTGAGGATATTTTTTTTTCAATAAGGCTTCTTTTGCTCTTTTGTGAACACTCCAAAAAAGCACTTCCACCAAGCTATAATTTTACACGCAAACCATACAATTTCTCATCCTCTGTTCTGGAAGACTTTTCATGTTAAACGGTGCTATATCTCAGAGAGTTTCCACACCTAGAGAAAAAAGGCTCTATGGAAAACATTTGCTACACCAATGACAGTAGGTCATTTGAGTTCCAGCAAATGTTATACGTAGCTAGGCCAATTGTAGAACACTTAACCTGTTTCACTGATGTTCTTTTTTTTTTTTATTGATTAGCCTAATTTAGATCATTCCTGGCTCCTGGTTAAACATAAATCATACCTTCCTTACCCACACTTTGAAAATCTTCCATCAAGTTGACAGATTATTGTTAACTCCAATGAACCTATAAAACCAACTCCAATTTATATTATATCAACATCTCAGTGCAAACGTGCAGAAATGTCTTTCTTGTTCCCCACTGCTTGTGTCAATAAACTGCCATATCTCAATAACTAATCCCATTGAAAGATAATTTGAAATCAGAATTGTCATTATTTAGTTTTCACAATAACTAAAATAAGCATTTTTATATGTCTTAATCAGCTATATTCATCAAGCAATGATAGCTAGAACTGATATCATGCATGCATGTTACAGATACTTAAGTGGATAGTTCTGAATTTTCTACATTGCAGGTTCGATGAAGCCCAACCTCAGACAAACGGATAACACAAACAAAAGACTAAAACAATTATTCCTAGGGCATGTTCACTCATACTCTCAAGCCTGTCAATTTCCTGTCCCATTTCCCAACAATCAAAAACTGTGCGTATGAAATGGTGGAAAACATTTAGGACAATCCATCATCACACCCCATAGATTGTGCAAATCTTATTGCATCAACACAATATGATTGGTAAAGCTTTATTTGCTCATCTGCTTCCCACTCTCTGGGCTACACAGACACAGAGATTTAGATTTTCGATCAGGGATCCAAATGGCAATATGTACGTAGAATGTCTAAGAAGTGCGGTGAATGCGTTTCATATCCAGAATTTGTGTGTGAATGTTTGTGTTGTGGAGCGAAAAAAAGCCAGACAGGGTCAAGGGCACATCTGACTCACCTCAGGCTCCCTCTCTCTCTAGAGACTAGGCTGTCACTCACTCACTGTGGTTTCACATCATGGCCGACCCAGGCACACACAGAGCGCCATTGCTTCATCAACACCAACAACATGATTGCCCAAACCTCCACATGACATCTTCCTCCTAGTCAACCACCATACTCTTGCACTGAAAGAACACATACACAAAATGAACTAATTAGGGTATGGAATGGACTATAATTACAAATACAATAACAGATAAAACAATGATTTACTCTATTTATTTTTACCAAAACAAAGCAAATGATTTGGATGAAACAGATAATGCTTTGCTACTGCAAAAACTCAATGCTTTATAACAATCTGCTATATTAAAGGTATGATTTGCTAGGAATACATTTTCAACATTTAATTCAAATAGAACACAGACTGTCTAAAGATTTAGCTTTGAAATGGATGACGTACTCCGATATTTCAGAACCCTATGCACAGTGAGTAAATGTAAATAGTATAGGCACTAGACAACAAGCAACTCTGGGGCAAACCCGGGGTATTTCTGTTTCAATAATGAGTCAGTCCATAGTCAATCAACATGTATTTATTTTCAGAGATGCTGTAGTATATCTACCTAAAAATTATGCCGAACGCAACGTCGCAAGATAAATACGAGGAGCAACAACATAGCAAATGTAGCTCACAAAAAAGGTGCATTGATATTTTGGAAGCACATTCAATTCAGAAGTACTTGACATTGTTTGCTCATAACCACTGTATTAGAAAATTAAACTCATAATGAGGGTAATGAATGTATTTATCTTACTTCTTAATTGCCTTCTACTGTGTGACAAAGTTAGGCATGAACAAATATGTGTTTTAGCAAAATGTCACTTCAACTTCCCAATAAAAAGACATTTAAGTTCTGTTGTCATTGAGCTGCAAGCAGTGTCTGCAATACAAGAGCAAGTCAAGCCAGTCCAATTCATTCTCAGATTGAAGAGTGCTTTGAAGTGTGCATTTAATTCAAGGTTCTGAAAACAGGATTTGAAGATATCTTACATAGTGATCAATCTATTGCTGTTTAACACTGAAGTGGATCCTTAATGTTACTATTGGCTAAAACAATTGTGCTATTCAACCAATGCTATACTTAATAATTTCCTGCAAATGCAAGCAGTGGAATCAGCCTCTTCATCCAATCCTTTAAGATGGCGGAAATTACATTGTGACGTAAGAAAGATCTTTATTTCAGCTAAATCTATTCTGTTCCGAATGTGTATATATAATTATATATATCTTATGCAATGCGCATGATGGCACTCGCCCCATCAAATGGACAAAACCATGGTTCAGTTTGTATCGCTTATTGTAGTGGGTGTGCGTTTCATTTTGATGCATGGTGCCATTTTACTGCTTCATAGTGACAGGCCAGAGGGCGGGGTTGGCAGCGGCCATGATGGTGAAATCACTACACCCACTTTACAGGAAGAACAGCAGACACCGTTTCCTGCTGCTGGCTATTCCATTATATAACTGCTCTCGATTTTTCAAAGAAAATTTGTGATTACTATTTACAGCAAAAATATAATTGTTACAGGCAGCTCCATTTCAAATAAAAAGATTGCAAATTATATACAAAAAATCTAAAACATTGGATGGACAGGAATATCCGTAATATATTTCTAATTTAGTATTGATGGGTTGCTCTTTATTCATAAAACACCCTAACTAAATACATATTTTGTGTAACGCAAATGGGAAGGCAAAAACATATATTACAACTACGTAAAACTACCTTGGTGATCCCTTGGATGCTATTCTAGACCAACAGTAAAGGACACAGTATAGTAGTACACTTGTTAGGATTACATATCATTATATCATTAAATATCCTTAGTTTACACTATACATTGTTCAAATAGCTTACTTTAAAGTACATCATTTTTGCAGTGCTTTTAAACCACGAGCTACATATAAAAAAAAACATGGGTCTTGGGTGTTAGCAAATCTTCATTAGAAATATATCTGGAAATATATCTTCCAATAAAACAGCAACAACCTTTGGTTTAATACATAGAAAGAGAAGAAAATAGTGCCCTAGAAGACAGTCTGTTAATTAGAAACAATTTTGCACTTACTATAAATAATCGATCTAATATCAATTTAATTTATTACTCACTCATACAATGTGATGAAAGTCCAGAAAAAAAATCTCTTAAATCCTATGCAACAAAAAGTAACTTCCAGATCAACTCCATAGAGCATATGTATGACCATATACATTAGGTACAGCAAATTAATAAACATGTTTTCCTCACTCCCACATACTTTACATTAGTAAAACAAGTCCTGAAACATGTTGTAGACATTCTTGCTGGTAGTTTGCACCTATATTGAAAAAAAGCACACTAAGATTTGCAGTCCTAGTCAAGGGATTGTGTATTATGTTACATCCATTCTTCTTTTCCCGTCCCCGAACTTACAGAAATGAGAAAGAAAAAAAAAACGCATCCTCTCTGGTTCTCACATTGACTCTTAACCAACTACATTTAAGGTCAAAGTTCATTGTGGTTCCCTGACAACACCACAGAAACAAGTGACATGGTCTAGACAGGTCACGCTACAACCAACCCTTCTTTCCGGAAGAAGGCGTCAGCAGCAGCCAAGTACAGGGTAAACAGAGTGGCGGGGGGTGGAGGGGGGGTGGGGGGGGGGGGGGTTTGGCCCCTGTGAGTTCGGATCACCACCTCCACCCTCCACTGATCAAAGTGGAGGATCCTCCATGCCAGGGCCTTGGTCAAAGGGGGCAGGGCTGGGAGATGAACTCTGCGTTTCTCTAATCTGGACGTGTCCAGACCCAATTGTTTCCTTTCAAAGCCCAGAATGGACCCTTCCGGTGCCACTGATTACATTAGGGAGTGGAGCCTCTATTCACAGGGCTATCCAGACAAAAGAGGAGCTTCTATGACTCTCCACCATCTGGTCCAAAAAAAGGGGGAAAAAGTCCCAGAGAAAAAAATTTGCCCAGTGTGCAGCCTTGCTGCACTTTAATTAAACAGATTATATTTGAATAGATGGGATGGCTGAAAAGAAAAGCAAACATACAGTAAAGCCTTGCACATGCACACAAAGAGTGAGGCCCAATCAACATTAGCAAATACAGCGATGTGGTCCTGATGGATTGGGACTTAACATTAATTTCTTCTGTGCACAGTCACAGAAAGCAGCAAAGCATGGTTTTTATAAGTACCATTCAAAGAGTCATCGGTAAGCCTTACATTTGAATTCATAATTGATAGTAAGGCACTTTCCACATATTTTCAACGATTTACTGTTGTATCAGATATGTCTGAGAAACCTAGAGACAGTTACAATGAGATGGAGTTATATGTACAATAGGCAGATTTTACATAAACAACATACAGAATGGCTTGTATATTTTGCTCACAAAAGTATTGGCAGTTGTAGGACTAAGTGCTTGTTATGGTTTGAGAATGTGTGTAATTTACAGAATTACGGAAAACACTAAGATTACATGTTGTCTAAACAAGGGTTTGTTGACATTTCTATGTGTAAAAAGTCCTAATAGTTTGCAAAGATGTATCATATATTTATTGTACATGTCATATTATTTTAGAATGATAAACTGAAAATGTCATAAAAATGTTGAAGGGGTTGATTTAGCTGAGGAGAGCCATGGTAACTGAACACCAAATACCGACGATGCATTAGCAATAACCCTAAGCCATATTAAGAAAAATCTATTGTAAAAATACACATTTGTGTAAGAAACCTGTCAGAATATTTGCTAAATGTTTAAATAAGCAACCAAAACTAATTCAATCAATTATTTACATATTTAACGTATTAGCTACCCCTGGTATTATTGCATTTGAATGTGTTCAAATCCATGTTAGTATTTAACTTCATAATGATCTTTTCATTTTTAATCAAAATGTTTGTCACCAAAATGAATGTGTGTGTGATTGCGTGTTTATTTTGCATGCATATAGAGGATGGGGTTATGAGCTACAGATGACTGGCAGGGACAAACAGATACCAACCGCCCTGGGACACAAGTTGAAGGAGTGTGCCATGCAGAGGGCAGGTGTTGCCAGTCAAGTCAGGTAAATGAGCACAGTCCCAGTCTTTTGGCTCCATAATTCATTATGGCTCATCACAATCTCCTCTGAGACGGAAATGATGTTATCGGGTCTTACTTTATACTAATTGTTAGTGCTAAGGAAAAGGCAAAAAATAACTTTGAATCCTACAAGACATGAAAATGGGGAGGGACTCGAGTGGCTCTGTGAATCCAATAAGAACAGACTGAAAACCGGGCATTTGCCTGCTTGTAAAAGTGTGGAGTTACACACTACTGAACGGATTCGAAAAGATACTTTGTATTAGTGATAGTTCAACGATTTTTGGTATCTGTCAAAAATGTACTGACAACTGCAGCACCAAACAACTAGCCTGTTGGACTAGCCCAATCACCAGATCACGTTCTGTTTCTCACTGCAGATCAACATAAAAGTCAGACGGGCAGTGTTCACCAGACAACTAGCCTCATTTACAACTAGTAAAGCTACACATTAACAAACAAACAAATTCAAACAATATAAACTAAGACTCTACATTTGAACTCCAACTATTCATCTCTAGTCTGGCTCATAAAAACGTGTAAAAGAACATTCTCTCTCTCCCACAAATCAAGTCTTGTTGTTGTAAGCACAGTGTACATACATATAAGGTGCAGGGTCTTAAAAGAGGATTTCTGTTTTCTAAAACAAAAAACATGAAACAGATGAAATACTAGTCAGGAAGGCACTTACTGACCATCGGGACAGAGGGGTGAGATTTGTTGCTTACTTGTACCCATGTCTGCAAGTCTGTGTAAAAATACAGTTGGGAGGAAAATATATAAACTGATTTTATTTACTTTTAATCCAAAATGCAGGTATATAAGTAAGGGAAATAACGTTAGAACAATTACAAATTCAGAACTACAACGGAGTCCACCAGTTAGTTGGAATACGAATACCAGATAATTATGTATTTGGAAAGGGACAAATTGAAACCATTTTGTTCAAATGAACCGTCAATGTTCACTATTGTCAGTCAAACGCCTCTTAATTTTGTATACTTAAACCAAAGTCAATTTAATATATTTTCAGAATCTATACTGAAACCAAAGAGTTGACAACTTTTGAAAACATTGGAAAACTCATTCTCTATATTTGAATCCACACAAACCTGGCAAATCAACTCAAATCTTGAGTGGGTAATTAGCCAACAGTGTAGTCAGTAATCGCCCTTAAGATGAGGGTAAAGATGAAAGCGGGCAATTGAAAACAAACTTTAGATCAGGCCGCTATACCATTCAGATTACAATGGGATTCCAGGGGTCATATGCTAAGACCTGTTGAGAGCCTCAGATGGGGAGCACTGAACACAGCACTTCTGTTAGAGCGTTTAATGGGCAGCAAGGTTTTATGTGCACAAACATAAAGAAATATCCATTTCACATTTGGTATCATGCCTTCAGACCTTGAGTTACTGACACCCACAGATGAGGGCTGCCAAAGACAAAACACAGCTCTTGGATGAGGATCATGTTATTGCCTATCAATTAGGATCAAAAGGAGATTAAGGAGGCATGGTTGCAGAAGTGGGATGGAAACCCATGCTAAGTCACTCAATACTAGGGGTCACCCTCCTGACTTCATTAGACCTGACCTTTTCACGCCATTGTGTGAAAGAAAAGAGACCCTGCAGTTGGTGTTTCCTCTTTCTATTAGAGTATCCAATGTGGGCATGAAACTAACACAAAATCTGCCAAAGCTCCGGGAAACATTCACTTTAAGAGTTGGATGGAAATTATCAAGTTACCACAATTTGGGGCAGGTGGGAATATTTACTCATCAACCCTACTTTCCAAGGAATTGTTTCTTTCACCTTTGAGAGATGATATTGACTAATTAGTCATGAAGTATCAGGGGGTTGACTGGATCTGGCTTTCCCTCAGTGTCTTCATTCAAAAGAGGCCACACTGTTGAGAAAGCAGGTATTCCAGGTGAAGTTATAAGACCTGATTGAACTAAAATGCTACCTGCCTTCAGGATGAAAATACCGCACATATGAAAAACCATCAGCAAATAAGGCACCCTAAAATTTACAATAACTCTGATTTTAAGTTGTCCTTTAACCAACATTTAAAATGTACTTAATTAGCCAAAAACAATTATCTTTTTTGATAAATCAGATCATTACTAAAAACAAACACAACACAAAATCTGCAACTATCAAACATTATAGAAAAATATAAGTAAAATAATCAAATTGTACTCAGTGCGGGAAAATACAAAGGCATTTCAGTTTTAGGACAAACTTTTGCATTCAAGGTTTTTTCTCCTCTGGTGGGAAAAGGAATTGCAACCACAGATAAAAGTGTAAACATATTGTCCTCTTATAAGGAGTTTAAGAAAGTGCACCGCATTCATAAGGCAGAAAAGCACTTAAGTTAACAAGTCAAAATTGCACAGCTGTGAGGAAAGGTATGATATTTATACACACCATAGGAGTACTTACATCAGTGGAAGACGGGCTACCATATTTAAAGAATGTCCCCAAATATTTAAAAACAAACTATAAAAATTCCATTCAAAATCCACAGTTAACAAGGTAAAGTGTATTGTATCTTTCATACATACTCACTACACTACAGTCACACTATACTTACCGTATATATATATGCATGTATAACCTACTGTAACATCTCCACATAGTGTATTTGTTTATATCAAGTCAGTTGAGAGCAAAACCATATCTTATCGAGTCGTTGGCCTACTCCCTGAAATGTAAATGTGCTAATTATGATAAAATTAACTCTTTGTAAACAATTTTTTGACTGTCCACGCCATTTTGTTTAACTGATCAAATATCCAGATCTGCAAACTTAAAGCTGAAACAAAGACCTTTCAGTCTTCAGGGGGTTTGTTTTGAAGTGATGAGCAGCAAACCTGAACTTGAACATACATACCTCCATAGTCCAAGTGAAGTAATTTGCTTGGAACGTTCACGATAAAGGGAAGTTGACATCCTTCATGCAAGATTCAGCAAGATGCAAAGATAGAGTAAGAAATAAATGAAATAAATTAGCATGGCACAATAAATAGTCCTTAGATCTCATTAGACACATTATTTCTGCCAGTGCATCCTGATTACCATAAAACCTGGAATATTGCACAATTAACGCTAAACAGATGTCTATATATTTAATTTTCTGAAAATCTGTAATGAATGGGACTGATTTAGATGTTAGTTACTGTATATTTATTTATTTTTATTTATTTATTGGCTAGTTTATGCCGGCTACTTTTCGGCAAATGTTTGCTTCGAAAGTTTTCAAAAACTATTTTACCCCAAAACCAGGATTTTTAATCAAGAGACAAAAGGATATATTTTTATATTTCAGTACTATTGATAACTTGATAGTTCATATTCAAAGTTATTTTGCTCAAAGGAATACATGACCTTACTGTGTTGATAGTTCACCATTGAAATTATTACACAATTCTAAATTAAAATGGACCGAGTTTGAGACCTTATAAAACAAAAGCTTAAAAAGGTATTATTTAGAAATACTGCAACTTAATATTGGCATTTCATTCGTATACTGTAGCATGTTGAATTTGTCGGCCCACAACTCTCCCTAAAATCATTATTAGATGTGCAAATATAAGAAAACACACATCTTCCTTAACCAAATAAGCGACACAATTCTATATACGATGTCATATCTGCAATACCATTTTTATCATTCTTAAATTGGTTTACGGTTGACGAGAACGGATAAACAAAAAACTTGGAACATGCTATTTTACACTGCCCATCCGTCAAGTCTACAGCCTTTATGCTCTTTTTACTTATGTGGAAGGAAATGTAAATATGTTCTTAACAAACAAACTGTGTACAGTCACATACGAACACAGCCTGGCCTTCATATGAAACTTTGAAAAGTAGCCAACACAGCGACAAGTAGTTGGGTAATGGTCAAATTCAATTTTCATTAACTCAGTAGATTGGAATTGCAAAATACACTTATTTCTAACTACATTCTTTATAGGTGAAGATGTCTAAAGATATCTAAAGACACAAGGCAAGGTTTAATTAACACCTATGCTCAACCGCACCCAATCATCCATATTATAAAGACACAGCAAGCTGATTAAATATAAATAAATTTATTGTGAGACTACTGTGTGAAAATGTTAACATAACAACTGCAATTAAATAGCGATGATAGCAACTATGACTTTTGTATGCTGCTGTCCAGTCAAGCTACAAAAAATTCAGAAATTCATCAGATCCCAGTATAATATTTAAGAACACAAAAAACATTTGAATTATTGATTATATTTCTAATAGGACAGTTAATATCGTATGCTGACCGAAGTTGACAAATTTGGTCATTGTAAAAATATTTGTGATAAAATAATGTACGTTTGTAACACAAAATACAAAAAGATATTGTGAGTAAGGTAGGATTGCATTCTGGTCAAATAATAATATCGTATCAAATCTTAAAATTTCTCATCACAAAGTCTGTGTACAATCTGCCTGTACCCCAAATTACTCAAAGCACTCCGAACATGATATTTGAAACCACATTATGAACGGGTTTCAAACGGCCTTTAAAATCATTATTTAAAAATAAAAGAAACGTGTTCGGTATTGACATCAAGCATTAACAAGCCTAAGACATTATACAAAACATTAATAGACTGGTTTTATTGGGGGTGAATTAAATTGCAAAATAACAAGACCATCCCCGAAATACTACAAACACCCATAACACAGATTTGACCATGAAACTAAACATACATGTTTGTCAGCTCAGTCAACAAATACACATTTTTAATTTCAATAATTACAGGGGTCTTTGTTTTCTAGAAATGCTAATGCTCGAGGCCAATAATCAACAATGTACATTCACTTCTTCTGAAGCTTGAAGCCTCACTTCTTCATAACACTACAGTGCCTGTTTCTCACCACTACATGAAACATAAAATGGAGGCTGGAGCCTTGAGTCATCTAGGCCTATAAATGACCAGTGAAGGGTCACAGCTGTGAGGACTGCTGATCTTACATTGCCATGGTGGAATAGACAGACTGCTACTAGACTCGTCATAAAAGGATCTTGATTCAAAATGTGCACGACCAATGTCATGGGGAACGCCCTGTTTTAAAATAGATGCATCATAGGATAGTCGGTAAAGGAAAAAACAACAACCAAACATTAAACTGCACAAAATCGACCCCTATCATGTTACTTGTCATGGGAAAATAAAAATGTAAAATGATATACTATGTATATAACACACCATAGATATCGCAGTAGATTTCCTTGGGCACTATTGTGACTCAAGGCCTCGTCATCACAGACCCTACTACAGTAGAAAGAGTGAGCCAATAGTAAAGTAGTGACCGACAGCCCTCCTGTAAGCCTGCAGTAATTGGCAAATTCAACATTCGTAAATATCGTAAAAATAAATAAAGTGTATTTTTTTTCCGTCTTATTTGTCAGATTTCTGATTACACAGTTTTTCTGATTGATGCATCACAGTCAACTTCAAACATTCAACATAGATCTTATCTTGGGCATACACATCCCAGAGAGCCTCATAGTGGCAACATATATTTATTATAATACACAGCATGTTAACTCCACAAAGAAAACATTTGCAAAACCAATGGGTAACAGGAACATACAGTGACATCATTTGACGTAAAAATATTTTTGGGTGATTCTACAAGTACATCATTTTACACAAGTACATTATTTGTGTGCCTTGTGTAAACCACTTTGAATTGCCTGTGTATGAAATGTGCTATACAAATAAAATTGATTTGAAAAATGTATTTGATTGTTTGTATTTTGTGTTGTGTTGTGATGTGTTGGTCATCGCTTGACATGTAAACCCTTGCAAACTAATTTAGAAGACTTAAAAGATTCAACTTTGTAAAAAAAAACAGTACATAAGGCATTCAAATTACTTACTCTGTCTGAGTAATAGTAGTCTAAACTCCAACTCACTCTCTATTAAGTAGGTTTAAATTAAATAATTATGATTGATTCTTAATCACTAGACAGGGGCTTAATTTGTCCTATCCAGTACCAGGATAAATATGGTGAATTATTATCGCTTTAAACCACAAGCTTTAATTACTATCAAATATATACTGTGCATAGTTTCAAAAGGGCCAATTTTGCTACTGTACCAAATCTAAGTCTGCAACTAGACACACCCTACTCGGTTTGACCATAACAGACATTCCATTACAGAACAGTATGACTTGGAAAACATTCTTGTTCAACATCGAGTTCAAAATTTAAGCCACAACATCAAATATTAAGTCAAACATGTCAAAGTGTAGCTGTACACTCCAGGCCAGGTTACTTTGACAACCTAATCAAAAAACCCTTAAAACCATTAAGGACCATGACAAGGTGAGAATACAGAAAGGAGCTGTCTGTGAGAAGATGAGTATGCAGTAAGCAGGTAATGAAGTGGTCCCTGTCAGTGGGGCAGGACTAACAGATAAACATTACAGAGTTACAAGGTGAGCATAGCATTTGACTGCAGCTTGCACCCTGAAGGTTTTTCAAAATCACCTCAAAGTTCTGTACCAATATCACATTATATATGCTCTGTGGCTCTGTACTAACTGTGAACCATTAACCTTCAATGTCTCTTTTTCAAAACATTGAATAGTAAAGAGAAAGTGCAATAGCTCAAATAACCAATGCCAATTGCAGCATAATTCGTTTTTCTACGTTTATGGAACTAGAAATGGTAGAGAATCCAGTACTTAACATAAAAATAAGTACTTTACCATGCCTATTTCTGAACTACAGAGCTAATGTGTCAGAAATCAACAGATCTCTATGACAGTGCTCTATGACAAGCTTCTCTGTTAAAACCTTCATCAAATCCTAATTTCTAATCTCAATTCAATTATACTGTAGTATTAACTTCTTAACAAATGCCTTGTGTTAAACAGGTTTGGAAGGTTTGTTATCATTCAAATATAGAAATATATGAATTGTGCCAAAACACTTCATTTGTGGTAACAGCGCCACTGCAAGTGTGGCCTAACATAAAATTACACTTCACATGTGAAATAGGACTTCATTAGATTGATTTATTTGAGATTTGTGAATACAGTATTCTACAATTCTGTCAACCTTGTTTTAAGGAATGACACAAAAGTAAAAGAAAACACCCAAAATATTTGGATGTTATATGTCTACTGTTTGAATACTAGCCCTATTCATTTGAAGCAATGTATCTGGCCTCTGATAAAGGATAAATGTCACTACAGAAATGAATCAATATGTAAGTTTACAAAAAGAAATGCAAATTTCCAAACAGAGCATGTGACTTCTGCATGCTACCAATATGTGTCAGGCTATCTAATACATATCATCATCAGTTTTAACAAGAAGACAGTGTGTCCATTTACCCTGTTTAGTCGATAAAACAAATCAAACAACCAAAAAACTTCCCAAAACCATCTTGAATAAAAAAACTAGGGCGAAAGCCTATACCATATCACATTGCCTCTATCGATGGAATATCATTACTGTGAAAAAGATTTTAATACAACAAAGTGTTTGTATGAGTAATAGAATTACAGATCACAAATTTTCCTTAATAACTTAACTTCAAATAGTTGTATTTTTCAATACAATCTAACTATGAAAATAGGCCTCAGTCTGAGATGTGCTGTTTCAACATCACTGATTGATTTATATATATTTTCTGCATTGCAGTCTTAAAGAAATTACTCTTACATGTTAATGAACAACATTGTTTGCAATTCAATGGAGTTGAATTGTTACTCATAATATCAGCCATTCCTGCACAATGGAAAAACAAAGATAATGTCCAAAAACAAAAAAACTAAAAGCATGGAGACAAACATAGCTGCCAAAAGCCAATTGTCAATTTGAGTGTGAAAATGTGTTTGTTTGTGGGCAAAGTAATTTGTCAACTATCTGGATATTTTGCCCACAGATTATCCAGCTCCAGCTTTTAGGAATTTATCTGGTAGAAGGCGCCACTCACATTGACTTGGCGTACATAGGGTTAACTGGACTATTCACGAAAGCAGATGTGCGTCACCTGCGCCTGCTATAACAACAATTTTGTTTGATGGAGGATATAGGGAATATAGTGGTTCAGATTGGAAATTAATTTGTTAAAGACACTTCGCCCCGTTCTTTAAAAATTTGGTGTGCCATATTTTAATAAATAATTTGCAGTGATTCAATTTTAAACATAATCCTACAATAGCCCATGCTGTTTGCAAGAAAGCCCTTGCCTACTTCAACTGATCCCAAAATAAGGCTAATGGTTGACCATAGACACAGTCACAGCCTTAGGGCTGCGTTACTAAAAGGATACGTTTTCAAAATAAGGTGAGAAACAGTCAGAATGAGCAAAATTATGTATAGAAGCTATACGTTTACTTGCTCACTGGATATCTTACCTGTACATATTGAACTGCCTGGTGATAAACATTGAAACAACTTTAAAAAGATGAGTCTATGGTTCATTTGTTTTATCTTGGTAATTCGTGTGCGATGGTATTGTAGAGCTACTGTAAATTCCAATAGTCAATTCACGATTTGGTATGAATTTTTATAAGACCTAAACTCGGTCGACATTTTAATCAGTTTCAGACAGACTCCAGACGGTCTCCAGTCAGTTACGTGCCTGGCTGTCACGCGCGTGCACGCCGATCCGCGCTGAAATCACCAACATTCCAGAGAGACAGGCTGGGAACCAATGGCATTGTGAAGCAGAATCTAACATCCAATGACAATGGGCTATAATAAAAAAAAGAACGATTGGTGAGGGTGAAGAAAACAGCAGTCACAACTTCACACCATCATTGGGGCTATCGGATGTGGGTCACTGTCAATTCTAGCTTGGGTAGGACAATAATTCTCAGTTCTTTTTCTTCCTGAATCATGATATAGGCTACTTAAGCTAATTTTGGAATCTAGTGTGGCCATTATATTTAAGCATAATTAACAATGGTTAATCATTTGCTCAAGGCCTATCCACATCTGCCTAGTTATTGTTGTTACGAATTTGTAACATCCAAATAGTTGAAGTCGACCAGACAACAATTTTCCATTGTCAAGAGTATAGTATATGTTAATTTGCAAAAACACTTTAAATTGAATAAACTCAAAGTATGTATTAAAAATCTTAAATTAATTCCAATTTGCGTTTCGATAAATTAACAGTAAACTGCCTTGTATGGAAAATGATGATGGCTTTCCACTAAAACTAGTCAGAAAAATGAGTTTAGGGTTTATAAAATGTCTACCAACCAAAATAAAGGCTGCAGACAGATTATGCTATGTTGTAAAGAACTTTTGTCTGTGTCTGAGAAGGAAAAATTCTTGTCGCCTTTGGCTTTCCACCCTCTAAATTGTATTGTTATGGAAAACTACTGGATTGGTAATAGGGCATTGAATCAGTGAGGCTAGCATAATAGAATGTGACAGCTCTCTTCTTCACTCTTGTTATTTTAGCCTCAATTCTTTGGAAAGGGAGACCAGATGAGCACACATAATATAAGAAATTTCATTTTATTAGATTATATATATATATATATATATATATATATATATATATATATATATATATATATATATATATATATAATTTTCTGCATATGGTCTGCTGCAAACAATGCTGCTGCTGTATTTTTTAACATCATCCAGATCACCAGACATCATTTTAGATCACCAGAATTTAATTTAATTAATATAATATTCTACATAGGAATATTAAATTGGGGACAAACAGAACATACGATATCTTTGCCATTCAATTTGTTTTTTAATATAACACTGATGAATTGTGAATAAACGGAACCAAACACAAACTGGCCAAAGAATACAAGTTCACCATCACATCCTTACAATCCCAGACTGTTTGTTTTACAATGGTCCCTTTACACTTTCCCAAATTAAAAGAAATTCATGAATGATCCCCTCCTATGTGCTGGCTTTTCAGATATTGACCTTCTAGTGCTACAAAATGGCTTCTTCCTCTCTACAGGACCCCATAATGAGCCAATGCGACCAGGCTTCAGCTCACTGCTCACCTTTCTTTGGTGTCTCTAGGGGTCTTTGTAGACGAGTGTCAGTCCTAGAGGAATTTGGGGTTTAGACATCTGCTGTAGTCTAGATGCGGAGTGAACTGCCCGGCTTCCTTTTTCAGAGCTTAGGCATAATACACTCCCAGACCAAAAAAAAAAATGTTTGTGAGCCAAAACCTTTGTGAGTAGTACGGAGGCTTTGACATTACAAAGAGGAGAAAATGAAAGGAGTGACTTGAATCAAGATTAGCCCTCAGTCTGACCCTAAGACTAAATGGGCGTTTAGGAGCATTGTACTGGTCAGGTAGGGTTAAAAGAAGGTAGTACACGAGCACAGTTTTAAAATGTACACCTGCTGCCTGGTTTCGATAGTTCAGTCCTATTTCGGTATTGTGGAAATGTATTGTATAATGGTGTTATAGTCGTTATAGTTATAGTAGCACTGTTCAATGTTATGTATCTGGTCTAATCACAATGATCCTGAAGTCAGTTCAAGTTGAGTGTTAGATAGGATCTAACATTACAAACCAAATGATAACCAAATATCCCTTTGGGGTTATTCGGTTTTACAATTTTACAACAATTATTTATGAGAAACTGCATAATTTGTGTAATAATTGCTTTGCAAGGAAAACCAGGATCCCCCTATGCACTTGCAGGGGAAAGGGTTATTGAATTAAATCCTTTGTCTGCCTATATAAATATATACACAGCTGAAGTCAGAAGTTTAGGCAACCCTTAGCAAAATACATTTAAACTCAGTTTAAACATTCCTTGTTTTAGGGCAGTTAGGATCACTACTTTATTTTAAGAATGTGAAATGTCAGAATAATAGTAGAGAGAATGATTTATTTCAGCTTTTATTTCTTTCATCACATTCCCAGTGGGTCAGAAGTTTACATACACTCAATTAGTATTTGGTAGCATTGCCTTTAAATTGTTTAACTTGGGTCAAACATTCTGGGTAGCTTTCCACAAGCTTCTTGCAATAAGTTTCTGGAATTTTGCCAAAATCCTCCTGATAGTACTGGTGTAAGTCAGGTTTGTCGTCCTCCCTGCTCTCTCTCTCTCTCTTTCTCTCTCTCTCTCTCTCTGTGTCTCGCTCGCTCTCTCTCTCTCACTCTCTCTCTCTCTTTCTCTCTCTCGCTCTCTCACACACACACAAACACACAAACACACACACACACACACACACATATACACACACACACACACACACACACACACACACACACACACACACACACACACACACACTCACACACACTCACACATACACACCTTTTCAGCTCTGCCCAGGCATTTACTATTGGATTGAGGTCAGGGATTTGAGATGGCCACTCCAATACCTTGACTTTGTTGTTTGTAAGCCATTTTGCCACAACTTTGGAAGTATGCTGTGGGTCGTTGTCCATTTGGAAAACCAAGCTTTAACTTCCTGGCTCATGCCTTGAGATGTTGCTTCAATATATCCACATAATTTTCCTTCCTCATGATGCCATCTATTTTGTGAAGTGCACCAGTCCCTCCTGCAGCAAAGCACCCCCACAACATGATGCTGCCACCTCTGTGCCTCATGGTTGGGATGGTGCTCTTCGGCTTGCAAGACTCTCCCTTTTTCCTCCAAACGTAACTATGGTCATTATGGCCAACCAGTAACATTTGTGTTTCATCAGACCAGATGACATGCCTTCAAAAAGTAAGACATTTGTCCCCATGTGCAGTTGCAAACTGTAGTCTGGCTTTTTTATGGCAGTTTTGGAGAAGTGGCGTCTTCCTTTTTGAGTGTCAATATAGGACTTGTTTTAATGTGGATATAGATACTTTTGCATCCAGCATCTCAGAGCCTCCTTGCTTGACATCATGGGACAATCCAAATAAATCAGCCAATACCTTAGAATGATAAAAACTCCACAAGTCGGGTTCATCATTGGGGGCAATATCCAAACGCCTCAAAGTGCCACGTTTATTTGTACAAACAATAGTACGCACGCATAGATAACAATGGAACGCACAGCGGTCAGGCCACTCGGGAAGGAGACACATTCTGTCTCCTAGAGATGGACGTACTTTGGCGCAAAAAGTGTTAATTAATCCCACAAACACAGCATAGGACCATGTGAGGCACTGAGTTTTAAGATAGGCCTTAAAATACATTCACAGGTTCATCCCCAATTGACTTAAATTATGTCAACTAGCCTATCAAAAGCTTCAAAGCCATGACATAATCTTCAGATATAGCACAGAGAAGTAGCCAGTGGCTGTGGCTGAAAAGGAAGGATCCAATATGGGCGCAAATGTAAAGAACATCATGTTGAGAAGCCAAAGAAAGTGATCACATGAGCGGGATTTTACCAAGCCAGTCTGAATAAAGTAGGAAAAGATTAGGTTTACACTGTAAGGTTAATCTCTCAATTGGTTTAGCATTCCATGTTTCAAGTCAGCAGTTGGACGTGAGTGCAGGGTAGGTGTTTAAGGTATTTGTTGAAGTCATGAAGTTAGGGTTACATTGTAAGAGCAATATCTCATCTGTTTGAGCGTTCCATGTTTCAAGCCAGCTGTTGGAAAAGGGTATAGGGTATTTATATGAGGTATTGGTTTAAGTAATGAAGGTAGGGTGACATTGTAAGAGTAATATCTCAACAGTCTGAGCATTCCATGTTTCAAGCCGGCAGTTGGAAGTAGGAATAGGGTATTTATATAAGTCATGAAGATAGGGTCACACTGCAAAATGTATCTTTCAGCCGTCTTAGCGTTCAATGTTTCAAGCTAACAGTTGGATTAGCTAACATTTTAGCTAACAAGCTAACATTTTCTTCTTTTTGATTATCTGGCTGTGCTGAGAGCTGATATAGAAGGGGGGTGGGTCTGAGACGTCATTGCTCACCGTAAAGCTTTCTGGAGGTGTTGTGGGCTCAAATTAACAAAACATCCGGGTGTCCACTTGAAAACCCCAATGACATATCTGCTCTCAACCCAAATCCATTCTAAATATTGTTTTTTTTTAAGAGCTCTTCTTGGAGTATGAGTGACATAATGGATATTATACCATATAAATGTTTTCTGGAATTTTCCAAGCTGTTTAAAGGCACAGTCAACTTAGTGTATGTAAACTTCTGACCCACTGGAATTGTGATACAGTGAATTATAAGTGAAATAATCTGTCTGTAAACAATTGTTGGAAAAATTACTTGTGTCATGCACAAAGTAGATGTCCTAACCGACATGCCAAAACAATATTTTGTTTGCATGAAATTTGTTGAGCGGTTAAGAAATTAAGTTTTAATGACTTCAAACTTCTGACTTGAATATAGCTTTATTTCTGGCAGATGCATCATTTATACCTTAAACCACCCTCTCCCCCCAGAAGGAAGACAAGCAACCAGGAGACATGAGCCAATAGTTGTGAATAGCAATGCTGGAAAACCAGAAAAAGAAAAAGAAGATACACAACCTAGTGGTTATAGACCTATAGCTTTAACATCACACATGAGTAAGATTGTGGAACGTATGAAAACGAATAGGGGGAGTTATAACTAGAACGTAGTGGATTACTGTCTGCATATCAAAGCGGATTTAGGAAAGGGGCGGGGAACATTGGATCCAGTTCTATGTTTGGAAGATGAGATGAGGAAGGCTCAGGTGAACAAGAAAACATTAGTGGCAGTGTTCTTTGATGTTGAAAAAGCATATGATGTGGAAGATAGGGGTGTTTATCAAGCACAGTAGAATGGAAGTTTGGGGGGGGGGGGGTCAATTGAAGTCAGGGTAGGAAATACGTTTTCAAGTTGTTATGAGGTGGGCAATGGAACCCCTTAAGGAAGTGTAATGAGTCCCTTTCTTTTCTCTACAATGATAGATTATGTATGATAGATTTTATGGAGTCGGATCAGATGTTGGTAGGTCTTTGCTTGCAGATGATGGGGCTATGTGGAAAGGGGGAAGGAATAATGTATGGTTAAGAAAATACATGCAGCAATAAGTGAAGTGGAACAGTGATCTCTCTACTAGGGATTTACATTTTCAGTGGAGAAAACACACACAATATACTTTACACGTGAAAAGGTAGGAGAGAGTGTTAAGGTACGGTAAGGTAAGACTTTGGACAGGGTTCAGTCTGTGCAATTCCTGGGTGTCTGGTTTGATCATCACTGTAGAAATACAGTATTTGCCTTAACATGGTCTGTGTTTGATTATGGGTGTATTGCTTATGGGTTGACAGTAAAGTCTTTACTTAAAAAGTGGGATGTAATCCAGGCTCAACGACTCAATGTATTAGCTGTGGAGCACATCGTGCATCTTCAGTGGCTGCCCTGCAGGTGGAGATGGGAGAGGTACCCTTACATATAAGAAAGGAACAGATAGCAATGTGTAATGGATAATTTCAATCTATGACAGAAAACAACCAATTAATGAGAGGGAGAAACTGTGAATTGATCAAGTACAATTTTATTGATGGCTATAGAGTCTGAGTCAGAATCTGTACACAGAGAAATTACTACAGTCAGATCAGTCTAGCGACATAGCAAGTTCTGATTAGTTGACAAGGTTGAAACGAGTATATTGGTCTAAGATAAACAATAATCCTATTGGTCCATGTGGAGGGGAGTGGACGTAATCAGCATTAATAAGGACACGTATATAGAACACGTAGACATAATTTTATGTTATGTCTAAGACACAAAACTTTAATCTTCAGCATCTCCAAAAGGCACATACTGTCTCTTTCCTGACCTGGTCTTCACTCTGACCCTTCCCCTACATTGGAACAACAGTTTAGGCTTCAACATCTGTGAAGATGACAAAATTTCCCTTACAAATGCTATACCGGGAGAAATTACAGGCTTATAATTTAGGTCACCCAACTAAGAAGGTGCTACAAAGGTGTTGGTAACATGAATGGGGCCAGAAGACAGGTTTTGGGTGGGTTGGGGAAAACCCAATTGTGGTGATACCAAGGTTTCCATCATGGTTGCTGGTAAATTTGGAGTTATTGAAGATAGTGAGGAAACTTAAGGATTGAGAGAATCCAGCTATGTTGGTACTCAGATAAGGCAGAAAGAGCGCACAATGAATTTCTTGAAATCTACATTGATGGGTCAAAAGACCCCATGCATGGTTGTAATGTAAAGGAGCATCATTTAGAGTAGCTGAATTTGATATTGGAGTAGGAGATGGGTTGTCGGATCATCTTTCTGTCGCTACAGTAGAAATTATGTCAGTAGATGTTACAGTGGTCGGAGGATGTTCTTCCCAAGAGAGTGGCGATTTGTGTAGATTCAAGTTCAGTGTAATTTGTGGCACAAAGCAGACAAGACAATTTATATGAGGTATTGCCGTTTAGAATTGGACATATTAGTAAACATCAACGTCCCTTTAATTAAGGCAGAGGCTAGGGGAATAATACAATTTAATTTAAAACTAAAGAAATGGCAGGAGAGTTGATATAGAGAAGATAGGGAAATACATTATGTACAATGTCTGTACAATGAGGAGAATGGGTGGAGGAAGAGCATCAGGACGAATAAGGAGAGAGGAGACAATACTAAGCAGGCTGCGATTGGAGATGGAAAATGTGGCCATTGCCAGGAGAGATAATGTTTTAGTGTACATTTTATGAGAGTGAAAGAGAGAGGTACAGAGAGGCAATGCAGGAAATAGGAATCAAGTGTGAGACATAATAATGCTTTATAATTCAGTGGGAGATATAAGGTATAGGTTTCTGTTTGTTTGGTAGAAGGGGTTCGAAAGGAACATTAAGCGTTACCTTTCATATCCACACTCCTGCTCAGTAGGTGGCGGTGATAATCCAAAAGTAGGTTGCCAACTGCCTATAAAAATTCAAAGAAGAGTAAGAAGAAGAATAGCAATGCTGCTGTGTAGCCGTCTAGCCAAATTTTTTCCATTAATTTAAGAATCAGAAACATGTCAATGCATCGTTTAATTATATAGATAACTATTCCGAAACTTTGGCAAGAGTCCTGCATCATGGCAGCTAGTACCCAGGGTATGCTAATGTCATTATTTCACTAACCTTAACAATAATAGCTAACCCTAGCTCGCAAGCCAACCGTGAGTAGGTAGCGACCTAGCTGCTAACCCAGCCAGGGTTAGCTAGTTTAGCTAGCTGGCTGGCTTTAGCTATTTGTTTTTTAGCCTTAGCTTAGTGCTGCTGTTTACGATAGCTTTAACCAGTCCAATCTCGTGTAAAGCAAGCGTTTATTTCACATTACGCTAACAAGTTTTCTCTTCTTGATGTTATTAACCAATTTAAAATAATTCATGATTGGTTTAGGTTTTTATTAATATTATAGCTACGATGGATAAGGTTAATTTGCAGCACGCAGTACTGAGCGGTGCTGGACCGCTAAACACAAAAATGACGTTTATGTAGCTGAAAATAATTAGCTTCTACTAGTGAGTCCGATGTGTTCAGCTGTTATACGTTAGCGGATGTTTGAATGAAATGTCTTGTCAGAGATAGCTAACCAATATAGTAAGTAAGTAGCAATTTACCACTTCTTTCGAACGTGGCTGGTAAGCCTCTCACGCACTGAACATTACTGTGTCAGTGGCAAATTTGGCGGTGAGACTAGCCTCTACGTTTCATCAATAAATAATTTATAGTCACATTCTTACATTGCTGTTTGTGTACGGGCACGTTTATGAAACGTAGAGGCTAGTCTGACCGCCAGATTTGTCACTAACACGGTCATGCTAATCAGGCCATCCTATCTAACAAACACTAAATGCATTGCTTATTTTAAACTTTAGGTTACAATTTTGATGGAATATTCACCTGTTCAACAACCCATAATTAATAATAAACATTCCCAAATGCACTTGTTTTGTTTATGGTTGCTTGGCCTAGTTTATTGGTTACCTAGTTGTTTTTAGTAGGCCACATAATATGATCGCCTTATGCTCAGTTCTTACCACAGCTTAGGTGACAGGCTGATCATCATAAATGCTGGGGGGGAAAACGTGCAAATGCTAACGTTGCAATTTCTACTAGTTGCGTAGTTTACGCATATGAGGGGCTTGAGACTGTGGGCCTGTGTTAGGGGTTTGGTTTACTTCATAGATAAGGGCGTTTTGGCGAAGAATGTTGAGTTTCAAGACAGCAACCAACAAACATAACGAGAGCCTCTGGGAAATGTGCAGTGTGGAAATTTTTTCCATTTCAGCCTGTAGTATTCCGACAAATTCTAGGCAGTTCTTAGCGTTTTATTTTAGTCTCATTTGTACAGACACTGTTTAGCAAACAAGATTGCTGTTTGGTTGTTTAATCAATCAAGATATATATTTATATAGTTTTGTGGGCTTCATTTGCATTTATTATATAAACGTATAATTGACAAAAGTAAACTCAATATCATTGTTACCATTTGTCTGACAGTGCACTGTTGAGTTGCTCAATGACTGAAGAAAAACATAATCTCTGTTTGTAGACTTTGATGAGTACAATAAACCAGGTGCTGAGAGATTACGGAGAAGAAGAAGAGAAGAGGAGGATGACGATTTAGAGAGGTATTTTCTGCTTTCCTAATTATTGAGATGGATTACCAGCCAGTATTCAATGTGGTTTGTATGTGTTGGCGTTAAGTTGTGTACAAACGTAAGTGTTGAGAGCTTTAAAATTGTTTGTGCTCGCTTCCCTTGCTGTTCCCTGCCGCTGGTCACCAACTACTATATTTGTGCTAGATCATGTGAAACCTTTGATTTAATATTACATGTGAGGTCACATAACCGTTAAATTGGAGTGGGTCTTTTCTTCGACACCCCAGAGCTGTGTGATATACAACAAAACGCACACCATATTGTATATTAGTAATATATAATAATATTTGTATAATAATATTATGAAATTATAAGAAACTGACCAAAACTGTAAGACGTAATAATAATAGTTCTACAAATCTTCTCAATGACTGCATTGTGAGTAAGTTTTAGAAGTTAAACCAACTTTTATGATCAGTGCAAGTGATTAAGAAAAATATAGGTTCATGTGTTTACACTTTACAACGTGGAAGAAATTAGTCTTCAGTTTCTTTTTGTATGTATAATAAGGTTGTAATAATGTATTCAGAATTTATCATAACAGGGACAAGGGAAATAGGCTGTAACTTGTTTTTCAGTGGACCCTCCGATGCCAACCTCCTTGGAGAGTGGTGTCCAAGGACATTCACAGAATGCTTTTACCCCGGCAACATGTTCAGAACACTTTCCTGGCTTAGTTTAAACGGATGATAGTGGTGAAGGAACACTGACACTGTCATACTTTCCCTGCCCTTTCCTACTGATCACACATTTCTAGGATTACTGTACAGTACTGTGCAAAATTTTTAGGCAGGTGTGAAGTCTTTAAAGTTATAAAGAAAACACATAAAAATATAAATGTTAATTTATATATATAAATATAAACTTATGCTCAGTGCTGTATATGATTAACAAAATGATTAAGATGATTAGGTTTCTGCAATAACTAATATGGTCATCAATAAACAATAATTATGCAAATCATAATTTCGAAATATGACCTTTTCAACAATTCCATATAAAGTTATCCAGTTTTTATTTTTATTTTACCAGTGACCTTTTTGCTAAACTTTTCCCCATTTGTGATCTTAAACATGGGCCATTTTCTATTATCCAGCTTCTCAAACAAGTTTTTGGTTTTATTTAATATTTCATATCTCTTTATAGTGATTTGGAAGGTGATCTGCTGGAGGAGGACTGGCTGTCAGCTAAAAAGGTAAGACAAAAACTGCCCCTCAAGGACATCTTAAGATATTTATTTTATTTTACTTTCTCAAGATCCTTCCTTTTCTTTATTACACCTATTTCCTGGTTTATTAATTTGAGAGATTATGGATGCTAAATCCAGTGCTAGAAAACAGGGTGGTTTATAATTGAACGTTATGGTTGTGGCAGGTGGCAGCACCACAGGGGGAGTTATTGATGTGAACCACAAGGATGCACAGTGCATTAAAAAGACTGTCTTAACCTGCCCAGATTGTCTTCACCGCATGGGAATAAAGCATCCATTTGTGTTGGTGGGGCTATTTTGCCAAGCCAATGCCTAACACGCGTGGCCGTGTCTATGTTTTTTAAAGTACTGATGACACTGGACCACTTCTTTCTAGAGGGGTCCGTGGGCATAACCTTCTCCATATATAGTTTTTAAATTCATCTAGACCCATGTCAATCTGCAGAACAGATCTGAGATTTTGAGTATTGAAAAAGTTGAAATGTTGCCATAATCTGGTTGTGAATGTAACTTTGATCTAGCAATAGAGAAATATCAGAAAATGTCACGATGCTCCACAAGAAGATTTTGATGAAAATTTTGTAATATTGGTACTGCATTTAAGATGCATTGAAACTATGACGGTGTTACACTGGGCAAAGAGGTAGACAAACCTAACGTAGTGGGTGGTACTTACATTTCAGCAGACTGGTGGCGCTCCACCTATTCATTCATTCATTCATTCATTCACTGGGGATTAATTAATTCATTCATTCATTCATTCATTCATTCTATCGTCAATTATTCGCCAACTTTTATGGCTGTCAAAGTATCAACCTCAAAGTAAAACCATAGTTAAAATCCAAATTCTTTGTTTACTTTAAGTATTAGCATATTTAACAAATCTGAACCTCAAATCCCTAAAACAGCCAGTTTACTCAAGCAGATCTAGCTGTTATAAAACCATGGCAACATTAGAAACATTATGCACATGCTTTTTGTTATGCATGTCTGTGAATTAAATAATTTCTAATGCAAAGATGAGCATGTCTTTTAGTTTGTTTTTCGTGTGTTTTTTCTTGCTTTGCATAATTCAGTTAAACTCATAGGACAATTTGAGTGGTCTGAACCATTTCCATTCCTGAGTGGCATGGATGATTGAGACAGATATTTTATATGTTGTGCTTTGGAATTTAGAATCCCTCAGAGGCCTCGGATGAAGAACTCAACGATGATCTACTGCAAAGTGATGACGAAGACATTAATATGTGGTAAGTTGGATGATCATATTGTATGTCAATGGAAGCACTTTTTTTAAATGACTATTTCTACAATTAACTAATACATGTTTCTTTCCAGTGGCCAGAATGTGAGCCTTAATGCCACAGTGAGCTTGGGGACGTCCTATGACCAGGGGGACCACTTTGAGGATGCTTCCAATGACATGGTAAACCTGGGGACGGAGGACTATGAAGAAAGGAACATAGAGGAAGGGGACTACCAGGAGGAGGGCGAAGACGAGTATGCTGTGGAATACAGCCAGGGCAACGCTACAGAGGAGCAGGAAGATCAAATGGAGTACACCGGAGAACTGGGCGAGGTGGACGAGGTTTATCAAGACGAAGTTTTAGACATTCAGATCAATGAGCCAATAGACAATGAATTTCAAGTAAGTGCACAAACACATCCCCTCCTTTTTTCCCACATTCCCCTGATTTTCTGTCTTTCTCTTTTGTGTCTTGTTTAAAGATAAGGTCCATTTTCCTGACCTGTCTTGCTTTTTTTCCGGGGAGGCATTCTGTTCAGCGAGCATGTGATGTCTGTAAGGCTGGGTAGGGGGCGTATAAGATTCATTATCGCTATCTTCACATTTAGTTTTTTTTCCCCCCACCGTCTTGCTGACAAAGTTTGTGTTGACAGCTTGTTTGGTGTTGGCCAATGCTTTCCTGTCACCTCTGAATCCCCCCACCATTGTGACCTTGGGCCCTGTATCTTTGTCAGAGTAAGAGACTGCTTTGTGCGCAGTGGATGTGCTGCCAATCGGCTGAGGTTAATGTGAGGGCCTTTTATCTTGGGCTTTCCACTGGATCTGATAGTCTCTCTAGGTGAAAAGATTATTGACCTTCCTAACGACGGCCCGTACAGTTTTGTAATGATTGATGCGATATCCCCTTTATACTTTTCCCCTTCCTCTTGACCAAGATTAAGAGGATTCTAAGATAAGGTCAGGTTGACGCGCAAATGTCCTTTAAGGTCCATTTGGGAAGGTGTGATGGCAACTGACAAAGATGTATTAGTCTACCGCATTTTCTTTCATAGTAAAGATAAGTTGTTGACCTTATTAAAGGTGCTCAAAATGACTCGACTGCTTGTTTTGAGACGTCTGCCAGTGTATGTGCACGTTGCGTATGCTTCTGTGAAAGATTTTTATTCACTATGTCAATTAGGCTAACTGGCTCCTGTATGTAGGCTTAACGTTTGTGTTCGCTGTGGCATTCCAAAGTGAGGTAAGGTGTGAAACAGTTTAAAGGATTAAGCAGTGGTGTCCGGTAAGGTGTGTTCTGCCCATCAATCTCCTTGACTGAGAGGCATGTTCTGCATTTATGTTCCCCAATATGGCGGGTTAATTGAGCTTTACACCTAATCATATTTTCACCTACATATTGACTTCATTTATCTAATATAGCACCTGTTATTTATAAAGGGGTGTGTCGTTACATTGTTCCAGTATATGAACAGTGGCTGGCTATGCGTAACATGTGTAATTAGTAGGGTATTTTGTTCTTTGTGTGTAAGAATATGAGCTGATGTTTTACAGTCTCGGTGAGGGGCCAGTGACGCCGTGGAGGGTTAGGGTTAGGGCCACCTTCTGGATAAAACGTGCTTCCAATCAAAACGCTGTCCTGTCGTAGCAGAAAGCCACGTGTCATTTCCTTGTGTGCGTTATGTTCCTATACACTGAGTCATGAACTCACACATAAAGTCGTGATTTGTGCAGTGTTCAGTCTGTGATATTTTCACCATCACTGAACCGTGGAGTGGTGTTTTATCTCCGTTCGTCTTTCTGTATCATGTCAAACATTTACATCTCATTGAATTTCAAATGCCGTCAGGAATAGTAATGAAGCTTTGCACCCAGTGTTATGGTAATTTGTGGAGGGCTGCCACCCCCATCCCCCCTTCATAAAAAATATACAATGTTTTTCCTTCATATTCACTGTTAAACAATATCGCATGATATAATAATGTAATCTTGTAGCACAAAATTTATCTTTTGACTCGTCAATTTTCGGCCTGATTTTAAGGTAGTGGGCTATATGGCTTTAAAACGTAGAATTTAGAAAAAGCCATTGTGTTTTTTCCTGTTCAATACAAACAGAAGGACCTTTGTGTCCCATTTGTCTCCCTTACAGTAATTGAAAAATGAATGACCATTGCCATTTCTGTTAGTAATTAAAACGTGTCCTGGATCTCTTATTTATTTTTAGGATGATGATTTCTCAACAAGCTACACAGATGAGCATCTTGCAGAGGAGGAGGAGGGTGAGCAGCAGGAAGATGCTCTTGAGGAGCGTGGTAAGATGGAGGAGAAGGACGAATTGACCCCAGATGGGTCCCAGGTCCAAGATTTGGAAGAGGTATTGTTAGGCATTTTATCACAGCCATTATCGCTCTCCCACCAGAAATTACAAATAGTTTGTGTTTCACACCAGGTTGCACTTTATTTAATTAAATGTTTTTTTTTGTCTGCATTGTAAGCACGGTAACATTCTATCATATACATTTTAATAGATACATTCAGTCATAAATTCACTTTTTACATGGGGTGAATTAAAGCAGATTTATTGTTTTTAAAGGGTGACAATGAACAAGACCTCGAAGAAGAGGCAAAGGAGGAGTCCGATGAGGAAGACGACGATGACGAAGAATCAGGAAGATTGCGATTTAAAACTGAGAGAAAAGATGTTTCAGTTGTGCGTCTTGCAGATGCAGAAAGTAAACGGAGGAATATCCCTGAAACACTAGGTATGCTTTGGCCTTCTCATTGGTTCAATTTGTGTTCTATTCAAACTACTTCAAGGTTTGTAATGCCCCCCCCCCCCCCCATCTCTTATCATCCTTCTAACAACAACAGAGCTATCTGAGGAGGCCAAGGCTGATCTGTTGGAATTTGAGGAAAGAGAACGGCAGAAAAAAATGGGACGATTTGGGGGACGTGGAAGAGGTGGTGGTGGAGGCGGAATGGGAGGATGGCACGGAGGAGCAAGAGGAAGGGGGGGGTTCCCAGGTTTTGGGATGGGAGATTTCCGGGGCGATTGTGGAGGTAGAGGAAGAATGAATTCCCAGAGACTTCCACTGATGACACAGATTGGAATGCAGGTAAAGTCACCATTTCTCTCAAAGGATTCTCACCGTGCGCCCATGTGGTACCTTGATATTGTTAATCGTTCTGATATCTGGGATTGCCACCTTTGCTTGTTTTCAAGGTTGTTATTGTTAATATTTCAATTTGACCCCTTGTCCACTTTCTCTTTCTGTTTGCCATGGCTTATGCATCACTGTGAACTACTCTCAGGTCCAGAATTATTGGCACACTTGATGAAAATGAGCACAAAATGATGTATGAAATAAACACAGATAATTTGTTTCTTTTAATAGAGTAATGCTATTTTTAATGAAAATAGGTCAAAAATTATTGCCCTAAGGATTCTTTTAAATAAAATCAAGCAGAGTTAAATCTACTGAAAGATTAGACTAATTGTACTTAATCTCAGTCTTAAGGAACTGCATTGTGGCCTGCCATCACTTCCTGTTTCACTAGGGTAATAAAATGAGGTAACACACATGTATAATGCTCATTATCATCAATCACTGTGGGGAAAGTCAAAATAACTGTCAAATCAAAAGTGACAGATGGTTGTTGACCTACACAAGTCAGGTAATGAGTACAAAGAAATACATGAACGGTTAAACATGCCTCTAACCACTGTTAGTGGATAAACATCTGAAAGTTTCAAACATCTGGAACGCTTGCAAACCTTCGAGGAAAAGGACGCAAGTGCCTGTTGTCCCCACGCACAGTGAGGAATATGGTGGCCAATTTTCATTCAGGGTGCCATTCATTCTGGACCTGACTGCACACTTTACTGACCTGCCATTGAGCCAAAGGTTGTTAAGCCTAGGGTTGTCACCTAGAGTTAGGCACCAAGTTTCTAGTGTGTGAGAAGAACCATCTTAATTCCAGAACCCTCTGTTTTTAGCCTATCGAAACCACAAACTCCTGAGTCATTCTCAGACACATTTGTTTGTATGCAGTTACACCCTAAAGCTATCTGAGAACCAATTTTACTCCGATGCTGTTTTTTCCTGGTTTGAAACGCGGCTACGCTGTCACCTAAAGTTCTCTGAGAACCAATTTTAAACCAATGCATCGCTGTTTTCCCTGGTTAGAACTCTGCTACGCTTTCACACACACAGGATGCAGATTGGTCCGGTCATGAAATTGCACGTTGAAATTATCTATTGGTACACTGACTGAGATATATGTGCTGTAGAAAAGAAAATAAGCATGCAAGGTCCCTCTGAAAACAAATTTGGCAAGGGGTGACTTGTGAATGTGTTACGCCATTGTTTGCAACACGCAGCGGACAGAAAATCAGGATTTGGACTACGTTGGCATTCACAAGTGGAACCTATTTATTCTGATGTTCCGAGCAAAGGAACAATTTAAACTCTGTTCCAAATGGAAATAAGTTATCAATTCCAAGACCGGTTTTGCTGTTTTAAATATCCTTTCGCATACATCATGTACAAAACAATTATGCTTGCTCATAATTGCATACATTTTCTGTAGCGCCTACAAGGCAGAAGCCCCGGTTGTCAGCCTGTGAAAATCATAATTAACTCTTCTATTTATTGATATTACAAAAGCATTTGGCGTCAGTCCATTGACACAGCTTTAAAATCTCAGTTGGTCTTGGCATAGGATTTGCCTTTTATTGGATATTTTGTCATACACATCTTGGTATATGCTATCACTCCATATATGCAAAGCTTTTTTTAAGCTGTTGTTGTGTAAGTAAAAGGAGGTCATTGTGATTGCTAACTTTGAAGCAGTTGTGCTTTTTTAGGGGACAGTGGAGGGGCATTTAAAACATTAAAACATTAATCTGAACAAACGTTATTTACTCTGTATTGCAAGTCTTGAAATTCATGATTGGATATCAGAAGCAGTAGTTGACTTGCCTTCTGTTTCACTGAAATTATACAGTATAGCTTTTCCGACTGTTCAGTTGCATTGATTTGATATTTCCACTCGAAGCAAGGACATTGGAGCTCACTTTACTCCAATACGGAAGTTTGACTGTTTGTATTTGACTGTGTTTGTATTTGACTCTGTTTGTATTTGACTGTGTTTGTATTTGTGTATGTCCCATTAGGCTCCCTCCAGAATGTCTCTCCCTCATCACCAGCAGCGTCTTCATCAGCAGCAGCAGCAGCGCCATCACGCCCCTGGCCCACGAGGGCCTCCTCCCTTCCAGGAGCACGGGTGTCCCCTGGTCCAGCAGCCCTTGCAGCCTCTCATCTCCCCACACATGGCCCACCGCTCACCACCGCTCCGTGCCCAGATGGAGCCGCCTCTGCGCATGATGAGCCCCCCACCGGCCAATCACCAGCAGCAGCAGCAGCCCCCTCAGCCCAAAAACATTCACATCAACCCCCACTTTAGAGGCCCTGCGTCCTCCCCTGCACAAGGTAGGCCCATGGCCCCCGTCTAGCCAAAGGGTTTGAGTGGTAGTTAGATTGAATGTAGGTAGCACTAGCAATAATTTTTACCCTGTTTTTACAAGGGTTGTAAGATGCTTGGCTGGGAAATGCAGCCGTTCTGGATTGACGTCATTGTTGCCCTACTCTGAAATGTGTCCAGATTAGAATGTCATTTTGGGGTTTGGTTGAATAACAAGTGAATTGGGTTCAGGCCGTCAGTAATGGGTTTATACATCAGCCACATTCTATTCTGCGAGATGGGTTTATCCTGCTTGTCTGTCCAGCCTACAATTGAAAATGTGTCAGCGAGGTGCGTGCGTGTGTGTGTGTCTGTGTGTGTTTGGGTTGGTGTGGGGGTGGGGCGATGGTTTTCTACTTCCTACAAGAGGAATATCAGTGATGCCTCCGTTCATAATAAACATTGGGGGAGGGGGGTGTGCGATGGCAAACACTTCTATAGAATATAGGCCTACTATATTGGGCAATTTTGTCTGAGATGACATGGGGCTTTTTGAGCCTGTACACATGTGATCTCCATGCCTTCTGTGTACCGTGGAAGAAATAAACCACAATGTATTTGACCCATTTTCTCTAGTTCCTGCTTTGTATCCAGCTTTAAAGATGTGAAATGAAATTTTACATCCATGACTGTATTGCAGAGAGCTGGCTAATGGACCCCCTCCCCTTTTTTCCCCCCCGTTTCCCCAACCATCTCCCTGTTGCCCCCTCCCCCCTCTGTGTCTCCCCACCTCTCTCATTGCAGTGCCCTTGATGCCTCCTACTCAGAGCCAGCCCAGACCTGCTGTGGGTCCTCAGAGGTTTCCTGTGAGTAGCAGCTGCTCCTCTCTCTCCCCCAGCCCCCCCTCCCCATCACATGCTTAGTGGGCCTCTTTGTGAGCAATATCATTATGGCAATTAGGCTGCCTGCCCTGGCCAAATACTGTTAGAGCAAATCTGTAAACACTGATACGAGTAGTCTGGCTGCACAACTGGAAGTGCTCGATAGGGGCTTTAGGCAGGGACGGGTTTTTGTTGGTGAGGTATGTGATGGCAGGACTCGGTTAGGAACTCTTCATGGATGGGCTGGGGCTCAGGCTTGGATTCTTCCACTGGGATGTACTGAAACATTGAAAATACCACTTTCCAAAGTAGCAGAGACTTTAAAATTGGTTTTGAATTATTAAAATATAACCTAAAAATATTCATTTTTTATGGCTTTATTGTGAAGAGAAGTGAAGTGCAGTGAAGAGAAGGGCAAAAAAAATCAAGAAGGCAGAAATTTGACAGAATAACATAAAACCAATTTTGATTTTATGTATTTGCCAGACTTACTGCAAAACGCAAGTAATCTTCGACCACCAAGTGACTTGACCCTAAAAATATTCTGCAAGTAATGTTGGCAGACAAAAGAAAAAGTAGTCTTACTAGCTTGCTTTTCATGAATGTTGAAATTCCTGTCAGAATCATGAAACAAGAAATCCCTCAAAGTCCTCACTATAGTGGAGGTGACGGCCAAGTCCCAAATATTATGTTTCTCAGCCCTTCCAACTAATGATGCCCAGACATCAGGTGGCACTGGTGCTGACTGACATTTTTCCAAAAAGAGTGTTTTATATGGATTTATGAAAATCGCCTGTTGGAAAATGGCTACATCCAATTGCTTTCTCTGTTGGCTTGCAAACTCTGTCAACAAATGAGCCAATCTATTGGGCTAGTCTGTTCCTTGTACAAACAAAAAAATGTTGAATAGATGCAGCTCATGACTACATTTTACACACAATTCCTGTTTTTATATGTGTAATGGTGATAGATGTTGATAGCAGAAAGCTGCTTTTCCTCTTGATATGTAGTGAGAGCAAACGGGGTGTCCAATAGAATTGTTGAATTTCCAGGCCATCGATTGCTTTAGGCTGCTGTTACCAAGGACACAATTTGAAATGCATGTGACAAAACTGCCCTGCTAGTTCCATTTACTGCCTCTTAACCTGATCACAAGTGATTATCATACCAACAACCTTACCTGATAAAAAAATGCCTGGGTGCACTGGAGCCGCATAGCCTGTGGTATAACTGAGGATTTGATTTTTAAATATCTTTGTTAGGTTTTTAAGTCAGGAAAAAAAAATTTTGCTACCAAATTACTTTCAGATATGGTCAGTCAATTTGTTGAGTTTAGTCAATTTGATAACTCCCGACACATCTTACTGAAGTGTAAAGAATTTGAAGCAAATCTCACTACTAATGCAACATTTCCTTTCCTTTATAAGAAAGTTTGGCATTAGGCCTTTGTCCATTGTATGACATTTGTCTTGGATATCCCCTCTCCTTAAATGGGCATCTCAGTATCAGTTACATATTGAGCTCCTCTCAGACTTATCAGGGATTAGCTGGGAATAGAGGAGCTATGTTATCAGACTCATGCAAATTTCAAAAGGTATTATGTAGACGCCAGGGCACTCATTGTTCAAACCTGTCTGTATGACCTTTACAACAGACTGATTGTGTCCAAATAGGAGTGTGATCCCCTCATCTTTAAGCCCCCCCCCGGTTGACTTTCTGTTAAGCAACTTTGGTGACTGGCCCCTCCAGCAATTGTCGAGCTCTCTCGAGCACAAGGTAGCCGGCTGCAGTAGAATAAAGGTGGATTAAGCCTTGATATCATCTTAAGTAATATACAAAAGACCAGGAGGGGGTAAGAACCTCATTTGTGGAAGTGCCACATGTTGAATTGCAGGTTAATTTTTCAACAGAGATGGATGTTTAGGAAAATGAAAGGGGCTGCTATAAGGGGGATGCTTATTCCGAGGAGGGATTATGGGATCGTTATCTAGTTTTCCTTGGAAGGTAGAGTTGAGCAGTGTGCGTGCCTTGAGTGGAAATCTGGAAAACACAAACGGTTGTTTCAAACACGTACTTAGTGGTTGTATATGCATAGTATTTTCATTTTTAGGTTAGCTTTTCAAAAATATTGGCATGCAGAGCCTAGTTTTAATTACCCTGGCCATTCAATTTACTTTCAGTGAACACTCCCTATTTGATACAACCAACTACCTTAAATATGTATTTATCACGTGTATAATTAGTTTGTAATATTAAATTGCCAGTTTGGAATCAAATTCATGATTGCATGTTTCCAGGGACCTGGAGATTTCCAGCAGCACATGCCTAGTAATTTTGGCCAACAACAGCGCCCCCCGCATCACATGGAGCCCTGGAGAAACCAGCCACCTCCACCCACCCAGGACCGGGACACTTTCTTCATTGGCGGTGAGACAGAAAAACAAACACACCCAGCTCCTCCACCTACCACTAAGGGTTAAACCTCTTAGCATATTAATCCTTTTGGACATCACAACTAGAAGTACGCCTTGAGGGTATACTGCAAGCGCTGTGATGCTGCTCCGTTAACAACGTTCATGTTATATGCATGTGTACATATATACATCTCAATAAGTCTCCTTACCCACGTTCGCAGCACATATCTTTTTTTCATATATTCATTAAGACTGGAATTCATCTTATCGGCTGGTTGGCTTGCCTTTTCTATTGATAGAGATGTGGGTCCACATGACCAGAACCATAAGCCAACGCAGCTGAAGACGTAGTTCCATTTTCACCAAACCTGTTAACAGTTAACAGCTTACTGTAACATAACAATACAGCAGTTTTGGTTAAATCTATTATAAAAAAAATAAAAAACATTCTGATTAATTAGGCACTGAAATGTACCTCAAAGACTTGCACAAATACTAAAAGTCTGTTAATATTTGTTGACTAAACTAAACTATCTGTCAATTATTTTGTTAAACATCCTCTGAAATTACGTTATTGGAAAGTAAAACTATCTTAAAAAGGCTTGAAATATAGCAGACTTGAGGAAAGAAATGGACAAAAATCAATGACTGACACGTTGCCAGCTGATACGAGACAAATAAAAAGGCAGGTCCAGAAGAATAAAAATACATTGAAACTGCAAAGTATTAGGCATTGTAGTCAAAAGCCTATAACTTACTGTTCATTTAAAAAATAAGTACACAAATTAACTCTGCAACACAGTAAACAAATAATTTGTAGACAATTCATAGAATTTTGGTTTCTGTCTTTTCCTCTGTCAACATAGAGCCCCGGTTTCCTGGGCAACACATGTTTAACCACCAGAGCCCCGCCCCTCTGATAAATAATAACAACAACCTGCAGCAGCATCAGCTGGCCGGCCAGGGTCATATGGGCTTTGGCCATCCAGGGCCAGGCTTCAACCACTCAGGGTCCCAGCTCGGCCTGTTCCAGAGAGAGCCCCCCAGACCCAGCCTTCCTCCCCAGGGTCACCAGGGCATGGCCGGCTTGAATCAGCACGGTGGGGCCCCCAACCAGCCTTTCATGGGCTCCCGCCAGCCTTTTCCCCAACAACAAGGGAACCCCTTTCCCCCGCCGCAAATCCAGTTTGGGATGCAGGTACGACTAAGAGTAAGTGATTTAATAGCCAAAGTGTGCGCATTTGTATGTTCTGTGCCTAATAATTCCTTGTTCTGGTGTGTGTGTGTGTGTGTGTGTGTGTGTGTGTGTGTGTGTGTGTGTGTGTGTGTGTGTGTGTGTGTGTGTGTGTGTGTGTGTGTGTGTGTGTGTGTGTGTGTGTGTGTGTGTGTGTGTGTGTGTGTGTGTGTGTGTCATGTTAGCTCAGAAGCAATACGTTCTTGATTTACTGCTTTTCTCCATATCCATCATGACAAACTTGGTACAAAATTTCAAACAATTTTACACAGCTTTTTCGTATGGTGGTCTTTTGACCGCTGTTTGTATATGGTTGAATTTTCATGAACATCTTTGGCAGCATAGCATGTTTTTTACGTTAAATTAGTAACTAGCCGGACAGGTTTTAATCCTCGCTTTTAGGGAAGCTTTCAGGGTAAAGGGGGGATGTCATGATTGTCAGAAAAACCTCGGTACTGGCCTGTCATGGTGCAAACTAGACAAGAGTGCCCTCTAGTGATTATGACACGCTCATAGTGCTTCTCATTTGCGGCTATATGACAACACCAGTTGGAGGTTAATCGTATGCACAACCCATTCTGATGTCAAACTATTGAGAAGGGTGGACCATAGTAAACCATGTTCCATCCTGAAGTGCAGACTTCTCTTCTCCACCCTTCTCTTTCTCTGTATTTATTTGTTTTCTGTCTTATGGCTAAGGGCTTAATGCATGGCCCTCCACCCTCCCAGCTGCAGCATCACGAGCCGCCGTCATCCCATCCGCCCATGCACCAACAGCACCACCGGCCGGACCTGTCCCAGCACCGGCAGCAGCAGCACCAGCACCAAGGCCACGCTGGCGATCAGCGCCCCATGATGCACCATGCTCAGAACCCTTTCCATCAGCAGCAGATGCATGGCAGCCCCCGGCAGATGCCCCTGAACGCTCCACAGCGCAACCCCTCTAACAGACCTCGCATGGTGCGACATAATACGAGCAATACCTATTTTATTTATTTTGTTTATTGCGTTAGAAATGTATATTCCGAATTAAAAATAACCAACATGCCTTTTAGTTGAGACAGAAGTGGCGACGTCGAGACAATAAAATGTTTTCTCCTCTTCACCAGAGCCCTCCTGCATCCAAACAACAAATGCAGATCCTTCCGCAGCGCAACAGTAACCTCCGGGAGCTCCCCATAGCACCTGGCAACACAAACGTGAACAATATCCACCCCACTTCTGCCCCCGCCTCCAATTTCAGGCCTGTTGCCAGGGCAGCGCAGGGGATGCGGCCTGGGCAGAACGTTCGACCAGTGCCCATTGGCGGCAGAGGCCGAGGCCAGGCCGTTGCCAAGGCTGCACCGCTACCCGGGGCGATGGAACGAACTGTAGTTAGGAAGGAGATTCCAAAAGCAGTACAGCAGGTCAGTCTGTGCCCAATGTTTATCCTTTCAAAAAAAAATTTGCTTTTTTTTTTTATAATTAGATTTTCCCACTTGGACAAGACCATTAACTATAGTTGCAATTACTGTGCTGAGGGAACTATCTATTATTAATGGTGCAATCATACGGGTGTTAATTAAGGCTTTATCAGTCCAATGTAAAATACATCAATATCAAAGATTTCTTTCCAGGATTGACTCTCATTACAACTGAGAGTGCCATACAATTAATTAAGTTCAAGTAAGGATTAAAGGCAACAATCTGATGTTCCTCGAGACAGACAGCGAGTGAGGCTGGATAGTAAAGCTATTCATGTGTTTTCGTCTACTAGGACCCTGACGAGTGAGAGTGGATAGTAAAGCTATTCGTGTGTTTTTGTCTACTAGGACCCTGACGAGGATGAGGAGACGAGGCAGTACCGGATGAAGATTGAGGAGCAGAAGCGTCTTCGAGAGGAGATCCTGAAGAAGAAGGAGATGCGAAGGCAAATGCAAGCCGGCGTGAGGAAGAAAGAGCTGCTGGAGAGGATCACAGGCCAGGGTAGCACTCAGGGCCAAAACATGGCCCCCGGCCAGAACCCAGCAGCACCACAGCCCATACCGCTCCAGCTGCAGCTGCAGCCATCCCAGCAACAGCAACAGAGACAGTTTCTCCCAAAACCCCAACAGCTACAAGTAAACCCCCAGCCAGGCACGGCCTTTCCCCCCGGCGGCACACCCCAGCCCCCACAACCACGGCCCAACGTAAAGACTCGCCTGCAAATGGCTAAAGGAGGCCATCAGCAGCCTAACAACCCTGGACCTGGCCAAAACCAACCAGGCCAATGGCAGCAGCAGCAGCAGCAGCAAAATCATCAGCAGCAGCAGCAGCAGCAGCAGCAGCAGCAGCAAAGTCAGCAGCAACAGAGAAGGAACAATGCGCTTCAGAATCTCATTAGACCAGGGGCCCAATTCCAGAGTCCCCAGGCTCCTATTAGGAGCATACCCATGCAGGTAGCTTCTGTAGTGGGACCCGGCGCAGGCCAGGCCCGTCCTCAGGGTGCAAAGCCTGGAGTAAAGAGGACTGTGATGCAGCGATCCAACAGTGGAAGTGGAGAAGTCCTTCAGGTTCCACAAAAAGTCCGTGTGGTCAAGCTTTTGGGAGGGGTAAGGTCCTTTTTTATATTTGTCTTCAGGCCTCTCTATACCTGTGTGGGTAAGGTCTTATTTTATATTTGTCTTCAGGCCTATGTCTATCTATACCTGTGTTTCGGGTCTTTAGCTATGTCTGATACTCTCCCTTGCGTTTCATTCTGTTTGAGCAGAGATGTCATCTTAACCAAATCATTTTGGGACATTTTCAAATGCCACCAGGCCTCCTAGGCAACCTACTGGAAATAATAAATGGCGGAGTGTTAGAACAGAGTAGCCTTTACATACCTGTCATGCTTTTTACAACGTAAAAAGGCAGCAGACAGTGAACAGAGCTGGGTGACATTTATACTTGGGGTTGGGAATAAACCAGTCCACTGCTCTTAAAGGTCAGCGTCCCCTTAGACAAGGCTTAACTGTATTCTCTGGAAAAGATAAAAAAGTGTAAAACAAGAAATCCAGCAAGTCCAGAACTTGGCGACCTTGTCACCGCTGATTACTTTCGTCTCTTGTCTGACGCTACTGCCACAACTTGAATTATACATTCTGCTACATATCCAACATCAGCCTAGAGCGTGTTAACATGGAGATATCTGACACGCGTATGGAAAATTGGTGATGTGATGGTGTTTGAAATCAGCAGCTTTTCTGACTCTCCCAGAAGACCGTGCTGCAGAGGCATAAGTAACAGGCGTCGTTCAGATGAAGATAAGCGTTAATAGAAACCTGTGTGGAGATCTCTGAAGTGGCGTATCTGGGCGAGAGACGGGGGGGAGAGCCAGATGGAGACAGGATGAGAGAGCCAAGGCCCCGTCGCTGGAAAGCAGATTCTCCACATGCTCTCCCTCTCTCATTGTTCCGCTGTCATCGATGGCAGCCGAACAATGTTATCTCTCTCCTTCCCCTTCTCTCTTCCTCTTCATCAGCCCGTCTCTCAGGTGGGAACCAACATAGGAATGTCAATCCCAGACTTCTTTAATTAATCTCTTTCTATCGGGGAGCGAGACAGCATAATACCTGTTTAAGAAAGAGTTGCCACTTTTGAGGATTTGGATTTGTATAGCTTAGGCGTGCAGATAAGAGGCAAATTCAATTTTCATCAGGAAAAAATACAAAGCAGCACAAGGCGCAAAAGCCAAAGGGAGGTTGGGGGTGGGGTAAGGGGGATGGGGTACATATCAAGCTGGTGTCACTCCAGTGTAATGCAGCTTAGCATCTGATGGGTGCAATGAGGAGCCATGATTTCTAAAAGAGGGATTAATCCATTTACTCTTGACTGGGGACAGGTCGGATATACTGCTGCTGCTTTTCTCTCCCTCGTATTGATCTGTCACATCTCACCGCTGAGGGAGAAGAGACAACCTTCACTTTCTCCAGCGGGCCGACACTGCCTGGCTGTGACTTTATTTGATAATGAGCTCATCACCTGGAAGGCTACGTTCTTTTGTCATGCAAACAAGACTGGTGTGGTGGATACTCTTAAGCCAAATATTTTGAAAATGTCTCTGGGTGTGCAAGTAACTAAATTATGTTTAGTCAATGTATTTGCCCAACGGTCTGTCTTAGTTGTCACTTGGCATCATACTATTTAAGTTGACCTAAAATTCTGTTTTGGAAGAAAGGTCTGAAATATGATTATAATGTGCTCTTCCTTGCTTGTAGGGTGGGGACATGCAAGACATGAGCGGCCCTACGCCGCAACAGAGCGCCCGCATGACCCCCCAGGTCTGCCAGAGCCCCCTGAGGAAGGTCACCATTGCCAACAGCATGGACCAACAGCCTCAGGGTCTGGGAATGGCCAACCCAGTCAGCCCGGGTGTCAGAGGGGGCATGGCCAACCCGCAGAATAACCGGGTCAGTTCTTGCAAGTGTCTAGCTTCTCTTTCTTCATCCGAGTATTTGTCCAAATTCTGACACAACCAGGCTTTGCGGTATACCAGCTATTTAAACCGGGAAAGAAAGAAAAGAAAGAAAGGATCTCCTTCCTCTCCTTCTCCCGATGCTCCGCTGGCGTTCCCCCGCCGTTCAGTCCACATACAAACGGAGCGGCGGCGATAATAAGACAGGACGGTGTGCCAGGTGCTGTGGTGTTGACATGGCAGGCTACACGGGGTCCCCCGGCCTCTCTGCACGCCTGTCACCAGCGGGCCCTCGTCTCAGCCACCACACTGGCTGACAGGACAAGGCAGCCACCATAACGCCCGCGCTCTTCTCCCCCCTCCTTCGCTCGCTTGTTGTCTTTTTTCCCCCCTCTTTCTCTTTCTTCCTCCCTCTTTCAGCCTGCCCTCCTCCTGGGGTTGCTCGCCCTTTTGTCAACGTGCAGGAATCTGTGTGTGTGGAACAAGCATGCGTTGTGTTATCACAGAACCTAGCTGCTCTCGTCGTGCCCTGATGTAGATGTTGCATGTAAAAAAAGTAAATCTAGTGTAAGCTGCTGAGCCTTAAAATGTTTGAGAAAGTACACCTATAGTCGTTTTATTATTCTATCAAAAGGAAAAAGGCAGACTCACATATGCCATAGCTTGTCTCCTTTCATTTAAATGTAAGTGAATACTTAGAAGCGTTGCATAAACCTACATCAGACGCAACCACAAAAATATTTACCCAACAGACACTTCCAGACTGTCTAAATAGTCGGTTTGTAATTGTTTACTGGAGGTTGAACTGTATGTTGTCCCTCGGTTTGCTCTGCAGGTGGTTGTTTCTAGCCGAGGTCGAGGCAGAGGGGTGGCCGGGGCGGGCGCCGGTCCGATGGGGCGAGGCCGCGTGATGCCCACCAGGCAGAACCAGCGGAGCATGGAGAGCCAGGCCTGCACCGTGTCCATAGACGGCCTCTCCTCGTCCACCACCGACGTCCAGCTCAAAAACCTACTGAACTCCATCGGTCCCATACAGGTAGGCCTCTTTGTTCACTGCCTTCCTGATCGCTCAGCCCACTTCCAGACCCGACGTCTTACCACCAATGACGGTGACAAAGTTCATCGTTGGAAAGGTGTTACGTAGTCACTAGCAGCTGGAAAAGGGCCTCTATAAAAAAAGAATTGCTCATCTGTCACCATAGCAAATTTAGCTTTCATTAATCTGTCATGGCAATTTTTTTAAGCAAATCGGTTTGAATCTATGTGTTTCACGGTACATCCTGCCTTTCTTAAACTTCATGTTGAAACTTAAGTAAACATCCTTTCTTACGACACAAATTTAGGTGCAAGTGCTTCAATTGTCTAACAACAAACTCATTCGCAATACCCAACTTGCGGCTAGCTTATTTGTCATGTAGTCCTTGTCTCGATGCTGAAGCTGTTTAGAATACACCTAATGTTGTGGTGGAATACGGTGCAGTATTTGGTGCTGTTTTCCATGAGCCAAGTGACTGCAGTGCAATTTGTACTGTGATCATTTAGCGCCCTCTGTCTGAAACCTTTGGCAATGCCATGTATTCCTTCCTTCCTTCCCTCCACCCCCTCTCCCTTCTGTGGAGAAGAGATGCTGCTGCTTCTGAAGTCCTAACGACTGCCCTGTTTCAATTTCTGTCCTTACCTTCTCATAGATGTTCAAAATGCTTCCCCATCAGAGAAGAGCCATTGCGAAATTTGCCTCTCCCCAGCATGCTTTGAGTTTTCAAGTCAGCTTCAACAGGTAATCCACTTATGTCAATGCTATGGTTTCTATTGATAAGCAGTAGAGTTGAGATAGTTTCACAGATTTTCCATCTTGAAGAAGTTGCGACATGTACTTTCAATGTCACCGCAGTAGTACTGTGGTGTACTCTGAATAAAATGGCCCAAGGTTGTGCGTAACTTTAGACCACGTTGCTTATTATTACACAGGCACATGATCGATTTGTCCCACATTGACGTGTCGCTGATCGATGACTGAGGTCCACAGTAAAGCAAGGAGAGTTCCATTTCAAGACTTCAGTCCCTTCTGCTGCACATCGCTCTTATGCACTACTCTGCTGAAATACCGACGATACTTCCACTGAAAAATCTACTTGCCGCCCGCTCTCAATGCAAGCAGCATCCTTCATTAATTGCCTGGTTAACAGGGACAGTAAAGGAGTCTTCACAAGCAGCATGTAACTGAAACTGAAACAGGGAACTCCACTCTTGACTTCTTACCTGTATGTGAGTGGCACTTCTTTGATGTGACACTAGAAAAAAAATACTGGACTTTTTTTACTTGTGGTTGAAGGTCACTTTATGCATCCAACATGGACACTTTCATAGCGGTTGTTGCGGGATAATGGTTGCTCCCCCTCCATAGCTCTGCACGTAGTCAGTGACAAATTTGCAGTTGAAGAAATTGTTTAACGTGTGATTTATAAGTTCTTTTTTTGTGGATTCATCTATTCTGGCTGTTTAGCTTTATTGAGATGTAGCTTATTTATTGAACGCGTGTTTCAGTAGACAGGCAGTCTGGTTTGGATGTTGAAACTGGTAGCATTGTGGTTGGCACAATGAAGTCGGCGTTCCTGGTAGTGTCATTTTCCAACTCTAGGTGGCGATATTTGAAAGTTAATGCTGTGTTCTGTAATTGATTGCGGAGTAGTCAACGTTCTAAAGCAGGTTTGGGGAAATCACGCTACCTAGAGGAATACCATCCCAGATTTTTCATCACACTTTTTTTTTATTATCAAATTGGATACTTTCTGAATTCGTTTTTTTGTGCTTATTAAGGTTTTTCGTGCCACATAAACTTTTCACTACAACTGATCACACTAGTAAAAATGGAGGAAACAAGCATTTACTAGATAATTTGATAAGTTCTTTTGGTAGATTATTTGTTTTATAAATATTTCCTGGATGAACTAATGGCATCCGTCTGAATAGCACATTATAATTATTGCAATAAATTAAATGTTTCAAATTTCAATATAGAAGCAAACATTTTAACAGTCAGGATGCAACTTAACACTTCACAAGCATTTTTTCCCCTTTCAGTTTTGTTGCCTTGGTAGTCAGTATGTTCATTTTGGTGATATATGTTGGAGAGCATGCATTTAATGTTTTTTTTAATAATGAAGATCGAATGCCTTATGTATTGTCACTTAAAGTACTGAAAGAGGAGATCAGATTTGGGTAGATAGTGTGGTGCATTTCTCGAGTACCCTGGCACACTTTTTGGCCAACAGTTGATTAAAGTCAATTTGATAACAAATTAATCTTGTTTGTTTAGTTAGTATGGCTGGAAAGTCACTACCAAATGCTCATATGGAGCTTTATATTTTAGAGATAGTAGGGGTAGTTACAGACAGAAACATGTTCATCTTGAGTACATAATTCTGTGAGGGTTTTTGATCATTGTACCTCTGAAAAGTCTGTTTTATAAGAAACAAATATTTCAGGATTGAGGCAGACAAAAGTCAATACTTAAAACAAAAAGATATGTACGATACATCAGGGTTTTAGTTTTTAGATTAGGCCTAATGTAGTTCAGGTGTTGGGCCTTGTGTTTTTCAGTCTCTCAAAATGCACGCAGGTTTTAGTTTTTCTTAGCATTGGCTTTTAGATGTGTCGAAGAGGCACAAGTGCTTCAACTTTCAATAGTTTTTTCAAATAAACAACTCTTTTTCATTCAGTTTAGGGTTTTGGGGGCAACCATTATCTGTATTAGTGATCATGTACATAAATACATTTGAAGAGAACTTTCACTAAATGTTATCACTGTTCCAAACTTCAGAGTTCTCCTAGACAGTAGTGCTTAGTTGTATGTATCAAGCTTACTTTCATATGAAAATGTTGATTTGTCCAGGCATTAATCATTTCTGAGTGTTTTATTTGTATGTAGAATCAAAACAAAAGACTGGACCTAATTTCTGTTCATAAATAATTGAAAGCGTTTTAAAGGGAAAAAGACTAATAAAAAAATTGGCCCAACAGTGAAATTGCAGGTATTTGAAAACAATTAACTTTTTTTGTTTTTTAAAAGTTGTGTTTGTGATGTCCATGTGTCTGAAGCATTTTAAGGTGAAGAAGCATAGTGCATCCCTTGCACCAAGTGTTAATAGTTACAAAGTAGTTTTCCTAAAGTAATGGGTGTGTATTCTACACATCTGACATGGTCTCTCTATAGTCAAACAGTTTCTAAAGCTTTACAAAATGCTATTACTATTTATTTTCTTCCAAAAATACATTTATCCTCATGGTTTCAATAGTTTCCAAACACAATTTATTATGTTGTAAACCATTTCTTTTTTTCTTTTTCACAATCATGGTATTGAATTGATTGTATTTGTATACTCATACTTTATGCAAGTATGAGAATACTTGCACACAGCAAAAACATCCCAGCTGATTTGGAAAACACGTGTTTTGCGGATTCACTGATGAATTGGCCATCTTTTGGTATCTGTAGTTCTCAGTTTAACTCTAACATCATACATTTGTGCTTGGTGTATACACCAGCCAGTCAAGCAGACAGATTTGGGGGATGTTATATTGGCTGCGTTTTTAGCAGCCAGCATTGCATCAGCATGTGGCAATATTGAATCACTCATACATTAACCAACCAACCAATTTGGATTTATTTATTTTCAATAAATATTAAGTTTACATTCATAGGCAGTATCTTGATACGATTTTGCTTTATTGACCCGCAAAAGGGAAAAACATGGGTATCATTCTGCTCATTTAGCTGGAAAATAGCGTAATAATCTGTGTCTGTCCTGAACATCCCGGTGTTAGTATTCAGTTGAATGCGAGTAGCATATTGTTCTTTCTGATTCCTACTTACAAGTAGCTGGGAAATAAGGTATAAACCAGTGATATGAGTTATTTTGAAGGTTTGTAGTACGTTTTTTCTTAATTGCCTTTTTTTCTATATTGTTTCTGTAGTGTTTTATTTCAACTGATGCAATGGAATATGTGCCTTGATAATATGGAGAGTTTACTGTTTTTGGATGCTGTTGGGGACCTAATTGATTGAATTTCAGTATAAATCCTATGGATTTGAAAACGTTTTGGCATTGCCACCTAATTTACATGTTTATAAGACAATGTCTTATAAAGCTTAAAACAGGTTCATATTGGACCTATCTGTACTTTATTTAGACAATGTCTTATAAAGCTTAAAACAGGTTCATATTGGACCTATCTGTACTTTATTTTTAAGGAATTTACTCAGAGTCATCACTCATTTAAATCTATTTTTAAAGTGTAGTCCAATTTATTTTTGATCTGTACAATGGTATTGTAAAGTAGCTCATTTATACCTTTCTTATTTTGCAAATATTTTCATTTCAGTTTGGGTTTGCTTTTTGCCTGAACATCTGCCTATTTATAATTGGATTTACCTGTAACATAAACTTTTTTTTATGTTTATAGCAATAGGACTAAAGACTATACTCATGTTCTGAAAATAACATTACAGTTTCTTTCTCAGGAACTTTGGATGGCATGCGGCATAGCTGTGATTTATGCAGGTCGACATTTGCATAATCCTCTAATACATTATTCTGTCTCTTTTTTAGGATGGATCCTGGTGATGAACAGTAGAAAATGGTATCACAAAGCAGGATTGGTTAGCTTGCCAGGTTTTTGAACCAACAAACATTTTCATGAAAAATATTAACATTACAAATATTTTTTATGCCATAGTATAAATAGTTTATGTAGTTGTCTGAAGGAGTGATAGTTTTCACACAAAAACATCCAACTTATCTTATATAATTTTTCAAATATCTGGTATTTGGAATTACAAGTGACGTTTTCACTCACAAAAAATCCAACTTCAATTTTATAGTATTTCAAATATCTGGTATTTGGAATTACAAGTGAAGTTTTCACTCACAAAAAATCCAATTTATCTTTTATAGTATTTCAAATATCTGTTATTAGGAATTACAAGTGAAGTTTTCACTCACAAAAAATCCAATTTATCTTTTATAGTATTTCAAATATCTGGTATTTGGAATTACAAGTGAAGTTTTCACTCACAAAAAATCCAATTTATCTTTTATAGTATTTCAAATATCTGGTATTTGGAATTACGAGTGTAGCGGTGATGTTTTTTTTCTCCTCTATGGAAGCTCCGCCCCTTTTCTACCTCATGAGACAGTCCTCACTGCTGATGAAAACATCATACATGTTAGCTAATTGATCCTGCTTTGTTATACAAGTCATCTTGAAAATAACACTTTTCTTCAGTATTTTCCCTTAGAACTGGATGGAGCCTGTGGACCAAGATCTGATCTAGCTCTTTCTCTAGCTCTTTTACTGTTACAAGTTCCCCATTTTAATGTATGTTCTTATTTGCTGTTTTTCTTGATTGAACTTAAACCTTCTGTATCAAGCAGGGGGCCCATCCAGGATTACCTTTGTTTGTTAACCCATTGGATGGAGGTTACAATCTCTATGACGACACCAGGGTTCAAAGATAACTTAACTGTAAAGCCATTCAATGGCTTCCACTCTGCCAAAGTGTTTATATGCGACAATACATTGATTTAATGCATTAATATTATGCTTGAGATTTATCTATGACTTGGATTTTCAAAAACTGGATTGAAATGTCCTTTAGCCAAATCAATTGATTCTCAGTAATTGAATCTACTGTACATGCTTGCAAACTTTTTTATGTTTACACTTCAACTGAATGTATTAGTGAATGCAGATTTTAGTCTATTGTTCTCCAAAACTCTGTCTGATGTAAAAAGAGAGATTTATTTATGATTGTTAACTAAAAAATAAAAACAACATTTCTACAGCTATTTATCTTTTTTATTTTATCTTACTATCCTAATTTACAATGTACATTTAAATAGGTCTTGGTGTGTGCATTGTAGCAATGAAATTAGCAATATTTAGTAGGCTATGGGCATAACTCATTAACCAAAGAAAAAGGTTACTTGGACATAAATGTATTCTTGATTCAAATGGATCTGTTGTTATGTCACTCAAATTTAATACTGACTTTAGTACATAGCAAACTCGTATGACCAGCTGCTTCAAAAATCAGTGCTTAAGAAATACTTAAATGTTAATAGTAAGAAGAACGTGTATTGTGAACTTTTTGAATAATATATACTATAGACGAAATGTTGGTTAAAGTTACTAGAGGCAGTTTATCTGTAGGACGTGCTGTTGGTGACCCCTACCGTTTGCTTAGTGTAATTATTTTACCTGTCTCTCAGAAGACATGCAGAATGCTCGTGGTCACTGCATGTCGCTAGCACGAGCCACGATTGTACTCCCAAGTATGGGCATCTCTTCCTGATTTAGTGCTGCACTTGCTTGTGCCATAAAGCAATTTGTCACAGTTTCACGGGAGATCGTGACCGTGGCAGACAACCTTTTTTATTAAATATTAAGACTTCTAGAGGACTGATCTGAATCGCGATTTTTTCATTCTCCCATAGACATTACAATGTGTTATCATAAGAAATGTATTGATAATCCGTTCAAATAAAAAAACTTGCCTATGGTGACTTTTAATACATCAAGAGCTATAGGTAATTGACCATGGTTCTAAAATAATGTCTGTCCTGGAAACCAAATTGGGGTTCTTTTAGATTGAATGTTTAAACAAAGTAACATATCTGGTTTTTTAAAGGCAAAATGAGAGTAACATAGCCCACTAGTCTTGGCAGTAGGCCAACATGATCATTAATAGAATATAACAGATTGCAGGTGATGGGGTACATCTGCATTTCTTTCATTTCAAATTGACAATTCATTGGTAAATAGGGACACCTAGTGGTTAAGGAACAAATGTTCAGTGTATTGTGCATTTTCATATGAGGGTGGTTTGACATAGCATTCTCACGGCATCGACAGAATCTGCTTTGAGTTGGATAGTTAGACTTTCCAGAATTGCTTATGCTTAAATGTGTCAACATTTGTTGAAGCCCTTCTCCGAGTCAAGCAAATGTAAGGGCCCCCTAAGGGATTAGAGGGGTTTTATTTACCTGCTCCGTGGAATGTTCTCCTTGGTATGAGACGCTTTTGTGTCTCCCTGAGACCCGAGGTCTTATCTCCAAGGTAGACGGATCGCTTTGTCTCATACAAGTTTCTACCTCACAATATCAATAACGAAACACAACGTTGGCCTCTTGAAGAAGGAAGTGGAATTCCTTGTCAAGTTGCAACAGTGTTCACAAACCTGACGGCCCTCTATAGGCTCCAAGGCCTTATAGGAGGTAGTAAACGTAAATGTTCCATTATAGCTTGACAGGGTTAAACTTTTAGCTATTTATTTTATGAGCTTTTGATCTGAAGATGAGAGCACATGCTTACCCTTAACAGCTATACTAATCTTTGTTTGCTTGAGATTTTTTATTTAGATTCAGAATGATTGTGAATTATTCCCACTGCTTTGTCTGTCTAGTATTTCTAACTTTGTTGATCAATGTGTGGACCACTCTGAACTTTACTCACTTGGGTTTTTGAACATTCTCTGTGGTGTCCTTATTTTCAATTATATGGCAGGCATTTATAATGACTGCCTGAAGCCTTTATGCAGTTTTACATCAGAGTGGGGTTGGGGCGCTCTACCTATCTACCTACCTAGCCTACCAAATATCATTATTTTATTGCAATAGGCCTACACTGTAAGACACATCCTAATTAAGAAGTCACTTTAATGGCCTACACAAGTGTTTCTGATTAGGTTTATTTTTATTTGAATAAAAACGTTAGTTTATATAGTTAGTTTATATAGTAGAGTCAGTGGATGTCTATCTTTCTGTAAACATTCAGCGTAACAGCACTATTGAAGTGGATATTTTGGCGTATGAGCGTCGTGGCCCTAAAATAAAATAAATTGTACCGCACGGTGTCGCACGTGAGGTGAGGACTGCTTTAAATTTTATTCAACTTGGGTTTATCAACCCTGAAACGGCTTGCATGCGATGCCGTCGATTCTGATATTATGTTAGTTTCCTACAACAGTTTTTATTCCTGTTTAGATGTTTAGTAAAATACTCTTGCAAAAAGCTTGGCTCAAGTCAGTCTAATATTTTTTATTTTACAAATCAAACTTTTCAATTGTTGTTTTAGGCAAAATACCCGAAAATAATAAACGAATGTAGAAAAATTAATTGTATTTGTTGCTGGGAATATGCAGTTACAAAGCAAGATACAAAACTATAGATATCCGCCTATACCAACGCTGTAAAATCATTTTTCACTTGAAGGTGCAAGCACAAAGTGCTTGTTTGCTATGCCCAATCGGTTAGAGCTACAATGATCGTGCATTAAATTGGTAAAAATTTAATTCAAAATTATATTCTGTCTTGCAATTCTGGGCTGTTTCCAGAGGATTGCACATGGGCCTTTAAAAGAGTGGCTTTAGAATTAAAATGTGTTTTAAAAATGATTCCCGCCTGTACGAAAGACTTCTGTTGTACAGGGCAAAGACCTTGCCTGTACTATTTTGGCTATAGCCCTAACTTTTTATGAGCATACTGCCTTTTGTAAATTATACATTTAAGGAGTTTTCTTATAGGCCTACTAATGAAATTGCCACAGCATGCATGTGCTCCAAAGCAGATGGAAAGCTAATCCAACTCTGGTTTGTTTAATCTGCTAGCAAGTTTAAGTGGTTATTTGTGTCAGGCAACCCCCGTCAAATCTGACATAGAGTGTCTACATTTCACAAGTGGGCCTTAGGCCGTTTCAAGTTCCGCAGAATCGATCCATATAGACTATTGTTTGCAAACCAAACAATAACTATTGTGTAAGCATCATGATGAAAATATTTTGGTTATGGTCTGCAGCAGCCAAGCTAATGTATAAACGGAGACATACAGTATGATGCATCTCAATTAGGCTAATTTCATCCAGAAATGTAGAAGCAAAACGCTTGACTTGACTACCCCTATTTTAAGAATTGTTTGCAAAAAAAGGTTTAAAAAAAAAAATAGAATCTTTATTTAAACGCTGGAAATATGATCAGGATTTATCTAAAGTGGACAATGATCTCACATTCATTCATTAAAAGACATAACAAGTACAGTTTTTAATATTTTCTTTATCTCATTTTGTAATAAACATATAAATAATGTCCTCTAGACGTTTTTGACACATCGCCCTGTTATGAAAGTTAACTGGTATTGTCTCGCTATCATATACTATCCAAACTGTGCATCTGCCGCATTTCATTTCTATAAAACTATTTCCCTATTACAAAATATTAAAAGAAAAATACATTTTAGTACATTTACACGAGTTACGTATTAATTTATTCTGCGCTACTTATACTGTTACTGAATCGTCTGAATGTGCATTTTATATTTTCTCAAAGAAAAATGACCAAAAAAACAGCAGAAGCAGAGAGTAGAAATTAAACGGAATATCCGTCCCATTCTAACAAATTAAACGAACCATTTCCAAAATAATATAATTCTTAATAAACAAAACAATACAAGATTTCAATACTCCCCAACTACTGTATTTAAATTAAAATATATTCTCGTATCTTACACTATTTCAAATAACGAAATGTGATTTGGTTACGATCTGTCAAAATCTAATTTACAATTCTGTGTATAAAAAATATAATTTATGGAACCCCACGAAGTTGTTCTCCCCAAAATATAACAGTCAGTTGCTCATATGCACAGAACATTGCATTCTGTCAAAAAAAGTTTGATCCTTTCTACATGATCTTCTTTCTTTTTCGGGTGTACTTGAAATATACAAAAATAGATTCTGCACAATTTGCTGGTCACACCGTTTTAGATTCCATTTGTGTGAACAGCGAGTTCGCATGATAATAAATTATTCAAAGAAAACTTTTAAGGCTCCATTCTTTCTTTGAAAGGGACACAAGTCACTGAAATAAATATCCCAACTCCGCTGGGCCTTTGTCTTTTTTATTCAGTTGTTTGTTGCCCTAAATTAGTCTTATCTTGTTTATATCGTATGAGGTTTCAACTCGAGTTTATTGACATTCCAAGTGGATGAATCGAGTGGCTGTCCAAGAGCCACGTTCCTAATTTATATAGAATCTTGGAATACCAGTGCACTCCTTCCTGGTGCATGGTAACATTCTTGGTGTAGTCTTCCTGGAAAGGCCAGGAAGAGATCCGGTAGCTGAGCCTAACAGGTGCCAAGGCCCAGTGCGCCAGGTTGTGGTCTTCAATTACTGCGTAGCATGACGCAAGGACCTGGTCCACCACGATGGTCCCTTGAATTGTTACGGGTGCAAATGAGCCCTCATTCTCTTCCATGTAAATCCGTTTTACTATGACAGACTTCAGTTTGTTTTGTAAATCATCAAACACGACCACATTTTGCCCAGCTTTGACTTGGCTGGCAAATACTGCTGACATCAGGTGGAGGTCATCCGATGATTTGTTTACTACGAAAAGAAGATGTGCTGCAGTTAAGGAAATTGAATGGCCAGTTTCAGTCTCTATTACGTAAAAATCTCTTCTTGTTATCGAATCTTGGTCAATAAACATGATGAAATCGGTATAAACGATGTTCCCCTCATTATTGGAAGCAAGAACTTTGTCTCCAGCTTTGAGGTCTTTAACTGATTTTTTGCTTCCATCTTGGAGGGTGACCGAAGCTGTGCCTGGGAAGCAGCCCCCAGATTTTGCTGCCACAGAATTTTCTGTTGGAATAGAAAGAGGATTATGTTATTCATTTGGTATTCAGGTAGGTGAGACTACATGGTGGACTGATTAAATTATATCGGCACTGCGCAAATGCGAAAGATAATTTGCAATGTGTATTGAAATAGCATTGTGGAATACGCAAAATCAAATTTGGTCAAAAAAGATTCTTTAATCCCAAATAGACAATGTCATTTCCAATTGATAGTTTGCAAAGGTTTAAATAATTCAGCCATAATAGTTATATTCAAACTTACAGCATGGCATCACATATGCCTATATATGCATTTTGCATATGGATGTATAGCTAGCCATGTTTAATTTCGTTGTAGGAGAACAGAAAACCGAAGATCTTGGCTTATTTAACCTTAATTAAAAACCAATATAGAGCAGACATTGTCATTCTAAATCTGCTTGTGGGCCGAGCCTATTGGAAAAGAACACTACGCCTTTCCCAGCTACTCGTCTTATATTTACTCAGGTGCAGAAACCTCTATGTGAAAATTCACACACATAGCCTACTCTTAGAAAAAAAAACAAGAGCACCGCTAACACTGTTTACTCAGTCGAGCCACTTTTCAAAACCTCTCATGTAGATTTGAATTTAAATGAGGACCCAGACTCTAAAATGCTTTCTGTTGTCCAACATCAGTGTCCTTCTTTTTACCACCTCTCCCTGCTTTGTTGTTAGTCTTGATGACAATAATTCGGGCCTTGGGAGAACTCTTCACATTCCGATCTTCAGAATTACACTGTCAGTAAACAGCCAGAAAGAGCGAGTGAGAGAGACTGAGAGAGAGGAGGGGCGGGGGTCTCCATATTGGAATTTAATCTTCTTTTAGGATTCACAGGCATGAAATAAGGGGGCAAATGGAGACTGGATTTGCAGTAAAGAATACAACATTGTTGAGCCCCAATCCTTCTTGAACATATGAGGCCATGAAGAGACAGCTATGGTTTACAATTGTATGCTTATAAAATCATATTGTCCGTATATTAAATGAGACTACTGCATTTTAAACAAAATATTGACTAAAGCAGTGCACATAACAATTTCCAAAAATAATTAGGTTATGACTTATACTCAGTGTTTAAAATTTTGATTTGATAGTTAAAACTATTATTATTTATTTTTGTATACATTGCTATTCAAAAACTGAATAATGTGCTTTTGCTAACTTGCGTTTCACGAGGAACCTTTTGTTGTTCTCACTCCGCGACAGTATGGGGCGGTGTAAGATAAGAAAATACGTGCAAGTGTCTTGGCTTGCTGAACATGTTTAGACTACATCCTACACATAAGTCCTAATACACTAAATGCACAATTTTTACATTGATCTGGTCCATAATCGATAATAGTGGTGATACTTAATGGCAATTAAACTGTCTTGCAAACTTAAGGTTTAGACAGTTGGTGTCTAACCCTTTAGTTTTAAAATAGGTTTGTGGGCTATACCATTTTGATTGGCCATATCTTAAACATGTATTATTACACTTTCATATCTTCAAAATTATTATTTGGGATGAACATTCAAAATGATGCATTATTAGGCATACACCACCTGCTTTGACGGAACAGTGGATGTGGGCTTTCGACTCGTAGTAGACCCAGTCGAATCCAGCCTCCACTGCTAGCCTGGAGAGAGTGCCATATTTGCTCTTGTCTCTATCAGAAGTAGTGATATCCACAGCTCTTCCCTCATAGTGGAGCGACTCTTCAAAGTGATGACCGTCCTCGTCCCATCCCTCGGTAACGCGAAGCTTTACCCCTGGCCATTGGTTCATGACTGAGATGGCCAAGGAGTTCAGTTTGTCTTTACATCTCTGCAGAGGAAAATCAATCAGTTTGTCACATCATTATAATGAAATATTTACGGTAGTAAATTATTTGTTGGTCATTAAGATTACACTTTGGTTCTTAGGCCTATATGTTTGAGAGAAGGTAAATTCCTTTTGAATCAGATTTGGAGTAACATACGTTGTATGCCTTTATGCTTGAGTTTAGAATTGTATAAGGAGCGCCGGAAAGCATGCCTGTGATAGAAAAGCAAAAGCTGGTAATGAAAAATTGATGGGGCAAGGACTCTATTCGCTTCACTGGCCTAAATCACATGGATCTTGCAAAGGTGCGATCTCCTAATTCTGTCTGAATGTATAGCGGTAATAAAATACATACATGCAAGCCTATAATTAAAAATGAATTAGTGGAATTACCTAAATATACACGCACACTACAGCTCCTTTGTAAGTTATGAGCTGGCTGTTGTCTTTGAATAAATAATTAATATTAAGATGATACGAAGATAATCTTCAAGAGCAGCTGGAAGGAAAAACCGGGTGTCTGACAGGAGTATAGCATTGCGTCGCAACTAGTGAACCCTATGGAGATGCCTTGCCTTCTCCAAGACAACTCTTCTCTACAACAACAGGTCAAACAAGACATCACAAAGAGTCTTATATCAAGCAGGGAGAGAAACGTTCACTGGTCATTTGTCCATGTTACTATGGCATATTATTTACACTAAAGCACATGTCACACAAACATACTACTTTTAAAGTGTGTCCGTAAATACCTTGTAAGGCATAATAGGCAGTATGCTTATTCTACACACATTCAAATTCTACCCCCGCCCCCAACACACACAGGGTTTTTTTGGTTGGCTATGGGCGAGAAGATGTCTTCCCCCTATCGCTGCCACAAATTATTTTCTTAAAATTATATATTTAAAAAGGGGGGTCATAAACCAATGATCCCAGCCTCTCTGACGCCTTTTGGTCGGTCTGGGTTAACATTCGTAACTTGCACTTCGTGAAATGTGATAACTTAAGAAACCACAACATTCCCTATTGAGTTATAGTTTAAGAGTCAAGAGCCGTAAAGCTTAAACTATTTATTAATTCATTGGGTCGTGTGCCGCAAATCAAGCCAAATTCTGCTCAGCCACCGTGAAGCCCAGCGGGACCCCCTTGGCCAGCGCTTTGTGCTCAAATTAAAGTTGTTCAACAAGCCTCACCCGCAGCCTCCCTCTTAATCTTCTCACAAATGAATTGGTTAGCGGAAGCACTTACCAGGTACCTGTCAGAGCAAACAAGCCGATTGCGTATCTCAATTCAAGTGATGCTATATGTTTATTAGGCTGTTGGCACTAACATGCCTTAACGACAAAACTTTCCTACGGGTAAACGTTTTGATTGATATGATAAATTAGTATTCAATAGCTTACTGCAATAGTCACGCCCTAAGGGTGTAACGTTTCTTGTACATAGAACTTGACATTTTATTCTACCGGTTACATCTGGTAAAACCACAATAGGCATAGACTCAATTTTAATGAACTCGTAGTTTACAACAAAAAAAAACGGTCAGGCACAAGTGATCTGGCGGAGAAAGGACTGAATTTGCGCGTAAAAACCCATGGAATACAGCGCAAGAGCCATGAAATAGCATATGAACCCGTCATACTGAAATCCTGATGGCAATGTCGCGTATTATCTTAGACTATAGAGTACAACCTACAGTAATGTCATGGGGTAGCCTATACGGTGTCTGAAGATAAACTAACATAACCGTTGCATACATTCAAACATGTATCAACTTCGTTTTTTCTTTTTCTTTGGCTGACTATAGGTCAGGTGTACATGGCCGTCGGTAAATGTAAACTTTTACAGGCTTTGGCAAAGATGCTGTTCATAAATCCTTTAATGTAGGCTATAATGTCTGTGCTGTGTTGCCCTTACATTCCTAACTATTCCAACAATTTAAAAATAATAAATGTATAGAGCGCACGATGACGAATACCGATGTTGGTATTGTCACTGTTATTCTGGGAAGCAGCGGAAGGTATATTGTGTAAATGATCAAAACGGCTATGCATACATCGCCCTCATTTATACCCCCATAACAGAGAAAAGAAGAAGAGATCTTGAGACTGCACGCAGCGTGAATATTTAATCAGAGCTCGTGCCCTAGTCATGGTGTACGGTTCAGGGACTCCGGGGCGCGCCTTGCTCCATCATCGCAGTGCTTCATATTCAATGGCATTTTAATGTTTCTGTGTTAAGCAATGCCACACTCTCGCCTCTGTTGGAAACACATGGGCTCCGAACAGAACTGCAGCAATCGTACAAAAACCAAACACAACTCTTCCTAAAACACGACTAGCCAATACAGGATAACGTGGATATTAAGAACGCACACACAAAACCTATGGCCCAGCATAAGCAAGTCTTTCATAAAGCAAACAGTTTACCCAGTGCTAAGTGGGCCTCGATATAATTCCACTAATTGGTGGAGTCCAAGGCATGTATTGAGTAATGTTAGTCGTTAGAACATTCTTAAATAAATGTCTACGTCTTCATGCTGTGGTATACAACACGAACGGGGGATTTCTGTAAGCTTTTAAGAAAATGTGGAGTTGAAAGATTGGAATTGGACAACCATTACACGGCATTCTAACCTTATAATAAATCTATTACCCTCCAAGAAATCCTAATAGCATTAATAACTGATGTGTTAACTTGCATAGGGCCTGATACAGAAAGCCTACAAATATAGATATGTGCAGAGGGAGGTGACAGCATTAATATTTCACATGCTGCTACAATCATGAAGGCCGAGTGTCCTGCTTGTCCGCCTGCGCGTCACGTATCTGGTTTGATTTAGTCCTTCACTTTGAACATGTAGCTTATTATACTAAACCATAGGCTGCAATAAATGGTGCGTTTTTATTGCACTTAAGTTTGATCGTCTCAGTCGGTTCAATACAGGTACAAATGACAGTGCGCAATTTGCTTCATAGCGAGCTTGTGCCTACAGTGCGCAGTGATTGTGCATAAGAGAGGGTCGTTTAAAGGTATGCATTTACCTGAGTCATTAACCTGTCGGCACCCGTGTTCTCTTCATCCTTGAATATGATGTCTGTATTATAATTAGGGGTCAGTTCTTTAAATCGCTCAGAGTTCCGTGTGATCTTGCCTTCGTATCTGCCACTTGCTCCAAGGGTCTTTTCCGCGACGTTTGGAATGAACTGCTTGTACGCAAGAGGTGTAAGCTTTTTCGGATGTCTTCTTCTACCGTAGCCCCTGCCAGGTCCACATCCCATCCCAGAAGACACCAAGGACAAACAGATGAAACCTAGGATAACAATTCTCGTTAACAGCATCATTTTGTCTGTCCTTTTTGATCTATGAACTAATCTATTACCGGCGGCTGATTCTATGGTTCTCCACTCGCACACAGCAAGTGCCAATGTCCTTGTCTCCTCAGATCGTCTTTAGGCTACTGTGCAGCCCGATCACTACCGTGGCAGGTGCGGAAATGAGCGTCTCTGCGAAATTATAACGGGACACATCGAAGGAGGGTCGTTGTTACGCGGGTAAAAAAAAGTGAAGAAATTAGCCGCAGAATTTCTAGCCGAGCGACAGCTGCTTGTGCGAGCCGACCGCTATACTGCTATGTATTATAGTACCGATCTATGGCAGGGGAGGGACCTGATTGGCTCTCTATGACAAACCCTTCTGATGTTATCCACAAAAGAGAGAAAAAAAAGATCTTACAAAATTTCTTCCACCTGAGGGATAGGTTAGAGGGGAGGGGTTGCCCCATGGGAAAACATCAATTAGGCTACACACTTCCTCTTTGATATTCATAAAGCTCTCAAGACACGTTCAGGAATAAACGCGCAGGAATAGAAAATAACATGTAACTTATACTGGAATATCAAATAGGCCTACATTTGAATTAAAATAACAATTATGTTACTCAGCCTAGGAATACTTCCTCTGCGTGAAACTACAGGTCTAAGGCCTACCCCACTATGCTTAACCTATGGCCCTAAATGGCCTAATTGTCTCGAAAAAGAGTTAATAATGTACATCTAGGCCAAATAATTCATTAGTTTGGAGGATTCCCACCAATTATACTTTAATTGAATGACACTTTCAAATAAATGTTATCTTTAGGTTGCTTTTCTCAGTTGTCAAGTGTGAAATTAACTTTCCATACAAAAAATAACATAAAAATGGATACTCGGATTCAAGCGTAGCCGATTTATTACATGCATACTTACTGTGTAGATGTGGATAACGTAACCAAACTTCCTACACGTTACAATACTAAGTGTCAGAAGCATTGGAAAGTTAAATTGAGACCAAGTTTGTGCCATCTGCGCTGCGTGCGCAATGCACCTCCATTCTTATCTCCTCTGGAGCGCCAAAATTTTACTGCGATGCAGCAACAAACAAACAAGTTTGTTGCGTTTTATATTTTCTGTATTTTCACATATCTTTCATGTTCAAATATATTTAAATATATTTGAAATCAAACATTAACATTTTGTGACTTAAATTGTGTTTATTATGAAGGAAGATTCAGTTAAGTTCCAGACATTTTTCCAGAGTGTATACTCCTTGGCCTCTCCAACACATCCTGAACCAATGGTTATTGGAATTGGCTTGTCATGTGTACACAAATGTGCTGATGTCTGTTTGGGCCAAGGATCAGCCACCCCCATCCCCAAAGTCCACCTCATTGACAGATTAAGCCATGGTAACCACTGTATTCACTGGTCCATAGCAGCCAGTGAGGTATGTCCTTAATTGTCTTACTTTCTCTTGTCCTCACACGTTTGCAAGAGCTGTTCCCCAAGATGGTGGCTGTTTGTCTTGGAAAACATACAAATGCCTCTGTTAACCCTGAAACTTTCAAAAAGGCAACAGGCACATCTCACCAGACCTCACAAATACAACATCTTTAGCACGTAGCGTATCCATCAACATGCATTTGATGTTTGTTTTTGGCTGTGCCTATCCTGAGAATACTAAAACACACCCAAACACAAACGCAAACACATATACACACTCACACGCACCCATACATACCACTTTACAAACTCATAATGTTTTGTCACAATCCAACCCCGCACAGGCTGACTCAGCATTGCCAGGCTACTGTCCTGTGCCACATTACCTTACCTGTAGAGGAGTCACCCCTGTTTGGTACTATCCAAAATACAAGACCATGGCTAAAATCAAAGGAGTGCACTTAGCATGCCATCATGTAGTCCCAGTCTGAGCCCCCATCTCTTGAACAGAGACGTTCCTGGGGATTGAAGAAGCTGTGTGCCCATCACTCAAAATGCGTCTGTTTGTTTGGCAAATGAGATGAAAATTCTCAAGTCCTCTTAGCTGACCACATTTCAGCAGCCAACGTCATGGAGGTCCTGTGCAAATAGCAGTGACAACCGCTACGGACACTTGTAGTAAACCAGGGCTGATGAGGGCCGTTGGTTCTGAGGTTAAAGTCTGGGTTCAGGTGTCACAGGAGTGATACAAACGCTGGAATTTGAAATAACTGCCTCAAACCCACGTAAAGGTATCAGAGGAAGCATTTTGTTTTCACTTTCTTTTTTTCTCCTGCGCAGTTTCAGAATATCATGCATTACTTCAATCACACCATGAGAGGAGCAGGGAGTCTCCTTGTAAATTGATGACAAAATGTGTGATATGGTAAATGGTAAGCGATATAAATAATGTAGTGCTTGTTGTGAATAATTTAACCTAGAGAGGGGCATATACCAATTCAGAAGGAGCCATTCCATTGTAATCACAGTTTGGGGAGATCAACACTGTGCAGTATTTTTTTTATCTACTCATCGCACACTGACTGGATCCTAAGAAGGCCATTTGGAAACCCGTGGAGAATATTGGTCTTGAAATAAAGGAAGACTAATGTTAAACTGTACAAGTCAAATGGTTGTGTTCCAATTTTCTCTACTGAAAAGTATTTTCTCTCAGATATTAACCATAAACAATACAACGCTTTTGATTATCATATTCTATATTTCAAATATTATTGGAATTCGTTTTTTTTTGTCATACTGATGCGACATATTCCTGCTACTTTGGAGAGTGAATAAGCAACATTTTCATTTTTCAGTTTCAACACATCTCGTAGATTGAAAAGTGTCCGCACAGCGTAATCTTGCTCCCGATAGAGTTTCTTATCTTTTTTTTTATACTAATGTTGATATTAACAATAAACGCTATTGAGAGCATGACTGCAGTGTGCAGACTCTAGTCTACGTATTTTCTGCACGACACATGTCCTAATGTTGTTGATGTGCTATATCAACCTTTCTCCACAAAGCGTACAGTCCTAAGTATTTAAACGATTGGAATCAACTCCTAGTAGTAAGATATATATTTTGTCAATCATATTCCTGTTGGAGCTGTGAATTCGAGTGTGACATAATCTTATGAATTCATTCGGAGGGGATTGAGGGCATGAACAATTGCGTAGTGGCAGCCTGTTGCATGTGATGGCTTATCCCATGGAAGGAGGGAGACAAGCCAACCACTCTTCAGCTCTCAGCTCTCTGTGGCTGGCATTTGTCCTCCATTTGGTCCCCACCCTACTGGCTTAACATGTATCTGTCATCTCTAAGGTTCCTCATACTGTTGTACTTTAACTTTGTTCTTCTTAACCTACAGTATAATACAGAACACCCTCATATCTACACTGGATGTGCAGGTGTCTCAGACTGACACAGGAGGGGATCCAATTCTCCTCTTTGATTTATCTTAACATAGCACTGCCATAGGATGTCCCTTGAGGAGGGTTTGAATGCCTCCACCAGTGCGGGTCTGGGAGCATTGTTGGATATGTGCACATTAGATTTACAGCAGCAATATCACTAATAGACAACCGCAAACACTCACAGACACACACATTTTGAATTGAGCTGGAGAAACTGGTATTGATTGTCTCTATTAAATGGTCTCTTTTAAACGAATAGCCATTCCCGCAGACAGCGATGGGTTATTTGTGCTATCCTGAAGCGGGTGAATTCGTTTGGCTCTATCTTTCAAAAACACAAAAGCCTTGAGTAATCCAGAAAACCCATGAAAAAAGGTTTTAAGTGACTGAATCATCACTTCTGTTGATAATAAAAAGCCTACAGATCATGCTTAATGGACAAAACAAAGTATCACTTTGCAATGAACAGCTTGATATGTCCAAAGGCTATCATCTGGATTGCAATGGACATTTCACAATGCAGAATCTGGAATCACAAGCCCCAGTGTGCCTTGGAGTCTATTAAGGTGTTTTATTTGCTTCGTGCTGCCGCTCCCAATACTTAAACATTAAACGCCAAGGCTAGACAAAACCACTTTGAACTGCAGCACAGGCTGAACCCAACGTGGAAGGAGAAGGGAGGGGGCATGAGGTGTATTACACCAGGTGAGTCAGAAAATGTCTTTTAAAGAAACAACACACACAAAAGGTGGTACGAAGTTGAAAGTGATCTACTAAAGATCAAGATATTTGCATGTGAACGTCTGTAAAATTCCAAATGTTTCACATAATTACAATGAGTGACAACTTTTCCTATTTGGAACTTGAACCAGTGAGCGGTACCATTTTTTCATCTGAAAGGTATCTCAATCTTTCCCTAGCAAATCTGTCAGCAGCTAGCTACTAATGCTATGATGCTGCTAATGCCCACCACACTAACTGCCTCTGTGTCTGATTGTCAGTATGGTATTTTAGCATTTTAGTCGAGCATACCTCCTCAATCTTCTTTCTCATATATGTTTATCATTTCTGACTATAGGTGCACCATTGCATTTGTCTTCAATGATAAACTTCTTTGGAAGTGTGTTTATTTTCTTTATTTTAAGCTTTACCTAATTTGTGAACAATAATGTTTGATTTTTCTAAAGACACAATAATACAGTTTGTATTTAATCCTTCAATATAATGTTGCAGAGGCAAAGTTTTGCTCAACAGACACCCTCATCACGACACATCAACTCACCCTCGTTTTGTCTGTGCCTGGGTGCTTCTTACTGTTGTGTGCGTGTAGGAGGCTGCCACGTGTGTGTTTGTGTGTTTGTGTGTGTGTGTGTGTGTGTGTGTGTGTGTCCTCCAGAACAACAGCGATACAGGAGTTAATGAGGCGGGTGACTGATGGCGTAGTGGTGGGCTGTCTAAACAGAACAGGAGAGGCTGCAGGCCTGGGAGCTCACTGCGGAGACCTGAGGTGAGGGCAGCAAGCTGGGAGCTCACTGTGGAGACCTGGGGGGAGGGCAGCAAGCTGGGAGCTCACTGTGGAGACCTGAAGAGAGAGCAGCAAGCTGGGAGCTCACTGTGGAGACCTGAAGAGAGGGCAGCAAGCTGGGAGCTCACTGTGGAGGCCTGAGGCGAGAGCAGCAAGCTGGGAGCTCACTGTGGAGACCCAAAGAGAGGGCAGCAGGCCTGGGAGCTCACTGTAGAGACCTGAGGCGAGAGCAGCAAGCTGGGAGCTCACTGTGGAGACCCAAAGAGAGGGCAGCAGGCCTGGGAACTCACTGTGGAGACCCAAGGAGAGGGCAGCAAGCTGGGAGCTGGTGGCGAAGGACCACGTCAAAAGTGACTCTGCAGGATGAGCCTGGACAGAGGCAGGCTGATAAGGACTGCACAACCGTTCTTGCCGTGACACCCCCTGCCAGCCGCCGACGGAGAATAGCATAATCTCGCAAACACAGCGAAGCAGCTCGTCCATGTATTGCACACCGCTGTCATCCTGGCGCTCACGGAGAATAGCATAATCTCGCTCACAAACACAGCGAAGCAGCTCGTCTATGTATTGCACGCCGCTGTCATCCTGGCGCTCACCTTTGTTTTTAACAGGCTTTCAAGTCACTGGAAGCTCAAAGACGCTTCAAATAAAAATGTTGAGTGACCGAAAGCTCTTTATGATGGTTCATAAAATGGTCTCCAGTCAAATAGTGATCAGTCACAGGGATCTTGTCTCCTTTTTATCTTTAGAGCGTGCTTGTGGTAATTTAGTCTGCGTGACTTCAGTGAGTGGCATGTCTGCAACCCTACCGACAGAAAAGCTTGCGCCATCCATCTCAGGTGTGTACGTTTACAACACAGGTACACACCTTCCAGCCCGCCACTAAGGGAACAGAAAACAGCCTTCCTATTTCAGACACGTACGATAGTCTTCCACTTCCTCTCCCTGATGCTTTGCTACTTTGAGTTAGGGTCCATCGTTGAAGACAGATCATTGGTTTTGCAGCTCCAAACCAGAGGGCCCAGGCATCGATCTAAGGCTGTAGTCATCGATCACTCAGCGTGCTCGCTGATGTCTTTGTGTTCTTCCTGTCATCTGTCTCACAGTGTAGTCTGCCCCCCCTCGTCCCCCCGTCCCTCGTCTCCCACCCTCACACCCTGTCCCTGTGCATGTAGACCAGTGAAACCAAGCAGGTTCTCTCACACTGCGGCAGGGATCAGTCTAGAGAGAGCGCGGTGCCCCTCCTTGTAGCTGAGCCTTCACATTAAGCTGGGACTAATCCTGTGGTGGCCCTGGAAAACAAGACACGGAAAACCAAATACATTTCCACAATGCAACAACAAATTGGAACATTGTTTCTGGCCGTGACACTGCAGAAGACAGAGAGGAAGTAGGTGACTGGGCGAGTTCGGACATATTCCACTGTCCCAATTACCACATGTCTTAGTGTCATCCAATGAGGTCACCTACAAAAAAACACCTCCGGAGGAACATGCGGAAAGGTTTATTACATGGGTAACCGAGGCTGGTCAGAGTCGCAGAAAGGAAAGTAATGCTACTGGAGAGTTCTGCTGAATATGACCAATGTGAGTGACAGGCCTAGTGCCAGTGCACTTATCTCCCTTCCCTTTGTACAGGTGGGAAAACACCCCGCCCTTTATCTTTACAGCTTCACAGAAGGACTGCACCTGATCAGGAACAGAAAAGGGAGGAAGGGAGGGGCTTGGCTGAAGGCTTTGTGCAATGCCACTGTAGGCTACTGTGGGTAATAACGTTTTTTAAAGGTCTGGATCACAAGCTAGGAATCACAGAGGGATTTGTGCAGGTGCTCTCGGTTCTAGAACCGATACGGAATTCCAGAACATGTAACATATCATAAAGTGCCATAAAGATCCAACCTCAACATGAAACTGTGTCGAAAAATAGGACGGATATAGTGCAGTCCCATTTTATTACAGCGTTACGCGGTGCATGACAAAAAAAAAATCTCTGCATTTGACATGTCTCTTGATTGGTGATTGTATTTACTGGTGTGGAAATGGGTGTTTTAATACTCCGAGATAACTCCATTCACCCTAAGGATATGTGAAACCTGCATATTCCCATTGGTTAAATCTATGCACTGTGAATCTTACTCTATTTCACTAATCTTACCAAACTAAGAAAGGCCTGTTTCCGACCCTGGAGTTGGAGCTGACCTGTGAGTTTTTGCCACATCCTCCGCTTGCAAAGTTCCCTGAAAACTGACAGGAGAGTGTGTAAAAGCTCACCCACTCATTACATTGTCCAAGTAAGCATTCGACCAGACTGGAGTGTAGGGCTCAAAAATGTGTTGAATGTACAGCCCCCAAATATATTTCTATAAATACAGAAATGTTGAAGGACAGAATTTGAATTGCTCTCATTTTACAGAGCCAGGATTTAATAAACTACATTGGTTTAAGTGTAGCAATTCAGCAGTGATGTATCTTAATAATACTGCTGTAATGTTTACATTTTTTCTTATTGCGTGATGTGCCTGCTTTTCCAGCTTTGAAAATATATTACATATACTGTATATATACTTATATGTACATATTAAAAATATATTTAAACTTTTGTCTGTCTGGAAAAGGTCAGGCTACAAAGGAAGGTACAAGGTACATCTACAAAGGAAGAGTCAACGCACATAAAGGTCTTTTACACCTGGCGTTGCATTAAATGCACTATTAATGAGCATTACCCTGGAAATTTGAACTAATTTACTGGCTCAATTCAATTACAAATTAATTAACTTCAATTACATTTTGTTAGATATTCATGCATTAGCTTACTCCCAAAATCATGCAGGTATGTTACAGAAATCCTTGTCTATCGAAGCTCTATTTCTCATTATTCAACTGATTTGTATCTCCACACCTTCTGCGGGCATGCTTTAAAAGGACACGTTGGGTCTGTTTTTGTGTTAGAAGTACAAGACTATAAGTTTCCTAAGCCTTTGTGTAATCCCTTAACTATGTTAAGAGCCTTAGTTCGCAATGCGAAAAAAACAAACTCAATAACAGTTAAATCAACAAAAGCATTCTGTCTTGACTGAGCAGGAAAACGATACAGAGAGCATAATGTCATAGTCTAGTCTGATTCTGTCTTATCTGACCTGCTACAGGCTTCATGTTAAATTGCCGGACAGTAAGAAGCCTTCTGTGCCGTGACTATTAGGGATATTGAAGCACATACAGCGCCGAGAAATTACTGCATCAAAGACATATTTAGAAGGGATAAAAATTCATAACTCTACCCAGGGACGTGATCAATCGTGTGAAAATTGCAGCCAGTGTTCTCGCTGAATATGGACTGAGTATGAAGGTGGGGGGCTGACTATATCCGTCTCCCTTGCTGTTTGCCAGAATGCCCCTTATCAAAACTTCACCCCCCCCCCCCCCCCCCCCCTCTCCGAGCACTACAGAGCCTCTGAGACAGAGGACAGGGGACAGAGGGAGAAAATGAAAAAGGCACTGAGAAAGGATGAGGGTAAGAAAGCGTTCAAATGCATAATACTGTTTGCAGGTAAAAGGTCATTTTGGAGAAAGGTGCCATTGTAAATGGCCGAACATGAAAAACCTGCATCCTCATTGTCACTATCAACTATCACTTCCTAAACATATACATCTAAATCAGTGGTTCCTTTTGGAGGACAAGTCCCTACAAGAATCAACCGATGATTTGGGGGCCAATAGGGGGCACTGGGGGCCCAATCCAGAGATTTGGAAGGCACCAAGGTTAGAGGGACTCCAGCCGTTGGGTTAGACAATGTCTATAACTTTTGTTGCGATGTAAAAGTGAAAAAGCATGACTTAATGATGGATGTGTGTTTTTGATTGTTCAATTTCATCTTGAAAGGCAGAACTTTGATGTGATTCTCTGAACTACTGAAATTCAAGTCTGTGAAACAACAATCTCTGGTGTACTGGTATCTGCTCTTCTCATCTTAACCAGCATGCTGTTATTTGTCGTTGTTTATTACAAGGTACGCACATTGCAAAACGTTGCACTGCAGCACAGAAGTTGTTATAATGCATCCCTGTCTTCAGCCATCCTGTTCTCCAACAAAGCCCGATTGACCTGTTCTCTTTTTCTCTGGCTCCAGAGCTGCTGGTTACCAATGGAAACAGCACATGGCTAACATTTACCCTCACCCTTTTGTCTGATGCATTGCTGTAAGAGGGGAAGAGAGAGAGAGAGAGAGAGAGGAGGAAGGGGAAGGGGGGCAGAAAGAGAGCAAGGATGAAAGAAAAACTACCATTCCCAATTCCTGTAGCTTGAATGTGGTGACAAAGATGAATTAGGCAAAGACAGAGCAGGAACGCTTCAACAGCAACGACCCTCCGACACCAATTAGCAGATTGATTATGCGGCTAAGAGGAGCGGACGCTTGTCAATCAGCAGCACATAAGGGGAGCCACAGGAAGGAGCGGGCGCGGAGCTACCTGGAATGCTAAAGGAACAAGAGGCTGTTCCACAGACTCTATAGAAAAGCGTTGATCCATGGGGGTTCTATGGCGCTAGGCTAGGAAACACCAAAGGTGCAAATACCACTGAGACACTGAAAGAAACTACAACCCCAACCTAACGCCGATATCGCTGAGATGTGGTGAATAGAGGGCCACGGTTTATGATACAACATGGTGATGCCAGGTTACAAAAGCTAGGCGTCAGATTGATTCATATTTTGTGGAGTAGGTGGGCTGATTGAATATATGTGTGTAAATGGGTGGGTATGTGTTTCACTATGAGCACTTGTACTCCTCTACTTTCTTCAGATTAAGCATCAGCATCAGTGGGGCCAGGCAAGGACCTGCTCTGGAGGGTGACAGCCTGTTCCCCTTCATTTAGCAAGGACATCCCAGTCTGAGTCTGCTGACCTCAATAGGACAAGGTTTTACCTCAAAGACACAGGCTTTCCATCTATCCAGCTCAGCCAGACTTTCTAATTATAGTTTGCAGAAACAAGAAGGTTAACTGCTTATTAAAAGTCAAAAATAAAATTCCTGTGAATCTTCAAAGCCACCTTCCTTAAAGACTAGCAGGATTGATTAAGTATAAAAAACAATAATAACAAAAAAAGTTGAGATATGCTTATTTGTCAACTCACGGTTCATATGAATTGTGCAGGAACTGCGTAAGATTATGATAAAAAAAATTTGTACAGATCATTATGCAAAACCAAAACATACAAAGACTCAAAATAACTTAACGTTTTTTTAAATGTTGTCCATGCAAACATGCCACTTTGTTCCTATGTTCTTGTAAAACGTGTTCCTTAAAAAAACTACAAAGATGATCTGCCTTTAGAGCGTTCCTGATATAACTCTCCTTAATGGAAACTAATGCCCTGATATAACTCTACGTAATGGAAAATAATAAATATTGCTTCAGCATCGCTGTAGCAAGGGAAGATAAATGTTGCTTGAAGTGATTGACAGTTAAATACAGTAGAGATGACATATTGGCAAATGCAGTGGTGGAAGATGAACTTTGTTAGACAGCCTCCTTTCTGTCATGCCTGAAAGTCTAGCCCTGGATAGCATGTTTTTCTAACGTGAAGGCAGCACCGTGGTGTCAAGCGGGGTCATCACAATAAACAGTTTTTCCTTTGCTTTCTCAGAGAGACGGCCTTAGACACCTCCTTTAAAGAACATCCCAAAAGATGTGCAGACAGACGCCTCAGTGGACCAGCTAAGCTGTTGCTAGCAGACATGGTTTGTTATGAACCAGGGCCATTTCAGTCAACAGGGTGGATCAGGCCTAAAAAACAAAAACAAAAAAAAGGTAAAGATTTTTTCTAGGGCACGCAAACACACACACACACAAACACACTCACAGACGAACAGCCCAAAACAACAGAATCCCGATGTACATACAAGCATATGCAAACACAGACACACGCACAACAAAGAAAACACACACTAACACACACGTTCAGAGACCTGCACAGGGACAGTCTGTAAGTTACATTTTGTTTTGAAAATATTCTTACGTTTATTGCCTACCTCCTGGCAGATATCAGTAAAGCAAATGCTCTGAAAGAAGACGCACTCTATATGACCGCCGTAGGCCCTGTATTCAGCCTCTCAAAAATCTTTGGAAGCCCGGCAGTCACTAACCAATCAGGACAGTTGTTGCAATGAGGCGTGGCTACCTGCATGTCAATCACCAAATGTGTGCACTCCTGCTAAAAACATGGCTGTATTGGAGCATTTTGACCCAGCATTATCTAGCTAACAAGCGTGTCTTAGCTGGCAGGTATGCGCAAACACCATTAAGGGAGTGGCGTAGGAGAGGGATAGGAGGGATCAGAGACTCAGGAGGTTGGCTTTTTGGGCTGTTGTTGATTCCAATTCTTGCCCATTTTTGTCCAATTCAAACTTGCACACTGCACCTTTAAGAAATATTTACAGCTGAAAGGTGAAAAACACTTCATCAAATAAATGGAAACTGTGGATGGTTGTCATTATCAGTCCAAGTTGATAGTGAAGGTTTCTGTGAAGATCAGAATACAACCAAAACCATACGTAATTTCTAACTGTATTTAATTGCTTATTGCAGGGTGGAGGGATGTGATATTTATGGTGGGACCCATGACACCGTGGTTCCATGCTGCCTCTCACATGTGGTTTCTAAATCACAGGTCATCTCCCCTGCACCTGCCTCTCATGAAGGTGACTGCTTGAAGAGAGAAATTAATTATACCTGTGCGGTTAACAGTTGTCTGGGGTATCAATGTGGCGGCACATTTTATTTTTTGCCCCTCGCATGTTTGAGATCCAACACAAGACAGGGCTTGTATAGTGTCAGTGCTGAAGACTTGAAATAATGTCACTGCAGACTGGCAAACCATTCTTTTTATTCATGTATTCCTAGCACAACAATGACCCTTTCTGTGCCGATACAGAGCAAGGTGAAACAGACCCGCTATCCAATATCCCCACCACGGTCAATTTAGTTTGCCAGATGAACAAACATGTTGTGTTTGCGGACCTTGGTCTATGATGGTGGAACAAATAGTCATTATTTTTCATTCGGTGGATGAAATCATCATTGTGATAGTGTTATATGATATTGTCTTGTTGTCTGTTCATTGCACTGCACACCTCGTAAAAAACAGCACAGGGAATACACAATAGTCCACTAGGCCATTTAATATTTGCTTACATAAATCATATTTCAAATCATGTGTTCTTCACTCTTTAGAGTTTGCCATTGACCTTGACATATGGACAGAAGTTCTATTTTGACTACAAAGTGTGCTTGCCATGGAGCAGAACTGTCTAACACAGGTATCAAGAAGGATTACAGGGCATTGCTGCACACGGCCTGCCACTTTCATGTGGCCAGCTACATAGAGCAGTTTGTTTTACAAGATGAAGGTTTCTTGTGACGTTCTGCATTGAATAAGTCTCAGTTTCTATGTTCATTGCTCCAACCTTTGAGGCAATTCTGAAGTCTAGCAAATTGACTTCAAGCTACGTCCTTTTATAATTCAATACCTCCAACTATTTTGTTTTGGTGGGTTTGCAGTTGCTAATTGAATACCTGGTGATGGCATTGAAAATCCATATTTTATCGCTCTTTGTTTGAGACATTTTGAGCTTTTGTGTTGTGCAATTGAAGATTATTTTCATGAGGTCATCAAATCAAGCCTTGTTTGAGCCCAGTTATAATTTCAACGGATTGGCAATTGCATTTCTAGAGAGAAAATTCTGTTAGAGATTATACATTGCATACATTATGAACATGACCAAGCACTTTTTTTCCCTTGAAACAGGACAGTTAAAAAAGTACATCTGGGGTGGTGTGTGGTCATGTTTTTGATTTGTTCACGATAATTCAGACAGGACAGCATACAAATATGTTTTTAAGTTTATTGAATACAATATGGTAATACATTGAAAGTTGGGGTTAAGTGTCAGCTGCTTTGAATTACTTTCCCACTCAAGGTCAAATTCAAAAACTCAATGAATAACCATGAGTAGGGAGCAGATATCTGCAGATTCCCCCTTGGCACATAGTGAGCAACAGACCTGAAGTAGGTGGAGGCTGGGGTGAAGGTGGGTGCTAAGCAGTAACAGGAGCAAAAGCATAGCAGTGAGCGACAGAAGTGTGCAGCTACAGTGAGCCGCAGTAGAAGCCAGTGTTGTGAGTGAAACTGTAGTTTAAAAAGACCACATTAAACTAAATGAGCGTATGGGAATGGTTGATTGGTGTGACGCGAGAATGGCTGTTACCTGTTACCTGTTACCTGAGTGAACCAGAACTAGCTCTACCAAGGTGTCGCCTCATTTATTTCTATTATTTCTATTATGGTCATTAAAGTGTTATGAACTAAATCCCCTCCAAGGTTTTGCTGATAGTAAACCCCGGTGACTATCATATGATATTCTAGGATAGTTTGTAGTAAAATGTCACTATTTATAAAGGGCTCGTACAGTTTTAGCCTTTTATTCTTATGTCTAGCCTACCTGGCAGTCAACACCTGAGAACATGTCAATCACTGCTCGTTCCTTGACATGACGGTGACGTGACGACAGAGCTGATGTCTGATTCTGATTCCACCTTCTTCTTCTTCTTCTTTGGTCCTCCCTCGTCTTTACCTCCTCCATTAGTCCTGAGGAGTTGAAGGCTCTTGTTCTTGTGCCAGGCTGACATTTGATACAAGGTCTGAAGAGACAGTTAACTAACAGCTTACTCTGTCAAACGTGTCACAAGAGAGTTGCTTCTCTCTCTCGCTCTTTATCTCTCATTCTCAATCTCTCTCTATCTCTCACTCACACACTCACGCACGCGCACGCAGGCATGCATACACACACAAGCACACATACCATTGCTCTTTGATGATGCTGGAAAGCATCCATCCCACGGAAGGCAGCAAAGAAGGAGATGAGGGAGCAAGGAGACAGAACACAGGTGAGCGTTTCTCAATCTGGAGCAGCTGCTTTAGTCAGAGTAGTCTGTCTGGCTGGGTGTCGGTGCTGACAGATGTCCTCCTCACCAGGGTTACGGCACCACCTCCAACCCTGCCCGGGCCACAAGGTCATATCTGCGACGCCGCTCGTCCGCCTGCTATCTGCTCCGGCACTCTCAGACACAGACGCCGGCCGGTTCCCTGGTCTACTGCCTCATCACCCAGGAGCAGCGCCGTGTCAGTGGAGCCTTTTTTTTTGGGCCACCGTGTCACTTTGAGGTGGAGGTTTCAATGACGTAAGGGTCTGCTGAACGCTATTACATCATCCACATGGAGCCTGGATAGCCACACACATACATATGCAGCGCGGGCACGCACACACACACACACACACACACACACACACACACAGGGGATGATTAGGTTGTTGCTGCTCCATTGTCAACACTCAGCATCTTTTCAGGTCCTTTTGAATATTGCAATTTGGTGGTGATGGCGGCCTTTGTAGTGCAGCAGATGCTTTTCAATCACGTGCAATGCTGTAAGGAAAACGATCCCCACGATGTGCTGATGAGGAGCAGGGAGAGGTGCATGGGGGATTGAGGTTAGGAGAGAGAGGATTGGCGGCTTTCATTGACTCCACACTCTCCCTGTTGGAGCGACAAGACCAGAGTGCAGGAAGGAGCAATTACATAGCCTGAATAGTTGTTTGACAGTTTTTTATTGCAACATTTATTTTACTATCTTCCATGTGCACATCTGTCTGGGGAAATGCAGGCGATTAGTTCCACTAAAACACATCTCAATAATTGATGTTATCTTTTAGAAAAAGAGCAAGGAATATTGCTGGGTGAAATTTTGTAGATGCATTGTTCTCTCTGATTTATTGAGACAACCAACAATATTTGTCTTGTGTGGAATATACAACAGGACATGCCCTATTTAATAGTACAAGGTCAGGATAAGTAAAATTGTTTCTTAAAATGTTTGTATTCTTTTGAGTAGACTCTATACAGTGCATTAAGGCGTGATATCTGACCACAGAGTAAATTAGGAATTAATTAACTTTATTCTCTGTCAAAGTTTGAATTAATAAGTGAACTAACAATTTTCTCCCAGCAGAGCCTGGTCAGTTTCAAGCTCCACCTTCAGCTAAGGGTTAAGTAGAAATCTTACCTTCCCCATCCATAAATGTTTTGAGGGTCTTTGGAATGGAACATATTACACATTTGATATGCAGTTTGATTTAACTGCGTTGTGATCAACTGGCATGTCCAGATAAAACATCAATCAGGCTTTCATGTGTGCTTTTGTCAGAGCCTGCAGCATCTTTTCATTAAAGAGTCAGCCTTTGCTAATGGCCACTGTGGATGGTAGTTACTTACACACAGGTGTGATTTGGGCGCACAGTAATTGACTATAAACTGTCTTTAAGCTGTCAACCTTGCTGTGGACATTAGGTGGCTTTAACGGTACAAAATAATAGTTGAAGTTATGTTGAGTAACAGGGAAATCATCTGCTTTCTCCAAAGATTGAAAACAAACGGAGACAGTGAATATTTGAATCTTTATGGACAAACTGTGTTTTATGTTAATCTAGATCCTCTGAATATTTACATCCCCTTGTAGGTTTTAGGAAAGAGAAACGTCTCCTTTATGAAATCTTGATATCTTCCCACACTAAATGCTAAATATTGACTGTGCATGTAATGCCTATGAGTCATTTTACCTGTTTACCTGAATTTCTGTATTAAGTTAAGTATATTAAGTTTTATTTGCATTATATAATAGGGTTGTTCTCCAAAATGACTGGGTAAACGTTACTATGGTAATATTCCTTCAAACGCCCTGCCTCATTGGAGCTTACCTAACTGTGGAAATACTAGTTATCACACTTACAATTATGTGTAACTATCATCAGTACTTAGTTGAATACCCTGTAATATTATTTCTTCTCACCATGAATTAAGGAATATGAAAATTACAGGTTGGAGGTCTGTCTGACTGTTTTATGGACTGTAAGTGCTGATATTGATGGAAAGGTAATGCTAGTCTTCGGCCCATAGTGTAAATAGTATGTAAGGTGATATTTACTCTGTTCTCACGTGGAGATCAACATGGAGGAGCACCGGGGTAAGTCAGGGGTGAGGCTGGCTGTGGGACGGAGTAGGGCAGTCGTACATACCATGCTCAACCCAGTGGTGACACATGCAGGTTGAGCAAATGAAAGGTGGTTCCACTTTATCTTAATAGGCCAGCAGCAGATACAGAACAAGAGGTCGGGAACATAGGTAAATCGGTTCATGACAACGCTACGAAACATCTATGTTCATTTTTCTTGAATGTGAATAGAGCACTAAGCGATTAGCTAGGTGGTGGTTCTGAACTGATAGGCGTCACAGACAATTGGATACAATTAAAGAGTGCGTACAGGGAAGCTCTGTTAGAACTGACAAATACCTTTGGGTTTAGTTGATGGGCAGGGTTTAAGGGTTGTTACATGCACGACGGTTGCAATTGTAACAAGTTTCAGACCAGATTGCGTATGTGGCCCACATGCAGATAACATACGACAATAGCGTTCAAGTTCGGCTGCTTCATGTGCATTTTCTCATATGAGTACAGTAAATAATTTACACATGTGACTTTTATATGATAAGGAACAAAGCAGTTTATTCTTCTGTTGTTATAATAAAGAATTTGAACTCATGGTTTGCAGTACAGTTGTCACAGATTTGCTGGTAATTGTTTGAAATGTGACAAAATATTTGCTCTTGTGTGGCTCCTTCTCTTCAGTATAGAAGATAAGTATTTTCTTTTCTTAAAAGGTTGTGGTGGTGAACCTGATCTGAATGAACGATCAAGATATCTGGCAGCCATCCATGGTAAGCTCCACTCCACAGCTGAGAAGTTACACAGTGTCCTGACTGTTTCTTTGCCACGTCTTCTATCAATCTAGCTGCCAGCTCCTCTGTTCATGTTTAAGTAGCTGTTAAATTGTTTTGGTTCATTTAAATCAGGAAGCTCTTGTTACGCAAGGTCTACTGCAGCATTTCTCTAGACTCCTACGCCGAAGGGTTAAGGTTTTATATTTTCATCAGCAGGTTGACCTTTCTAGCGTTTGGCTTATTCCTGGGGAAGTATAACGTTTGGCTGATATCTTTCAATCAAGAGCTTCCCTCTTTTTGCAATCACACTGTTATTGTTCGTCTCATGTTGTGGAAAGCTCCTTTGACAGAGCGCTGTGATGAATCACCTGGCCAAGTCTTTCAGAAAAGACGGCGTCAGATCCCATCGGCTCTTTTTCATCAAGTTTGGAAAAAAAACAACATTCAATTCATTTCTTTTTGCTCTTTCATGTCTCCTGCTTTTCATTGGTACACAGTGTTTTAAAAGTTATTCACTGCAACCCCTTCTCTTTTCTTCTCAGTGAGCTTCGCAAAGCAAATATCTGGTGGGGTTAGTTCTTAAAGGAAGTGCTTTTACTTGCTCAAGGTGCTGACGGCAAGGCAAACTCTGTTATGTTGAGGGCTTAGAAAAACAAAACTTAGCAAGGCTGGACTGAGCTGCCAAATTAAGTGACTGGGCTTCTAATTGTCCCGTGTTCATCTTGTGGAAAAATGAATCCCCTTACTCTTTTGTCTGGTAAGCTGTAGTAATGAAGTGAAGTTCTTGCTCTCTTTTTCAACTTTGTCCATTCTTCGTTTTTTCTAATATCAACTTCCAGAACTGGAAAAGAAGGACAAATATAAACTTGCAGGAGCAGCATGTAAGCACAAGATCTGAGGTCCAAGGTGAAAACGCTGAACACATCACAGAAAAAAAGAACTGACTAAGGAAACAGGGCCAATGGCACTCCCTCAAGCAAGGCAATGTGGAGGATTTAGAGCACCAGTCTGTCAATGATCAGTTACTTACTCTTATATTGATGTAAATCATGTATGTATGCTATTTAAAGTTCATTTTGACGATCAACAAGTTAGTTTTACTCTTTTGTTCTGATTTCTAAAAGTAATTCACTTAACGCATACTCTGCCAACTGCTAGGCAGAAAGGCGGCTTTAGGGCTGGCTGTCGGTGCCTCTATTCCATTGCAGCCAGGGCTAATTTATAGATCCAGACACTCTGTACCTGCCAGCTGTGTAGTAATAACTCCGCCCAATCCTCCAAACGCAGACACAACAAACTGGTTGAGTGACAGGATCCAAACTTGAGATGGCCTCTGCACCTGACACACAGGGGGCTTAACCTCAGTCAAACTGTTTAAACTTACCTGTTTCCCTAACACACACGCGCGCGCGCCAAGCCATATGAGTGCTTCAACAGTCCCATCGCATTTTCTATAGCTTGGAAATCCTAACCAACAAACCTGACTGATTTGCCAATTGCCCAAGGCTTTGTGTATATTTTTTTTTTATTTTTTTTTATTTTTTTTTTACGACTGAGCAATTATGCACTTTATTTCAAGACTATACATTGTAATCGTTCTGGGGTAATGCTGTGCACGATGACTAATGTTGTTTGGGGAGAGTCAAGAGTCTGCTTGTAAAAGCATACACGCACATACACACACGCGCACACACTCATACACTTACGTCTAAGCATGCGCACATACACATACAGTACAAACACACACACACACAAACTTACAAATGCTTTTATACACGAGGAAAGATAGTTTATAAGAATAGATAAACACATTGACTGGATACCAAGATCAACTCATATGAGGTTGTGCCTGGAGTACGCACTAAAGATGAATAGTGATGTTTTCAGATTTTCCTGTCCTTCTAGCCTCAGCAAAATGGTCTTCATTGTAATGGTGTTGAAGTTATTTATTTAATATAAACAAGTTTTTCAATGTTTCAGCCGTTCACAATATTTTTTCATTCCAAACTTTTTGAACTAGAAGATCCATACAATTAGTGGAGAGAAAGCCCCAGCCGTGCGAGTAGCACTCTTGGACAAACCCTCTGCTGTCTGCTCCAGGAGGCCTGACACCTGGGCAAACACTAGAGCCCAATGATCTGTCATCAGCTTTGGGAACCAGTACCAACCTGGTCGCTTTTGTCAGCGCACAAAAGAACATACCTCAAATTAATTTAGCACTCGGCATTCATCTTCTGTTGAGGCTTAAGACCTCATCTAAGCTTGCGAAACAGCAAAAGGCCTTCGTGTGAGAACTTTGGGTGATAGGTGCAGCCAAACAATGTTAAGATATGACATGTTGACTGTTTTGTCAAGTGCATGTGTATCCTGTTAATTCAGACAGTTGGTAATGCACGGGATGTAAAGAAACCTCAGATGTGATTTTGTTGATACTCTGCCTCTCTGATCTCTTGTGTTTAGCCTGTCCTGTACAATACCTTACCTCTTGAGGACATACAAGATAATTGTCTCTCAGCTTGTCGTCTCCCACAGACAACTTCAAATGTGGTATTTCAAATTCAGAATCACGTTTAGCACGGCGGGCGATGACTTACAAGGCACTCAGCAATGACATGTGGTTGTGTGCCTTTAGTGGCTATCTCAGTGACGCATTGCGGAGAGCTTGAGGTAAATATGCATGCTGTCTGGAATCCAAATGATTAATACTGGGAAAACAAACCAGTGAACTTGAGGGCGTTAAGCGCTGTGATTATGCACTAAGGCTTCAAACTTTGGCCATCTAGGCAACCTTGTCCTAATGTTTTTATTCTATAAAAAACAAAGGAAATGTGGAAATTATACAAAAAATAATAATATAACATTAATTATATTAAATGTTTGTGTAAAGAAAACTCAATATACGAGTTAACACAGTTTTTACAAAAACTGCACACAAAACAAATCTGTGAATTACCATGGTAACACCCATTGGCTTGCTTGTCGTCAGTGTAGCTGAGGCTGGCATGTACTTCACATGCACAGGCACAGAGGAAAGACCTTGTAGGTAGTCCAGGAGATGTATGCTGTGAAAACGCTTTTTACTAAAAGGCCCAGTATCAGTCAGGCAAATCAAAAACTTGCAAAACATTATATTTGTAAGATAGTTTTGATGGAGCATGATCCTTTTGGTTGGGCAATGTCACTATTTGGAGCTGAAAGCTATAGCTGATCTTTTCTAAATTATTCAGCTGACAGTATGTTGATGAAAATAGGTCTTTAGGCTTGCAAGCAAGGAAGGTCATACATTTTCCAATAGAAATTTGAGAGGACATTGCAAACTAAGAAAAAGATTGCTTAGAGTTCTGTTACGCTCAAAGAGGTACCCTGGCTTTGATGGAGATACATTTATCTGCCAACCAACATACCTTCATAGAAAATCAAGTGTGATGCTAATGTTGTGATGTCGCCATTTGGACCCCAGCGCTGAACTCCAGTCATCTATAGATGAACCAAAGGGGAATCCTGTTGAAGGGGCATAAAACTTGTTTCCCAAACCACTTGTGCAACATATTAAAAAATCTCTACCTGCGAGCGACAGACGCAAATAAATGGAACACTTACTTCTTAATCAAATGACATGGACAGATCATTGCAATAATTTATGGATATCTTTATCTACTTAAAGGTGAGTGGTGGAACGCAAGTGAATGCGGATTCCAAGTGTCCAGTCCCATGGCTTACTTCCCTGCAGGTTCTTTGTGAGGTGGAGGTTAGCCACCAGGGCAGATTAAGAACCCCCCTCCCCAATCACTCCGTAATACCACAGGGCTGTATAGAGCCCATGTTGGGTTTTGCCTGTTGAATACGTGTCTTATGACAACTAAAGAACTCTCGAGGGGGGAATCCTGAGGGGATTACTCCGTCGTTCTCCGTGAAGTGGGAAATCAAAACAGCCTTGAGAGTTTGGGATGGTCACAAACGTACATCCCACACCAGCTTCTCCACCCATTCACCCACCCACTGGCATTCTAACACACGCGCGCGCACACACTCACGCGCGCACACGCACTTATAAATAAAGTCATCTAACACCCAGAGATGGAGACTTGACAAGGGCCACCTCCACTTGGAAAGGATTAGAGTAAGTCAGACCGATAATGAAATCAAAGGCTGAGTTGCTCGTGTAGGATTTTTTTTTTTTTACCAAAGAGGGGCAAATTACCCTTTTTCAGATCCTCTATTTTCTAATGCTGAGAAAGCAAGATAATAATGTTAATCCTGCGAGACATGGTATCCAGTGCATTCACCTATCTGTGGCTAATTCTAGCAGGATGGCCGCCCTCTGTATATGACATTCCCCTGTGTGAGGAAACTACTCCGCCCAGCCTCGTCATGGGTCCAAGGTATTGTCATGGTGCTAATCTGCTCACCAGAAAAAGGATATTTTGATTGGGATTACACGGGTAATCAGCGCCTCGGACAAATATATCATTACACTCAGCAGATAGCGTGCTCTTACAAATGTACTGAATTTCATTCCACCACAAAATGTCTACTTTTGTCAACACACCTTTTCAAATTGAAAAGAAATGGAGCTCTGTGGCCAAATAGATGTCTCACTTCATGAGGATCAGTGATATCTTCTTTAGCCCAATTCTGTATCACTTTATAATTCTGATTCTTCTTTATTAAGGTTTAGTTAAGTGACATAGACTTATGGATCGATCTAACTGATCTTAGCTCATTAAAATGTGTTGCACTGTTTCAATATAAGATCTGTCCAATAAATCAGTCTGAGACAATTTCTGATATCAAACTGTGTCCCCATTTGCTATCAGTCCAGAGCTCAAAGGCACTATTTGACAGGTTTGACCATCCAGGTTATTAAAGGAGGTTCTTCTGTCCAGAGACGCTGTCCAAAAGGAGGGTGCCACTTTGAAACATTTAGAGACACCTGGAACTTGGTGTTCTTTACAGTCACATCTCTGGTTAGAGAATAAAATATTCCCTTAAAGTGCCAAGATGTAATCCCAGTGAAAATGACCTGCGGCTCACGCACAAAATGCTAAAGGAGTAATGTAGGTCAAAAGCTAATTATGTGGTCTAGTAAATGAGGCTTTTATGAATATATCGAAGGACTTACACAGATCCGCCTACACATGAAACATCTGACTCACTGTGAGTTCTTTTTGTTTGATTGCATTTAAAATACCACACAAAGTCCTCATGAACTTAATAAACTGCAATGGATATTGGTCAAAGGCACATAATGTGCATTTGTTAAGGTTCCTCACCTTAACATAAAATACACTGAACATTAAACACAACAAATTAAACATAGATGTTCTTTATGTCTCCACATTGATCTCACTAAACACCATGTGTTCTTAGATCTGTTTTTTGCAAAATATTAAAGATAATGTTCCAGATCCTATAGAAACCTGGTCATTTACAACATAAAATAAATCAGCAATTGGTCAAGGACATCCTGTTCTGACGACGTGATTGCTGAACAGTGTACCGAATAACATTTGAAATCCCTGAATCTATAACACAATTTTCTTTTTTCCTATCCATTAAATTTCTTTTTACCCATTTGTATACCAGGGAACGGAATGCCAGGTTTCCTGATTGAAACGATTGAGAGAAAAAAAACACCTTTCTAAGGCAGAGAGTGACTAGTTAAATGCAACAAGGTATTACTTCAATCAGTAGCAACCCTGGGCCCTTGTCAGATACAGCTATTGCTATAGCAACCACGGCCTCAGTCTGTCCATTGACATAGGAACAATGAGGCTGGGTAAATGAGACAGACTGAGAGAGGAGACACAGGAGAGATGGGAAACTTCAACTATAATGAAGATGTATTAAACGCGCTCTTTAAAACCTTTCTTACTCATTCTGATTGTAATCTCTTTTGACTTTTTCAATAGTAGATTTTTTAATTGACATATTTGTGGGTGTGATATTCTAGGCATCTGAAATCAAAATCAAGGGTATGGTGCCCATATTTTTTGATTCATGGTAATGTAGTTCACTGACCATGATAAATATTTAAGAATGCCAAACCCTGGCACATGATTATTTCATGTGACACCATACATAGCTGAATATATAATGGAAGTGTTCCAAGACGTGACATCACTCTAGGATATCCCTCTTCCTGGGGATTGATTCAGGAAAAATCCTGGAACTCACAAAGATGTCATCACATTGTCTCCTGCTTTTGACTCTTGTACTCCTGTGCCGTTTAGCTAAAAGCAATATTGACTAAAAAGTATGAAAGCTTAAAAAAATAGGGGTTACAATTTTTTTTCAATTGTTTGGTTTTATTATTTTAATCTAATCACCATTTGAGCAAAAATACTATTGTATGCATTACATACTTTAATGCGATCAACAGAACATTAGGCAGTTGCATATTCATTTTTACAGCTACTATAAGGCCCATGGTAAGAGTCATTGCATTCAGTCAAATTAAATCATGCAAAAAGAAATGGAAAGGTTGGTTTGGAAAACGGGACTCTCTCAACTTTCATTGTCCTGATCGGGTGACAAAGATGAAAAAGGGCTTTTCAATAACTCAGACTAATGTTGTTTCCTTAGTCCAGACCTGCTGTTGCCCAGGGTGCGTGTGAAATGCTTGGCGTAGACAAAGTAAACGAAGGCCGGTGCCCATGCTCTATTGTCCCCAAAGCCTCCTAAAGAGGTCTCTTCACAGGTCCAGCAAACATACTCTCCAGACTCTTGGCATATCTCTGAAGATCCTCCTTTTGTGTGGGGAAACACATTACTCTCTCAAGAAGAGGAACAGGGGAAACAAGGCAACACCAGTGAAAAGGCTTAAGTAGCTCAGCCCCCCATCCCAGTCAGACCTCCTTTCCTCCTTGCCAGATGATAATTGGGATTGAAACACTTTTTTTTGGTTAGTGCCTAATTCAATGAGTAAATTGTAACAAGGAAAAAACAAGAATGTGCTCGATTTTTTGCTGTGCCTCATCTATGGAGGAGATATGAGTTGCTTCACAAAACAGATTGCAAAGGCATATGTAAAAAAAAAATTGTTGATCATTCTACATTTGAGAGGGCTTAATTGGCAACACAACACACATAGTAACATAGGATGTTGTGTGATGGTACATTTTGAATATCATAATTGGAGATCTCGAAGGTGTAATTAGTGTCAGATGTACCGTATCTCTATTGGAAAGGGATGTATACGTATGTCTGTCTTTAAACTGTACAGCTACACGTGCAAGTCTTGGGAAAGCATACGATTGAGTCACCTTACACTGTGATATGAGTGTAATGCTCAGCTCGTTTATAGCTACAGTGGTCGGTAAATACCTGGTAGTTGTCATGAAATGCAAACCATTTGTCTATAGAGTGCATGATGAAACAATGTCAGCCAAACTCAAATTCATCTGAACACCAGCAGCTGTGAGGTTAAAGGTAACAGGGTCCCAGAGCATTAAGGGGTAAGGTGGGGAGTTTAAAATGTGGAGTCAGCATCGGCTGGCTCCCAGGCTAGGAGATAATGGTGACTAATTTCAAGAAGCATCATTTTTTCAGCCCCATAATTTGGTTAGTATTTTAGTCCGAATTGTGTCTCACTTGCACTCAACCTTGCGTCTTTAGTCATTTACATTAGTTGTAAGGAAACATCAAGTTGTTCGAGTGGTTGCTTATTATTTTTTTATTCACACGTCAGCAGACAAAGCAAAACAGTGTGAAAGACCGTGAGATGTAATTTGTTGGACAACTGATTGCCAAAAGAAAGTCAAAACATTCCTGCATGAGTCGTTATCTCTCAACAATAAAGAAAGGTAAATATACAATGTAAAATGTAATTATTTTTGTACCAAAATTCAGCATACAATCTATCCTTGCCTACAGTTGGATTTGCATATCGAAGTGTTAAAGTTAACCCAAGATTAAAAGAGTAAAGTCACTTAATTTACATTTATAATCCTGACAAAACAACAATGCTAAATTTAAACAATGAACCCGCCCTGAAATTGTAAACATATTCGATAATAGAATATATCAACTAATTGCTTTTCATTCATCAAAGAAAAGAAGCTCAGATGTATTTATATGAATTGATGTGTACTGTTTCCTGAGTCAAAAGCTGCACGGAGAAACGGGTTAAAGCTATACACAAGAAAATATGAAACTATAGCTTTAGGCAATCTAAAGCAATAATTTTCTAAATTGCTAGTCTCTTCTTCTCTGTCTCACTGAATAAGTTGAAGTACAAAAACACAAGTCACTTCTTCAAACTCTATCACGGAAGTGTTCTATTCTCCAAAAAAGATACAGCATCAGCACATTATGCCAATGGCATACTTAATTTGCATCACATATAAGTTACCACTGTAATTTGTACAAATGGAATACCAAATTGTCTAATAAAATCATATGGACAACAAACTACAGTAAACACAACGACCAACATTTTTCACTTATAACGTTGTCTCTTGTGGACTTGGTAAATATAAGAACCGCATGTGCCATTTTAAAATGCAAGGCCGTAATGGAGTAGGTAGGATTCATCAGGACCCTGAGCCAGACAAACCAGCAGACAGAAAGGATAATCTCCCTGGAATTCCGAGGCCTTTTCTTATGGAGAGACTGAGAGCAGTGGACAGTAGGGTTAAGAGGTCAACGGGACCAGTTTGCTGAGGCCCAGCTGTCGGCCCCTGCTCTGTTTACGGACCTTCTATGGAGTGAAAGGCAAGCGCCTCAAGAGCAATCCTGTTCTTCTAACACCACAGCACTTCATGATGGGAGGGAAGCGAAAGAGGGTGCTCATGGTCCAAACCAAGCTACAAGCCGTGTCTCTCTTTTATACATCATCTATTGGCCAATGAGGCCTTCCATCCTGAAGCACGACATAAAAAAGCTCCAATTCAATAGGCTTTGAATGAAGAGGCCCTAGCATTTAAATGTAATGCAACAGATAATATAATATAGGTAGACACACTGTATTCTGTAGGATTCCGTCCTTTTGATTTAATAGACTTCCACATTGTTTAACAAAAAAAGTTGTAGCAGTAATTAACAACTAGTACCTTTGGCCATTATGTTAAAAACAAAACGCCCTTCTTAATTTTATTTGTCTTTATAAGCATACTTGTATTAAAAGCTCTCTCAATAGCCATGACTGTCAAATGTAATGCAGTAAATATAAATATATAACATGCTGCAACACCCCAATAAGCATTTTCCCACCCTGACTTGTGTATGCAGTCACTCTTGAGTTACTGTACAGGTATGTCTGTTGTGGAAGACTAGGATTTTAAGACATTGCTCTAACACCCGTAGGCCTGTAGGGTTAAAATAGGTACTGAATAAATGCTGTTCTGACTCGACTGCAAGTCGTTTCATTCACAAAATATATGATTATGCATTTTAATGATACCACGGCAGCTCATGGGAAAAGGATAGCTGTTCCGCACTTCTACTGAATATTAAAAGGCAATATACTAAATAAGATGGTTTTCCTAGTGATTTGAAATAGTGATACTGTATTTAGGGCACATTTCCCCAGCACTTGTAACAATTACAGTGCTTACTATGTATTTAAGTGAACACTAGGGAAGCAATAGGAGACCATGACCACATTAAACAGCACTTTAATATTGACTAACTTCAAAGGGGCAAAGCTAAATTTTAGGAGCAAGCACTGACAGTAAAAACAGTAATCAGTAGATATATTTGATAAAATAAAAACTGGTTAAACTGGGTTTTTATTATACTTACTTGATGTTTAAGAAGAGCTTTGCTAACATACAATATGTAGACCATTCCTTTGAATGCACCAAACAGCACTTTTTCTTGTTTAATGACATTCTTCTTTACTTTTCATTGGGTGGTTTTCTTGAGGAGTAAGTTCCGCTACTATTCCAATTTTAATCTGTCATTATCCATGTGAAGAAACTGTCATAATTTGATGATCATGTAAAAAGTGTTATAGCTTTCATAGGCCAATGGCATGAGCCTTTTCTATAAATATCTTCTTTTCATAATAAACATTAGAGGGGATGTAATTATAAGATAACTTTCTGAATCATCTTAATTACACTGCGGAGTAAAGATAAAGTCAGCTCATTTAATTAATATTGAGGTAGACACATTGAAACACCTCAATGCCCCCTCTTTAAACAGGAAATAATATGTCAAAATCTTAATCACTCCAATATAACTTATCTCTTTTTCTCTGCTGTGTAAACTAGGGAAATTCCTATTGTTGGCAGATGTACCAGTAGGATTCGCAAGACCTGAGGCCTGTAACATGCAAGTCTTGGCTGTACAAGACACTGCCTGAGGAGTCAGACAACATACAGACCCGGGATACAAGTCATGAACTTAACTGTCATGTCAACCAGTGTGCATTTAATAGTTCTAGATCCCATAACAGCAAAATGTGTTGCTTTTGATGTTATTTTGTTGAAACAATGACACAAATTGTCCATAGGTCATTGGTCCCACGTGAAAAAGAAAAACGTCACCGGGACAGTGAAACTTGTTTTATGGACGCTTCAGACAGATTGTCAAGTCCAGACATGTCTTTGTGAACATTTAATGCATTTTACGTTGAAGGAGGGAAACCCTTAACAGGTTGATTAACTGCTGACAGTTTTATGGCAAAATTACTATTGTTGTACTATGAGCTCTCATCATTAGTAAAATCTGTGATAAGGGAGCATCATTTATACTCTCATCACACTTCTAGTATTTGTTTGGACCCGTTAATGTGATTCCACTCTTTCACCAGCCTCCACCAGTCTATCTGCAACACACTGACACTTCTAACTGCCTCACGCACACTAGACGACAGGCACAAACGTTGCAAATTACCAATAATATATTATGTCCCACTTTCGAATGTTCAGTACAAATGTGTATGCTGTAGCAGTGAACTTAACGCAGACAAATTGGCCTTGACACTGATCTGATAGAAGGAATGCACATTTTGTGAGGGCAACATTAAACAGTATTGTTTCAAATCATGCAAACCATGTTGGTTTAAAAAGTGGAAAAATACAGAAAACAATAGCAACTTGTTTCAGTGAAATGATTAGCATGGATCACACTTGGTTGCCTAAAGCAGCTTAAAGCAAGAAACCTTCATAGCCAACAGTGTAATAAACTGCTGACTGGTGAGTGGCTTAAAGGTGGCCTTCCTCCAAAATCAGAAAAATCACAGAATTTACATTGTTTTACTAATACTATTTAGTGTAAGGAAAACATCTTCTCTGTAGCCAGAGTGAACAGATTTGTGTATTGTTTTCTGAAAAGAGAGTGAGTGTTTTTGTGTGTTTTATGTACGTATATGCAGTTATATTAGGAATATAACACAGATTAGTAAAACATATCACAGATGTGTGTTTTACAAACAACTATATCCTTGCATTGCAATAATTAACATGCATTAAACATACATATTTGGGTGCCGTCATGCTATTTTAAACATGTTGATTTCACCTGCCACATACTGTAATCCTCTCAAATGGCCATCTAGTGTGACCTCTACCCCTTGTCACTCCATTCTTGTCATGTCATTTAAGCAACAGCTACTGAGCTTCAGCAGTTTGTAACTTCATCTCTGGACATATTCTTTCGCAAAAGGTGTGTCTGTTTACAAAACTCAAGTAAACGCAACACTTACCAAGGCGGCAGGAACAAAGCGTTAGTCGAGTGATCTGTGCCCCAGAATGAAAGATGAAAGCCTGACTGAGGCCTGTCCTCTGATGCACATGTCTGGATGATGCTCTCATCAGCCTTCAATTAGACAGGTGGAGGAGCAAACTGCAAAGACGGCCAGCAGACACGACACGAGAACAGGGGGAGAGGTGTGTGGTGGAGAGGGGGGTGGGGGGGTGGTTAAGCCTCGGCCGCTACAGGATGACTTGGTTTTTTCTTGTTTGATACACTTTGATATGTGCCCTCCACATTAGCCCAGACTGAGTGCAAGGGGCGATAAGCAGGGACTTGTCGGACTCTTTATGGGATGCAGCGTTTGTTTATTAATCACTGGGTTCTGTGATGTGTCTCTCATCATTCCAACAGGTATAATTAAGCTTTAAAGGGCATGGGAGGCTTGATGTGTCTGCGATTCATTTTGTTTTATCTCCATGTTTCTTTTGATGTCAGTTCAATGTGAAACTGGTGTGTGTGTGTGTGTGTGTGTGTGTGTGTGTGTGTGTGTGTGTGTGTGTGTGTGTGTGCATGCATATGTGTGTCAATGGGGTCAGACCTCTGCTGTTTCCATGTTGAATGTTTATCCAAATATCTAGGTGCACACCAACTTGTTTAACCCTATGCGTATTGTTTAGAGGACTGACAGTTCAAAGGTTGTCGGTCTTTGATGGTCAGGTATTATGTTGCTGGTGTGCTGTCTTGGGTTCCAACCAGCCAGCTGCAGCAGACAGTTTTCAACGGAGGTGTGACATGTGAGGAAAAAAATCCAAAGCTGGCACTTCACTGACACAGTACAATTGACCCTTTCAAAAGGTCAAGAGAATTGTAAGATACATCACAGCAATGTTTGAATTTTGTGACTTCATCGCCACTTCATCTTTAATATTGATTTGTCAAGCGGTAGATGTTAAGTGGGACATCAGAGAAGAATGCAAACATGGTAGCATGGAACTTAACTGGCCTTGATCTTGGGTTTCACCTCTGCTTCTTAGGACAGGTCCTCTTCGCTACCATAACACAAGACAAATCAACCAGCCAATCAAATCTGCAACGACTTAGAGGTCATTTTTCTTTTTTTCCAAGTCCTTCTTCAACTCTTTTCATGCAATATGCATGCAGTTCATATCAAACAATTAGCAAAGTGGTATGATGAAAAAAATGGGTTAGACAAACATTTATGTGTTTCTCTTTTGTTGTTTTCCATGTGGTTCTTTTCCAGGCTGCCAGGGAGCTGGAGCATTGAAGGTGTGAAGAGATGTCAAGCTCACCTATTTTCTTTGGCTGGGTTGATGGAGTAGGCAAAAAGCCAAAAGGCTGTCTGATATCCCATTGGATCTCACTGTAATGTCCCTTCGTAAGTGAGAGCGTGAACACGGCCTTGATGTGTCTTACCTGACATCTAACTTGGCAATATGAGCAATATGACATGGCATGGATAATCCAAATGTTTGAGAACATGCTGTCCTGGCTGGTGAATCTTACATTTTAATTAGTGAATTCTTTTTCCAATTAGAGAAGTCTTACTACTGAAGTGGAGTCAAACTATGTTGCCTGGGTTTACGTTATTTTAATTGATAAATAAAAGTAAATTATATATATATATTACATAAATTATTTAATATATAAATTATGCAGACTGTATCACGGTCATGTGACATCTCTAACAAACTGATTTGGATTGCAGACGTTGAAGATAGATGCACATACACCTGCATGATCATCAGAGTAACACAAGGATTTACCATTTTAATTACTGAAATACTAGTATAACTGACTACTTTGCAATATCTAAAGCCACATAACAACAGACATACACACAGTTTATTTCAATCCTGAAGTGTTTGATTTAACAAATAATGTAGTCAGAAAGGTGTTATAAATTAAGATTTAAGAAATCTGTACCTTTAGCTAATTGAAAAAAGCAAATTGTTGCTACTTAATTTTTCATCGCTCACATAAATTACTGCATGAGGCCCAAATACTTTCCTTTGACAGTACCTCAACAGAAATTTCAAAGCTGGGGTGAATAACTTGCTTTCTGAATAGTTAAGCAACACGTGTCATTTAGACTTTGGGCATTTTTTTTTTTTAAATAATGGTCTTGGCCTTTGACAATCAACTAATTTGGGATTCTTCAGTGTTAATATGGAACCACTTTATATCCACGCAAAACATCTATGGGCAAATGCACACCGCGTCAGGTGGTCAGTAAGCATGCCTATATGCTCTGTCTAACCTAACAGCTATACAGACATCAAGTATGTCTACCAAACTGTGGTTACTAGAACTGTTTGGAGACCACATGTACTGATATCGGGGAATATGTTTGAGCAAAAGGACATTCTAAGCGAGCTCTCACTTCTCATCACCTGAACATGGACTCATCTTGTCCATGTTGGGAGGACAGAGACAACAGGGTTCTATGCAGACGCGGAAAGTCCCCAATTATGTGGTAATTCTAGAGAGTGGTTGTGATATTTATTCTTATTGCCCAAAGAACTTGGCATTTACGAGACTCACCACAAACACATTCCGCCGAGCACAGGCAAACTGCAGGTCCTTCACTCATTCGATCAGACAAAAAAAATTGCTTCTGATATTTTCAAAGGTTTTTAGGATTACCTCATCAGTTCAGCTGCTTACAAGATTCAAATCAGTTTATTAAGGAATAATGCGATCCACATACATTTTCTTATAAGTCACAAAAATTACAATACCCTATATGTTTGTCCCAGTACACTTCAACCTGTTAAAATGTCCAATAAAGAAGTCAAAAGCATAGGCAACGCTGAACAGCGATCTCAGTAATCTCAAACAAACAATCTCAAAGATTGAACATTTTGACACAAATCGTATGTCGAAGTTCACATCAACTTCTTTGTGGTATTTCATTCATGCTCTAAAAAGGCAGTGTCCCTAAGGTATAATTTGGATCAATTATGAGTGCATTGTATATAATCAGCATGCAGTCCAGGATAAGCATGAAAGCTCATGTATGGAAGTTCCAATGTGCCTTTTACACACAGCAGGGGCGGTCAGATTTTCTGAGTTCATTTCTTTGCAGGGCACAATTTATTGCCATTATGTCGTTCTATTTCAGGCTGAAGTGATGGATTCTGCTCAATTATTGTCCATTACCAAGAAAGATGGACACACAAGCATGGCAGAAATGATTGGTTAGCGCTGTGAGTTTAGAGTGAAATCTTCTTGCCACATTTTGCTCTGCAACAAGTAGTTAAGTAGGACATTGCACGCATTTTTATAACTCAATTTATATGTTTAGTATAGTCTAAAAACTCTTACTCCCAAAGAGAACTCTTAACTTTTTTCCGGCTTCACTTGTATCCAGACAATCTCTTCTGTTATACAATACCTGTCTTATTGATGGAATGATTCATTTTTGAGGCTGGCAAAAATAATGCTAAATTTGCTCCAAATAAGATCTTCCTACTGACTGAACAAATAACCATGGTACGTCATCCAGGCCAATACTGAAGAAGCAGAAAACAGTTGGTGAGTTCCCGTAATTTCTCTGGCAGTTGGGCACTGCAGTGGATGTTTTCTTCCCAGAGTTCAGGCTGGCAGTCAGCACAAAGTGAAGGTAATTAAGAGGGAGTCCCAGACAGCAGTACAGCAGCAGGCCTTCACAGGCCTCATACTGCTGCTGTGGTCCTGATTGGCCGTTCATCAAAATGGGCGATCAATAACTTCTCAAGTGCTAATAGGCCCTGGCATATTTTGTGATATGTGAGCCCGTTTGTCATTTCAGGTCTGTCCAGAGATTTATGGGAAATCTATTGTTAGGTCCAAAGTATGAGGTAATGTAGCACTTAGTAAATGAAGTAAAGCCTAAAGCCTTCGGTGATTTGTATTTCATTTGCAAAGGACATCATTAGAATGTCATCATTAGCAGCTCTATCTCTCTGAAAAGTAAAGAAAATGCAGTAGTGACAGCTGTGTTCCTTTAAAGCTTAGTCAGCAATGACGCAGTAGATTACAGCTAATTGTATAGCCTTTGGTGCTCCTGTCTTGATTGGTTGTACCCCAAAAACCTAAGGTGAGTCCTATTCACCATGGGGTGATCAAAGTCATATTAAGGCAGCGTTATGGGGCAAGCCGTAAAATAATTTGATTTCTGCCCTCTCTACCATCCCCTATCAATGTAATTGGTCTCCTGGTCATATCAGAGGCTGACATAATGGTTAATTACCTATTATGCATGCCCTCTCCCTCCTCCAGTAATCTCTTCTCAGGGAAGTTATTAATTTGACAGCCACACATAAATCACAGTATAGACAAAGACAGGTTTTATTGCCAAAGATTGACATTGTGATATGAAATGTGTTTCACACACCAATATTAATTGCTTCATGTAATAAAAAGAAAACCATGTTATACAATAGACATAAATTACAGTTTAATGATTTTTTGTTTTTTGTTTTATAGGCAGCTAGTTGTATTTGACATTGATATCAACAGATCCTTTAACCTTGATACAAAGTAAAAATAAAATCTGAGATCACTGCAAAGATATGCATAGATGCTACTGAAAACTTGTGAAGTTGACCAGAAAATACCCATCTTCAGTGTGTTTAGAATGATTCATCAAGCTGTCGTCAGAACTGGAGCTCAACAAAGCTAAGCTGCTCATACCTGTACTGTGAGCTAACAGATCCCTCCCAGGTCACTTACATGGAAAACCATACACACAAACACGCAGGAACACTAACACCTCTTTTTGTGGCTGTGATGATGTGAAGTGATGGTGAAAAGTTTGCTTTATTTTCTGACTCACTGTGTGGGGCTTTGTGTCTTTTAAAATGCTTTGCTGCCTCGATTGGGGAAAAAAACACACGGCTGGGGAAAGGGCCAACGGAGAGACCTGTCAATCTAGGTAGTCCGCTAAGAAAACAAAACCAATACCCAACTCTAGCATAGGAGGAAACCCCTGCACTTCTCAAGAGGCTGTGCATTCTTGAGATTAGAGAAAGAAAAACGCAGACCGTCGTCGTTAATGCCTCAGACAAAGGCGTGGAACAATTTATTAGTTAAGAATTCTAGCCCCAGGCTCAATCAAAGGGATGCCGTCCATGATGCCAGACTTGGGGCCTTGTCTTGTGCTTTTAAGTAAATAATCATAGTTAAAAGATATGGCAAAGTTGGGGCTTAAAGCGTTTGTAAAGCCTGCATTTTTCCAACTGTCATCAGAATGGATTTTGCAGCATGCTTTTATTTTCAACTGGGACTCTGTTTGTCTTTTTCTTTGAAAATGTCATTTTAAAAAGGTTTTTATTGAACTTCCTTTTCCCTGAACCTCTTTATCTGATCTGTGGTATTTTGAAAAGAAAAACCCTCCTTGTCATGCAAAGAAATTGTGGGGGGAAAGTGGGTAGGCAGGGCAACGTTGGCGCTGAAAGGGAACCCTTTCTGAACTCCCTTGAAAACTTTGTGAGCCAGAGTCATCTTAAAAAGGAAAATGATAATCCCACCATTCATATATGCTTAAGAAGACATGCAGGGTATGTGATCTGATTAATAAGATAAAAAGGCAAGGGATGATCCATTTGTCACATGTTTAGACAGACAAGAGCCACATGTTTAGACAGACATAAACATTAACAATATGACACAAACAGTTACAACAAATACATTTAAAGTAATCACTTCAGATTGGTAGCCTGCTTAAAACGTTTAAGCCAATATTTAAATGTAAGTACAACATGTACTGTCAGCACTGCGTTATTATATTTGCAATGAAAGAAAGAAGTAGAATACCAAACCCCGATTGAGAGATACAAATTGTTGCTTCCTGACATGACATATCAGAAATATTGCCAGATGGAATTTCGTTCTGTGTAAATCTAGTGGGTAATTTATCGATACGATTAGTGAATTCGATTTTTGCTTATGTCCACAGTTACACAACATATCTCATAATGTCATCTTTAATCCCACGCAATTCCTCTCAAAGTCTTCTCACATCCTTTGGGACAGCAGGGGCGGGGCATGGTTACTTAGTAACCATATCAAATAAACAGCCTCCAACCGAAGACTATGCAGGTTTGGAATTTACGTTTTGATCTAGGCCTTTATGCAAATGAGTAAACTTCTAAAATTGCTTCGTGTTTTTTGCAAAATGTGAAAGCAAGTTATATTTAGACCTTGACAACTATAATACACATTTTCCGTATCAACTATTGCCTACCAAAGCGGAGCTGTATAAACGTTGCACTGGATTTTAGCCTATATTCCATCAAAAATGTGTTTTACATTTTTAGTTGCTCATATTAACACCACATTTGGTAACTCAGGGCAGATCTTTCTCGATTTCATTAAAGATAACTTAAACATGCTTTGAATCTGCTAACTTTACCAAGCTACATGGTACATTTTGTGATATGTTGCTAGCTAGACTTATTTCTTCCAAGCTGGTAAACACTGATCTTCGTTTTGGCTTCTAGGCTGAAGTCTTTTAGTCAATGAGTCGGCAAAGGACAATGACCACATGTTTTATTTATATGTAGGCCTACATTTCTAAATCATAGACGCTTAGCTGCATTACTTAAAAGCCTTAAAGCTGGAATATACCATTCTTTTATAAACAATATTAGCTCTATATTTTGTAAGTGTTTTTAAATAATCAGCAAATTATATAAATGGGAAATGTTAACAAACGCATAATTAGAATGCTTGCAAGCTGAAGAAGCCAATAGGTTAATTATAGAAAATGTATTTTATGAGTGAGGTGCTGCGCTGAATATTGAAATTAAAGAAAAGTTCAGTATTGTACAGTGGGACTAGCCTACCGTTAAATGGTGCAGCAGGTGAGGTTAACTAACCTTGGTGCTTTCCTGTCTAATAACTGTGGACTGTCCCATTAACTGCTTACCTTTCTATTTCTAATATAGGGCAAAATTCCCCCCAAAATCAGATCAAATTTAGCAATCAATTCGGTTGCTCTTCAAGACCACATTTCCCAGAAACTACTGCTTCAGAATTTGTCATTGTCTTGCCCTGTGAAGTTGAAGTGCCGTAGAAAATCATCCACTGACAGTAATAAACCCAATGAGAGGGGAAGTGAGAAACAGGCGGTGGAGTATGTGCTTGATCAAGCGCCACCACCATTGACCTTAGGTAAAAAGGGCTATTTTGGTCAACGTACCAGCATGCATCAGTCTATGAAAATGATCTATTAAGAGTGTTGTCTTTACTCGGCTAGCTCAGAAGCTAGGTTTGGTGGCGTCCCCGGCCAAGAGACTGACGGCCGATGAGTGGAGTCAGGTCAAGACGAGATCTGCTCATGAGGGCGACTCGGTGCAACCCTGTGTGATCTGCAAGGAGGAGTTTCGTCTACAACCTCAGGTATTCCTCCATAACATTACCTAGGGTTTGTACTCACCAAGTGGGTAATTTTTCTTAATGCTTTCAATGTTCCTCTACGGACCCCCCTCCCCCTGTCAGGGTTATTCACAAACACACACACAAAGCCACACACACACTACACGTTTTCCTCCCTCGCTTCCTGTATGTTCTAATCTGTGTGGACAACTGTACAAATTTACCCATACTGCCTTGGAACTCAACTGTGACTACATGATGTAGCAATCAGTGTTTTACTGTGAGGGTCATTCAGTCTTTTACACCTTTCTGATCCCCTTTTAAGATGCCAATCTCCTGAAGAATGCAGACTGGAGTTGAGGGCCTCACAAAGCACAGTTACCATAGATACACATGTAAATATTAGTTTGACTTAGTGAAAAAATTAATTACTGCCCTGCCAACAAGAAAAAGAAAAAAGAAATCTGTCAATAAGATACAATATACAAGATACAATAAGATACAATGTTAAGTATATTAATAAGAGTAAAAAAAAAAATTAAGACTTTACAAAGACACACACCAGTTATCACACTACATCAATTTATTGAGGTGTTTGTGCTGCTAAAACAAACATATTACTCTAAGCCTTGTTCAGAATTCACAATATAATTTCAATCCTCATCGACTGTGTTCTTAAAGCTTGCAGCCTGTGAGGTTGAGGCTAGTGAAAATAAAAAATGTTGTCTGGTCTAATGGCTTGTGTAGACCCTGCATATTGGCTGTGCACTGCAGGTGGGGCCGTCCCTTGGTGATGCAGTATGTTAGGCCATCGAAACACAATGGGAAATCAATATTCCTACCCCCTGCCCTATAGAGCACTGAACAAACGGGTTTGTGTGCCAAGTGCCATAGCTGTAGCTGTCACCTCTCTCCTAGTGAGAGGGACAAAGGAGTCACATCCACAGGTAGAATGGAGTGGAGGGGACTGTGGTCCATGTTCTTGCTGGCCCATCAGGGGCTCGCTATCCCTCACTATCTACTCCCTCACGGTCTACTCGCAAAGATCACGCACACACACACACACACACACACACGCATTCAATGTTCCAACCAGTACAAAGATATGAACACACAACCACAAACTCGTACAGTCTCTCTTAAGGCTTAGCCTAGCTAAAATCCAGTTGATCTATGAAATAAAATGTGTAAATGATTTTATAGAATTGATCAGCGCAAGCCAAATCAATATCTATCTGTTCCTATTTAACAATCATAGTAGCTATATAAAAAAAGCTTACATGTATTAATTCTATAGCTTTATGTTGACCGAACAATTTGACTCTACAGGTTTTGTTGTCTTGCTCCCATGTTTTCCATCGAGCTTGTCTGAAGGCCTTTGAGAAGTATTCAGGGAGGAAATGCTGTCCTATGTGCAGGAAGGAGCACTATGAGACACGTGTGATCCATGATGGCGCTCAACTCTTTCGTGAGAAGTGTGCAACAAGGTATCCATGTGGGGAGAAAAAAAATCTTCATGTAAACATTACTCTTTGGACTGAGTTTTTTAAATTGGTTAAAACATATATTATGTTGTGTATAATGTATATATATATACATTATATGTTCCTACTTACTGCTAGTTAGATGAGATGATTGATATCAATGTTATCATTGTACGTCCAATAATTAGTTATTTAGGTAGTAGGCATGTAAATGTTGCTAGCTTAGCGACAATTACTTTAAACCAGTTATCCCAGCTAGCATGGCTCCGTCAAAAGTGACAAATTATGCGGTCAGACCTATAGTTGCGAGGCTACCTATCCGACACGAGGTAAAACTATAGTTCCGCCTTGCAATAATAGGTCCAACAATCTGTTTCAGTAACAACAGCGTCTCGCTTTTACATATTTATTTCTACATGTGTGAAATACAGAAGATACAACATGTAAATAAAACAGCTTTGGCGTTTTTCCAAGATGTATTCTGTCACTTTTGACAACATTCAACCTGTTACCTTTTTCCTTTAATTACTTTATACTTTTTGGTAGAATTCAGGCTTATTGGCGAGGCTACGTTGCTCGAAGGTCATACAGAAAAATTAGGAAAACCATCCCCCCAAAAGATAAGCAATTGCGGAAGAGATTCTTCGAGGCAAAGGTATATCATGCTGTACCTTTCACAACATACATTTAGAGATTATCTGGTAATTTCCAAAACATTATTTGGGCTGCATCTATCATTTAAATATGTCTAGCACATACGGTGTTTTCAGGAAGTATTCAGACCCCTTCACTTTTTCCACATTTTGCTAGTTAAAGCCTCATTCTAAAATGCATAAAATTAATTATTATCCTCATCATTCTGCACACACTGCCCCATAATGACAAAGTGAAAACAAGTTTGTAAATATTTGTGCAAATGTATAAAAATGAAAAACGGAAATACACACATTAGTACGTAAGTATTCAGACCCTTTACTCAGTACTTTATTGAGCCACCTTTTTCAGAGATTACATTCTCCATTTTTCTTGGTTATGATGCTATAAGCTTAGCACACCTGTGTTATTTACCCATTCTTCTCTCCAGACCCTCTAAAGCTCTGTCAGGTTGGAAGGGGAGCGTTGATGCACAACTATTTTCAGGTCTGTCCAGAGATTTTCAATCGGGTTCAAGTCTGGGCTCTGTCTGGGCCAACCAAGGATATTCACAGACTTGTTCCGAAATGAAATTCAAAATAGCTTTATTTATTCATTAGGAACTTTTTTTTTAAAGCCACTCCCACTTTGTCTTGGCTGTGTGCTTAGGGTCATTATCCTGTTGCAAGAGGAACCTTCGCTGCAGTCTGAGGTCTACAGCGCTCTGGAGTAAGTTTTCATCAAGGATCTCTCTGTACTTTGCTCCGTTCATCTTTCTCTGGATCCAGACAATTCTCCCAGTTCCTGAGGCTGAAAACATCCCACTGCATGTTTTACCGTAGGGATGGTATTGGCCAGGTGATGAGTGGTGCTTGGTTCCCTCCAGACGTGACGCTTGGCATTCAGGTCAAATGGTTCAATCTTGGTTTCATCAGACCAGAGAATCTTGTTTCTCATGGTCTGAGAGTCATTTAAGTGCCTTTTGGCGAACTCCAATCAGGCTGTAATTTGCCTTTTACTGGGGAGTGGCTTTTGTCTGGTCACTACCATAAAGGCCTGATTTGTGGAGCGCTGCAGAGATTGTTGTCCTTCTGGAAGGTTCTCCCATCTCCACAGAGGAACTCTGGAGCTCTGTCAGAGTGACCAAGGCTCTTCTCCCCTGCTCAGTTTGGCCATGCAGTCAGTTTTAGTAAGAGTCCTGGTGGTTCCCAGCTTCTTCCATTTAAGAATAATGGAGGCCACAGTATTCTTTTGGACCTTCAATGCTGCAGAAAGGTTTTCGTACCCTTTCCCCAGAACTTTCTTCATTTAATAATTACATTACTCTTGTACATATAGGTTTATGTTTTTTATTATTTTATTCGTATTTTATCTTTTTCTGTTATTCTTAGTGTTGATGCTTGTTACGGAGTTGGTGGGTGTACTTTTCACTGTCATTTGACTTTGTATGCTAATATGTGACAAATAAAACCGAACTTTGAACTTTGTGCCTTAACACGATCCTGTCTCGGAGGTCTCTAGACGATTCCTTCGACTTCACGGCTTGGTTTCGCTCTGACATGCACTGTCAACTGTTGGACCTTATATAGACAGGTCTGTGCCTTTCTAAATCATGTCCAGCCCATGTCCAATCAATTGAATTTACCACAGGTGGACTCCAATTAAGCTGTAGAAACATCTCAAGGATGATCAGTGGAAACATGATGCACCTGAGCCTAACTTTAAATGGCATAGAGAAGGGTCTGAATTCTTACGCGATTATGATATTTTTTTTTTTTTTTTTTTATACATTTGCAGTTGCACAAATCTCTACAAACCGATTTTCACTTTGTAATTATGGAGTATTGTGTGTAGATTGATGGGGAAATATTATATTATTCATTTTAGAATGAGGCTGGAATGTAAGAAAATGTTGTAAAATGGAAGGGGTCTGAAAACTTTTTGAATGCGCTCTGTATATGTATTAATTTATAAATATATTTGGATAGAGAGATATCTAAGTCTCTGAAACACATTACACACACACACACACACACACACACACACACACACACACACACACACACACACACACACACTCATCCACCTCAGATTCTTTTACCCTCTCAAGTGCCTTTGATGTATTGTGAGTCATACACTGTTTGTTAACTGATTATGTAGAGAGTGTGTGTTTTGGTCAAACAGTCTGGACATTCCAGGGTCAATACAAAAGCAGGGTCCTCCATTGTGTGCTCCGGACCTTCTTCAGATGGGAGTGGGGGTCAGGAATGAGAGAGATGGGACATGTTGGATAAGAGAATCCGCTTCTTATCATTTCAAGCTTTGTTCTTTTAGTAGAGGAGCATGCTCACCTTGGTTTGCTGTTCGGCCATTATATTTGAGAGAGTTGATCTTCTAAGGTTTGATATCTGGCCTCTGCAGAACAGCCATTGGCTATTGTCGCCAAACCTTGACATTGGCTGTGTGGAAAAGGGAAGATTGCCACCTAGTGAGCCAGAAATCTCCAAAGGAGGGGAGCGCTTACCTGACTTGCCACTAGTGAGGCATCGTACCTCATTTGAAGTCTGTACTGGCAGAGACAAAATAAAGTTACCAATGGCTGTGATTTTACCACATCAAACTGCGTGTTATAACATCAGGCTGGTGGGTGTTACATTTCCCAGGTACTTTATAGGAATTCGAACTGGCTTTTTTGTTAGATAGCTTGCTTTTTGCTTACTTATTCATCACTAGATTCTTGTTATGAGTGAGAGAGCCCCTGCGCTTCAAAGAGACATGTAAAACTAGAGGGACAACCACACACCGACCACACTTTAAACATGTGAAGGGTCAGGATGTCCTCCTACTCATCCCCCTCTGTCATCCTCCACCATTAAGCCTGTAAACCGCTTCTTGGTAATGTATGTCACATAAACTGACTGGACATTTATTGGCCCAATTAACTGTACTAACACATTAGCCTGTGTTCTGGGTCTTATGCGTCAACTCATCTTTGAAGTGCGATACATGTAATACAAGGTTGATCCTGGCGGGTGGTGATTTAGCGAGCCTTTAAACTTTGTTTTAACACAATAAGAAGGGCCTTTTGGATTGCTGACCAATAAAGACTATTCTGAAATCAGTACTTTGATTATAGTAAGTCAAGCACCTAGGCGATGCAGTAATAGGACTTTACCCTGTCCTAGCTGTTCCAGACCTCTGTCACAGGTGGATATGAGGCAGTAAAGCATGTTTGTACACATTAAGGGAGAGCAGCTGTTTCCAGCAGAACAATCCCTCAAGTTTACTCAGAAACGTTACAGAAACGTTACAGAAATGTTACAGAAACGTTATTGGCAGGTTTTGAGAGCCGTCTGTCAGTGAGCAGCTTTCCATTTCTACTTTTTTTTCTGCGGTCCTTCCCTGAGTAAACACGTTAAGGGGGATAACTGGTGACATCCAGATTGATTACTGTGAGATAACGTCTCTACCTCTCCTCCGCTCCCCCCTTTTCTCTCACCTCTCCCTTCTCTGTCCCTTTTCCTGTCCACAACTACTGAGAGACAAGGCAAAGTTCACCAGAGCCCATGTTGTTTGCCTTCACTGTAGAAAAGTCAGCCAGACTCATAAACACTTCTATCTGAATGGTTGACTGTTGTTTAATTAGTGATAAAAGCCTGGCCATAAAGCAATTGTGATGTCACTGTGACACCCTAAGGTATGGCCAAGCATGTATATGTTTGTATGTGTGCGTTTCCCAACACCAGCCAGCATCATTTTACAGTTTTTTAGTTTTTTTACATACATTTTCCTGATTAGTCTGAAGCCTTGTTTTATTGAGCAGGCCGGTTTTAGCACTTCACAGTGTCAGCGGGTTTCCAGCTGGACAACGTTCAGGCCAATAGGCCACCCATTACTTAGAAAACCAAATTCTGTCACGTACCTAAATTTAATCATTCTTCTCTCTTTTTTTTGGTGCACTATCCCTTAAATTGTTTTCTAAATAGTTGCAGGAGTTGAACGACAGCTTTGTACAACATTGTGACACCGACGTAGATGCCTTCCTGCAGAGCATCGACCAGTCTGTGTTGTCAAGTCGAAGAGTGTTCCATCAGTTTGAGAGAGAGTGCATTCAAGATATTCAAGAAGATGACTGGAACAGAATACAAAACCAGGTTGGAGCCCTTCATGCACTTCCTGGGAACACAATTACTTTACAAATCACTGTGTACATTTTCAAAGGCTGCCTCATAAAATGTCTAATCCTTGTCTGATTCTCTTCATAGACTAGCCTTTCAGTAGACATGCTATCGCTTGCCTTAGTCTGCATAACAGCTGCTATATAGAAACTACAAATCTCTCCAGAGATGATCATTCACTTTTTAAATGGAATAGCAGAAGCCAAGCTAGTAATCCTGTGTTTACCAAAAAAAATAGAAACCTTTATCACGGGGCACGCCAAACTATCATCGCCTCGACTGTATTGAGAAGGAATTGAAAAGACATCCAGATGTCCTGTTCCATAGGTATCCATTGTTGGCTTTTCTGCCAGCCAATAGCAATTTCTACAACTAAGAGAAGGCCTCCTTTTTCACTTTATCTGGTGTAAAAAGGTTGTGCACAGGTCAGAAGTTGCTCAACCTTGATTCCGGGTATGAAACGGTGAACAGCATGTTTTCACTGCACACAACGCTCCTTCCTCTTGGGAGCAAATACAATAAAACGCTGCAAAGCTCATTATCAAATGTTTAATAGTGGTGTGTGTTGACTGTCCCTGAATAAAGGAAGCTGTCTCCGGGTTAATCATTAGCGGAGCTATGTTTAGATACATGCCCACTTTTTTCAAGAGGCCGCGAACAAAAATTTTATTTCAGTAACCTGTTGAAGCGATCAAGTGTTCACCAGCTTTTCATAGGCTGTAGATGGTTTAGACACCCTTATAGTTAGTTTGACACGGTTTGATGTATCAAGAGTGTTAGTGGGTGTCGTAAAATAGGATGTCACTGATGACGATTATCTTGACATTAGGTGAAAATGAAAACCCCAAGGGTTCTTCCATTCAAGGACCCAAAGTTTCTGTGGTCCAAGAACAAAAACATTTCCCACTGTATCAGATAAGCTGTGACTGCTTATTGTATGTTGTTCTTAGTCCAAGAATAAGATCACACATTTTTAAACTGTAATATATAACAACACTTTACTACATAACAAATAACAATCACACAACCCTGAACACACCAACTTATGAAACAATTTACCTTTTTTAATTTCAATTTCAATTTTTTTTTCATGGTTGTGCAGGTCATCCAGAGGGACACCAGAGACTGCCCCATCTGCCTCACCCCACTGTGGTCCTCCGTCCTGGGGAGCGAAGCCACTAAATCCCCCCAGCCTCACTGCAGACAAACTGTGCTTCTGTCCTGTTCACACATTTTTCACCAGCAATGTCTAGAAGCCTTTGAGGGCTTTTGTATGGATTTCAGACCCACATGTCCCTTGTGTAGATCTCCCTACCACAAAAGACTTGTTTGACCCTAGCAGAAACTGTGCTAGTTTATATATTGCATTAGTATCTTTGAATCCCTTAGTACAATCAATGTCCATTTGTTTTGTTCTTGTGAAATGTAGAGCATCCTTAAATATGTAAAACATAAACACCAATAAATAATAATTAACCATAAGGAGTCAGTTATAAGGATTCAAGCAAGAGATAAGAAGAAAAAACATTTTTTTATATTGTTTCCAAACCAACCAACATCAAAAAGAACAAAAAAAGATAAATACAGCAAACTCAAGATTTGGTAAAAATACATTCATGTACATTAACTGAAAATGACATGCAGACAAACAGATTGACAGACAGAGACAAAGACAAAGCTTATATTCAACCTACAATACAGGCCAACTCTCAACCTTCACACCTCATAGTAAAATGCTGTAAAGGCAACAAGAGCAGCTTGTTTTGCAGTGATAAAGTATAACAAAGTTGTTGTGATAAATTAGGTACATAACAACCTTACAAGCCATTGAATAGGCAGGTTTGGGTAAATAAGACTGGCTGAATGATTGATTCTACCCGTCATGGTTTAATTCAACTTTTATATATTGATCAACTACCAAATACTTTGGTTTGTATGGCTTTTTCACAGTAGATCCCGAATTGCTAACTGACAATAGCCAACAGTACTTCTTGGCATCATACACACCACGTACTGTTTTTAAGTAAGGAGTTTAGTTCAAGTAGGAATCGTCATGGACTTTTTTGGTTGGAGCCATAATTTATGGCTGTTTTGTAAACAGAATTAGGTATGTCAGATTTGACTGTCATACAATTATTCGTGTAGAAGGATTTTTACAAACCTTGAGGATTAGGGTGAAACATTTTCAGTTTCTCCCATCTTCTTCAGAAATATTTGAGGCTATGAAAATGATAGAGCTTAAAATACCATAAGAACATGTTGATTGAGAGTTAGCGCTGCTGTCATTTTGATAGTCTTTCCAGTTTTTAGTTTCTCTTTTAATTATAATCAAACAATGTAAAAAAAAAAAAAAAACCTGTTCCAAGAAATGACGATTCCAAATGCATTAGAAGGTAAAATTGCTTATGACTTTGATTTCCATATTATACCATGACACAACAGTCGCCTAACCATGGAGCATATTACATATCACCATACAACTTTCTGTACAAACAGTCAAGACACCACCTCCCTTCTAATTAAGAGCTGAGGCCTTTCCGTGAAAAACGTGTATGTAAATGGAAGCCCACTAAAGACAGGAACCTACTGTGGATGAGAATAGGCCAAGTCACACCTTGCTAGTTATATTCTGTAGGTTCATAACTACAGTGTTTCACAGTGAGTTTTTCTGAAGTATCACACAAACACGCACACAAGCACTAAGCCAATTCATTTGAGCGTCACAGAGATGCTCCACCTTTAAGGCAACATGGGTAATTCTAAAGACCGGGAACACAGTATAAAAGGATCCTGCAAACATTTAGAACCAACGTACTGTTTCTTTGCGTACCAGTTGCTAAGTTGTACCTGTTTTGCATTTTGTGACCATATAATTTTTAATCAGGGTGTTACAATGTTAAAAATAAACAGGTGCATATTATTTCATGAGTTGCAAAAATGACAGCCCAATATTTACTTTCAGATAATGCACAAGAGGAATGCATTATGCACACATCAATATTATATATACAATACTGCATTATGCACACATCAATATTATATATACAATACTGCACAAACACATTTGACTTGCTTCCCCTTTTTTAATTAAAAATGAAAAAAATTGTTCCAGTAGATCCTTCCTAATGCAAACCTGACTTCATTTTACCAAAACAAGTAGAGCTAATCACAAAATTATCCAAAGATAGATATACTATCTGGTATTTTTCACATTCGATGGCAATAGAGCTATTACTGATCTATGTCATTAAAGAACTGGAGAACAAAATGGGGTAAAAAAAAATATATAATTTGGTTGTTAGAATTCTTGTGAATAATTGTTTAGAAATCTATTTTAGATTAGTTGACATATCAGTGTTCTAAACAATGGTCTTTGTCAAAGGAATTCTAACAGTGAGATTTTGAAATGTTTTTTTTTTGTTTTTTTTATATATATTTGAGTAACAATTGATAACTTCAGTAACTGATCACTGGATCACCTGCATGCATATGTCCTTTGGAACACCTAGTTTCCTATCGCTAGAACGCTTGATGTCTATTCAAAAGCACCTCCAACAGGTAGACTAGCAACTTTTAATGGATGGCATCTTTTATTAAGATAAAATGCATTTCAATAAAGCCATATAAAAGTAAAATAAAATAAGTCAGGCACATTAGTGCAAGCCACGGGGCATTGAACTAGCTGGATAATGACGTAATCAATAGCTAAATATCTGTAAAATTAGGTATGCCTGCATGACTTAGCTGATGTGTGACTGAAATAATATTTACTTGTTGCTTCTTGGCAGAATAGTTATCAATGAATTTCTTTGTCTGGAAATGTTGAGTTTTATACAATTAAAATGAATGGCATTCAAGCCAAACAATGAACATATCATGTACTATGTTCACCATATTGGTTAAAATCGTACGAGATTATACCTGGACACATTCCCTTATAGTTCCTCTTCTAAAACATTGCGGCTCAGTAGATGGGACTTGGTGGAATAGGAGTTGGATATGGACATATAGTAATATTTACAAATGACCAGCGTATAAAATGAAATCAAACATCTTCAGTCACTCACTTCAAAAAGGAAGGTTTTACTGAACAGCCAGAGGTCCCCTCCATTTTAAATCTAGTGCAGCAGTTGTATGACTTCAAAAAGGAAGGTTTTACTGAACAGCCAGAGGTCCCCTCCATTTTAAATCTAGTGCAGCAGTTGTATGATTTCCATGGTTCCTTGTACTACAGACAGAGCACCCCCAAACAAAACATCGGTGGCCTAAAAATCACAGTCAAGGTGAAGCTCAAAGTCAGGGTCACTGCAGTGATGCCAATCTATTTCAGTCTTCTACCCTGCCGTCCTCGTCCCTTCCCCCATCCTGTCCTTGTCCCTACATTCATCGAAGGGGCAGAGGAATGGAATGTCATGAAGTTAAATTGCTCTAGGCCTCCATTTGTGCATCCATCAGACTGTCTGTGTTGTATCAAGTCCCTTTCACATCTTTCAATCCTTTCCACCTTTCAGTTGTCCAACAGGGCTGTCGAAACATCCCCATCGGCTGCGCCAAGGTGTGTGCATGTGTGTTGGTGTGATAGTTTGTCGTCCCATTCACAAAGTCTTCTGATGCCCGTTGGCGGAGAGCTTTCCAGATTCTGGGTCGGTGGGACTGTTTGACAGTTGTAATTTATCCAAACCTGGGCAGGGGGAGATAAGGTAGAGAAATCTCATTAAGAACCTTCAGACTCAATATCAGACCATCCCTTTCTCTCTGTGCCCCTGTCTGACATTTTCTAACCCTCCAACCCCATCCCTCCCCAAGCAACTGTCATCCGGGAGCTGTCACAACAAGCCTTATAGACTGGCTCAATCTACGCTATCACACGACCAGTCAACAGCACATAGGATATTGCCTCCATTTTCCCCTTTGTCACTGGGCCACTGTCCGTGGCATGCTGGATATATAACATAATATCTTGCCCATGCTAGAGCAATGGATATTGCCATAAATTATGTAGATCTCATCTCTGCAGATATGGAATACAGATGTGACATAACCTAAAAAGCATTTGTAAAAAAACATGAAGGGAATAATTATTATTATTATTTATTTTCTTTTACAAATAGTGATTCCTATTACCTAATGCCTTTAATAGCTCTTCTCGGACTGCAGAGGTGAACTTCCTGACCAGACAGAGCGTTGTCACAACAGCAAACAGGAAGTTATATGAAAGAACAATGTAGAAGTTTCCCAGCCAATTAAACCTTCCAAAGTCTCCAAGAAGATCGAACCTGGTAATACCTATAAAAGCATAAAAACAAAGAGATCATTATTAAAAGCCCGACCGATTTATTGAAAATCAGCAGATATTTGTATGTATCGCCGTACATGTTTTCAAATTATTTTACATTTTTATTCCTTATTTAACCAGGCAAGTCCCACTGAGATAGATATCTCTTTTACAAGGGAGCCTTGGCCAAGAGGACAACATCAGCATAAAACATTACAACAGACATAAAACAATAAAACAAGCAACATTAAAACGATTTGCGATTATCTTTGTCACTCCTGTTTGTTAACCATATTTGAGGGATCATTGCAAGAAATTGGTGCTCATGTACCGTAGTTCACATACACCTTAGCAAAATACATTTAAACTCAGTTTTTCACAATTCCAGAACATTTAATCCTAGTAAACATTCCCTGTCTTAGGTAAATTAGGATCACTACTTATTTAAGAATATTAAATGTCCGAATAATAGTTGAAGATGGTTTAATTCATAATATTTGTATTTTTTTTTGTGGGGATTAGTTAGTATTTGGTAGCATTGCCTTTAAATTGTTAAAGTTGGGTCAAACATTTTGGGTAGCCTTCCATAAGCTTCTCATAATAGCTGGAATTTTGTCCCATTCCTCGACAGAACTGGTGTAATGGAGTCAGGTTTGTAGGCCTCCTAGCTCGCACAAACTTTTTCAGTTCTGCCCACAAATGTACTATTAGATTGAGGTCAAGGCTTTGTGATGGCCATTTTTTTGTCTTGAAGCCACTTGGCATCAACTTTGAAAGTATGCTTGAAGTCATTGGTCGGAAATGGGTCTTCAAAATGGACAAAGATTTAACTTTCCGGCTGATGTCTTGAGATGTTTCTTCAATATATCCACAGTTTTCTTCCTCATGATGCCATCTATTTTGTAAAGGGCACCAGTCCCTCCTGCAGCAAAGTACCCCCACAACATGATGTTGCCACCTCCGTGCTTCACATTTGAGATGGTGTTCTTCAGCTTGCAAGCCTCCCTTTTTTCCTCCAAAACAGAACAATGGTCATTGTGGCCAAACTGTAAACTATGTGTTTTATCAGACCAGAGGACATATGTCCAACAAGTAAGATATTTGTCCCCATGTGCAGTTGTAAATCGTTGTCTGGCTTGGAGCAGCGGCTTCTTCCTTGCTGAGCGGCCTTTCAGTTTTATGTCGATAAATAACTTGTTTTACTGTGGATATAGATACTTCTGTACCTGTTTTCTCCAGCATCTTCACAAGGTCTTTTGCGAATGTTCTGGGATAGTTTTCCACTTTTCACGTCAAAGTACGTTCATCTCTAGGAGACAGAATGAGCAGTATGATGGCTGTGTGGTCCCATGGTGTTTATACTTGCGTACTTTTGTTTCTACAGATGAATGTGAACCATACTTTTTAACATAATTGTTTTACGGAGTCTGAGTTTTAAGGTAGGCCTTAAAATACATCCACAGGTACATCTTCAATTGACTCAAATTATGTCAATTAGCCTATCAGAAGCTCCTAAAGCCATGAGATGGAATTTTCCAAGCTGTTTGAAAGGCCCAGTCATCTTAGTGTTTGTTCTGACCAACTGGAATTGTGATTTAGCGAATATCATCGTCCCCTTGAAAAATAGGTTTGAATTAAAATATGTACTGGAAAAAAAGTATTATACACTAATCAGGTTTTCCAGAGGGCAGAAAGAGCTTGTTCGTTTTCTAAACATCCTTGACAAGACAGGCATTGTGTTTATAGGCATAGACTTTTTCCCGTACACAAAAGAGTGGGGCTGCCGCGAATGGGACTATTTTGGAATGTCTGATCTGTTGGCAGTTGAGGCGCAGTGTCTTTTCAATGGCCCGTCTCTTTCAACACGCCAAAAAGGCCAAATTGAAAGAAGGGCTTACATGCAAAAAACCATTTGATGTACACTGTAAACAGAACCTCCGAATATGGCCAGTTGAAAACGGATTAAATCCATAAATTATCAAACACCATGCATATGAATTAGCTATTGATTGCCAATCGAATCACACTGAGGTTTGGATGTGCTATTTCAGGCTGTCATTCTTAAAGAAATTATTTGTGGTTTCTTCAGTATCCGTTCAAAAAAAAATTGTCAACTTACAAGACTCTTTCTGGGACCTCAATGAGGGTTTCACCAAGAGGTTTCAAGCCATTATGGACCAGCCACACATCCAAGATACCTTACTTGACCCAAAGTTTCAACCTTTAATTATTGGATCCTCTTCAGGCATTTGCCATTGACATACTCACGTTTTCAATATCTATTTACCATAGCACTGTGCTTCCTCCAGACCCAATCAAACAATATTTCACCAGGTGGCCCTTGGCAAAATAACCCAACACAGTTGTTGGCTAGAAAGAGGATCAATAGCCTATTTATTTAGTTTATTGTCGAAAGTGATCTAAAATCAATTGGATAAGCTCATGGTGAAAACATCACTGGATGGTACCAAAGGATCTGTCCTAAAACACCTATGTTATCACACGCAGCTTATAGCAAAGCAATAGTAGCAGAATTCTTGCTTTGCAGAAACAGCAGAACTTATTTAAATATAATAATACAAGTTCTCGTATTCAAAGACTGGCGCTTGCGTCAGACATTGCACCCTGCCCAACATTTCAAAAACCTCTGCTTGCCAATTAGATTAGGTCATCGATTCAGTGTCTGGAGGGCTGTATTTACAGCCTCTGTAAGCAGTTTTCAGGCATCAAGGCCATTTAACAAAATTGCCTGTAAAGAGAGGGAGTGGACGCAGACGGTAGTCAATACACCTTGCATCTGTCAGTGCGCTAAATTATTTTACGAATGCCAGAGGTTTTTCTCGGTTTGGGGATTTGAGACAATCTTATTGTAAGGGTTTTAAGCGTCTTAAATTACTTTAGCAGGAGGGACTCAGCGGTGAATGTAAGATAGTACCATCAGTTTACAGATTTCTTTAAATAGAAAATGGGAATAGATAAATGCAATTATTTAAATGATGAGAAATACATCTATCTATGATCAGGTATTATCGTAGATAAGGGTAAGTATTACAGATTTGAACTGCATTGGAAAAGCACTATTTGAAATGATCCTCTAACTAAACTACAACAACGTCAAAAACGGCTCTTTCCAATGTTCCCAAGCACATATTTGGAGAGATGGTCTACCTCCAACATTCTAATTCTGGGACTTTTACCCTTGTCTGAACTCTAACACCATCACTGCCACTACTGAACAAGCTGCACTCTCGTCTCAACACCATTACACGTCCCATAGGCCTCTTCCAAGACACATTTAAATCAAACTCGGCAGCATCCAAGAGCACAGTGGTAAGGGTACTAGAGTTAGCGAGAGCAGCAGATTTGGGCTGTCAAAAACAGCCATACCATCTTAGACATATTTGTTTATGTTGGTTATATAAAGTTAGACTAAATAAGTTGTTTAGCAGGCGATCAATAGCATTATAAAGTGCCTTCTTTACTCTTTCGGTCAGTGACATCTAAACTAAATGGCAATATTTTTTTTTACCTTTCCAAAGGAAAGAAAACCCAGCACCACTCACTCTGGGTCCTCATAACTCCTCACTAGAGACTTAACTCCGATTCAGGTCTTTTAATTTCCACAGGGGCCTTTCTCCTGAAATCTGCTCCTTGCGTTTATTCCTTTTCATCTTTTCAGTGTCACAAAGCAGAACCTGTTCATATTTTGTAAAGCTCCCTTTGAGTCACTGTATACTCACTCACACAACCAACTCACTGTAATGGTATTTGGACAGCTGTGTCTGCACTCTGCATGTTTATTAGCGCCATTGTGATACCGCTGCCTCTGTCATTTTCCCGTCTCTTTTCCTCAGATCACTATGGCAAACTATGGAGGAATTCCACTTGTTAACCTTAACTGTTTCAGGGAGTCGGAGGGAAGACATCCATCCTTTAGCTTACTCATTCATTCGAGTTCGGAACCCATCCTTTGAAGCCAATCTTTGTTTTTTTTCTTGTGAGCTCAATCAATTCATTTAAATCATATCTGAAAAAACCTCAGACTTACTGTGACTTAACTTGTCAATAAAAAATGGCTGGACTCACCTAGGGTTCTGGACATTACTGGTAAGGCTGAGCTCAGCACCAAAATTGACACACAGCAACCAATGATCTGTGAAGAAGACAAAACCAACAAAGAAAACAATTAATGATGCATGGCAACAATGTCAATATGAATATTACCCCAGCATTAAATTAGTGATGGGAAAATACTGTGAGAAGACCCTGCACTCACGCGCACACATACATGCACACACGATTGAGGGGGAAAATAGGTTCCATATATTGAACAATTAGCAGCTCTGAAGTTGCTCATTACCAGGTTCATTCTATTATCCTTTTAAGTCCACTCACAGAGGCATCCCGGCTGGTTAACAAGCCTCAACACTCCCAAACTCATTACCAAGTGAATGGGTGCCACCGTGGGCAAAACACCGCACACATCCTTAACCCCCCCCCCCCCCATCAACACTACTACTAGTGCTACTACCACACACACACACACACACACACACACACACACACGAAGAAAGCTTTCCCTGCGTCTATGTTTACACAACTCGCAAGCGAATGTTGTTAGATCAGCTAAGACCATAAAAAGGAGAGCGTTGAATCATAGGAAAAGGAGTTATGTAAAAATAGGGACGTAAAAAACACAAAGCCCAAATACCCCCGCCCCAGCCTTTACCGTTGTCATGGTTGTGTCATCGTTCCTGGGAGTTAGGCCCTCAAACACACGCAGGCTGTAGAAGCCAACGACGGAAGACACCATCAAGTAACTGTGTGGTGAATCAGTCAAGGATGAGAATAACTGGGGGCAACACGGCCTCACTTTTCAGCTATGATAAAAGGTGACGAAACACAAGATGTCTCCCGGAAGGTGTTGGGCTAAACTATGTCCTAAGTAAACAATGCCAGCTTGAGACGAGCCCTGGACAAAGTATAGGGGGTGGGTCCCCGAAAGGATACAAGATGAGAATGATCTCCACTACTGCCTGGACAACACCAAACGTGGACAGTGAGGCATTCCCAATCCCTCGATCCTGAAAGAGACAGAAAATCATGCAGAGAAAGACAGATATAAATACATTTAAACAATAATGGATCACTTTAGACAAACATTGATTTCATAGGTTATTGGGATTTCATAGGTTATGCAATTGCAGAAAACCTGCTGCCCAGACACATTTTAAAAACATCATTTAAAAACGTTTCATCAAAAACATGCTCCATTCTCGTACCAGTGTCCTGGCCAGTCACTGCCAATTCACCTGGAGTCGGTCTGTGTGTCCTATGTGTGTGAGCAAGTCTGTCGTAATATTTTGGGTGAGCATGTCTGGCGCAAATTGGCTGCCGTGGTATCACTCAGACTGAGTGTTGTGTTTGATAGCTGTCGGTCTATTCGTTGTTTGTTCTGTGTAATTAATTGCCGACCAATTTGTGTAAAGCGCTTTGAGTCTTGACAAGCGCTATAAACTAAATAAAATTTATTATTATTATTATAATTTTACTTACACATATTTTTTCCACAGGGGACAAACAAAATGAAATTAAATGGAAAGAGATGAAATAAACCGTCTTAAAATCTATGTCAATCATACAATATGTGAGCAGGTGTTCAAAGAAAAGGGGCACCTTGGT